>CM056568.1:15388339-15955839 GCA_029721515.1 Synanceia verrucosa | reverse complement strand
CATGTTTTACTGTAGGGGCAAGACAGTCTGGGTTGTAAGCTTCTCCAGGCTTCCTCCTAACCAGTAAGTTGGCTGGAGTGGGCATCAATTCAAAATTGGATTCATCACTGAAGAGAACCTTAGCCCAATCATCAACAGTCCAATCCTTGTGGTCTCGAGCAAAGAGTAACCGGGCCTTCCTCTGCCTTTCATTGATGAAGGGCTTCTTGCGTGCTCTGTGTGACTTCAAACCAGCTTCAACAAGTCGGTTTCGAACTGTCCTTGCCGAGCAAGTCACATTTCTCGACAGTGCCCACTCATTTTTAAGGTCCCTGGAGGTCTGGCGACGATTCCTGACACAGGAGCGGATGAGTGCACGGTCATCTCGTGGGGTAGAAAGACGTTTCCTGCCACGGCCAGGTAGCAATTTGGTAGTGCCATGTTCAGCTTGTTTTTTTTGTTGTAATGAGCGGCCGTCTTGGAGATCTTCAGTTTTTAGCTACCTGTCTCTCACTCATGCCAATTTCCAGCAGTGCCAAGATGGCTGCCTTTGTTGCTTCACATAATTCTTTTGTTTTAGGCATTATGTGAGAGCTGACAACTTCTGAGTTGTGCTACGGCTTGAATGTAAGCAGGAAACCACTCTAGGCCTTTGCATGTGCAGTGCTGCTTGTGACATGAAATGGCCTCTTATATACCCTGGGAATCAATTAAGCTTAAGAATGTCAAATAGGACATAAAGTATTATGTGACCAGCTGCATTTTTTGTTGTGTTCATTGTATTATACGTTTAGTGGTACCAGATATTAGAATGAACAAGAAATTGAAGAAAACAAGGGTGGTCTAATAATTTTTTCCATGACTGTAGATATAAGGCAGAAATGTGATAAAAAAGATATAATATATATGGTAAAAAATACAGGCTGTACAAAGAGGTCGTGCAATGTGCAATATTGAGCATGTGCAACTGAGCTGATATGTGCAATATTGAGCAGAGATAGTCCAAAGACTAAACAAAACAGTGAGCTGAAAGAGGCTAAAAAAAGCTATATGCAAAGTCATATTTTTAACTATGTGCCACTATAAACAGCACCTTTAAAATTCTCTTACATATAATAATTCTTTTATATTGTTAATATAAAATATTGTTTCGTGCAGCTTTACATAAATACATAAAATGTTAAATAGAGATCATAAAACTGTTTCTCTATAACAGATGACGGCCTGTTCAAACAGCTGGATATTCTTCATTGTTTTCAGAGCAAAGCACAGATGTGTGGCTGCTAATGCTGAATAATAAGTTATACAATTACATGCAGTTGTTTTCAGTCAGCCAGGTTTTTTTCACGGTTAACACCAGAGATGTTCAACGAAATGCTTCAGAAATGCTCAGTGGGACTTTCAGATAAGATATCAAATCCAAGACCTTGACCAGTGAGCTTACTGTGCATGTTAGCAGGCAATGTTGCACTGCTCTGACTGCCTTGTTAGCAAAGAGTCACCTGGGAGAAAGTCCAGGTGTCAAACTGCAAGAGAAGAGTCAAAATGAGGAAATAGAAATGACCTCTTGGCCAGTAACCAGCAGTGTGTGTTAAAGGTCAGAGTCAGGAAAATGGAACAGCAGACATGGGGAAAGTGAAAGCCACCGGCACAAGATGGTGAGATGCACATAGAAAAAAAAAACCCTGTGCATTATGTGAAGTGACGAGGAAGCCAGGAGATAGCTGTGAGAAAATGATGAGCAGATTTGGAAAGAGTGAAACGTGAAGGTGGAGAGGCAGCAAGAGACAGATAAGAAGCAGAAAAACAAGAGCACCTTAATGGATAACTTCACACAATGGTGCTGAAGGGATAAGACGAGGCAGGACAAGGACAACGTGTTCGAATAAAAACACAAATTACAGATAAAACTTGTTAATTGTGCACAGTGGAGATGAATGTGGGGAGCAAGAAACAACTGACAGACGACTGGGGAGAGAAACTGGGAAATGTGAAATCAGCTATTGGAAGGAAAAAATAAATTGGACGAGTTGTAAATTTTATTAGTCTTATTCCTAACAGCACAATAACAGAATACATAATAATTTATGACAGTTCTTCCTCTTATTATTATTGTTTTATTGCACCCTGGTGTGTTTTGTGTTGTAATTCTAACCACAGCAGTGTCACATGGCGATACTTTGTCAGGAACCTGCCGCCTGCTTCTGTCCCGACTCGAACGCTGAGGGGAAATTACAGATGCCATCTGAGCAGATGGTTCCCTCTGAGACCTCACCGTGCCGCTCTTTATTGAGCTGTGACATGCCTGCTGCTGTCATCTGCCTTTGTTGCAGCAATGTCTCCATGCTGACATAAATCTTTTATTCAGACTATCGTCATTTTAGGCTGTTGTATGTTGGCTGTCCATTATTTTTTTACAAGAGGCGTTTACATTTTTCCAAAAACAAACACTACTGGTGCAGATCCACTCTCTGTAGTGAGAGACAACATATTTTGCAGGGCATGATCGGCTGCCTAATTATCCCCAGTATTAAGTAACCTATTAGTCTCTTTGCAGTGGCATTAGCTCGCCACAGCACATGTTAATATGGATAACAATCCCACGGTTAGTTGTTTGTTTTGTTGGAAATTACCATATATTTTAATGTAAAAGCACTACAGTTGCTGAAAGTCAGGCGATCTAAGCTCTCACCTAGTGTGAGCGCAAGACACAAACATTAAGGTTTTAAAATCAGTCCTGTAGATAACAGGCAGCCTGTGTGAGGAAGCAAAAAGGGGAGTAACATCCCTTTTTCTGGACCTGCGCTCTGTACAGGTTGGAGGCATAAACAGGATTGGTTGATACCAGAATATAATGAGTTGTGGGAGGTATCATGGTCTTGGCTTGCAAAATGGCATAGAATTTATGTTATAGAAGTTTTACATACTAACTACCAGGAATTTCTTTATGCTGATTCAGTCATTTTAGTATTTTCTCTGAGAGAAACTGTGATTTATTTTCCGGTGGCAGAAATGTCAGTTGGACATGTATGCATGTAACAATACATATAACCAAGTCTATTCTTGTTTGATTTGCAGCAGAAAGTCCACTGCAGGATGATGCTGTTGTGTTCCAGCTTCATTTTCTTATTGTGTTGTGGAAACCAAAACTCATCCCTCATGATCTCCTGATCTGCCGTGAAAGGTCAGTGGAAATCTCCAACTCAACTAAACAGTCTTGCACAGTTTCAACACTTTGCTCCCTATGTAGTTATGATTAGATTATTATAAGAGTGAAACAGGATGATTCTTCAGGTTTCAGGTGATCCCACAGCCCCCAGTCTTTTTTAAAGAACGTAACATTATGGAGATCCTTATCTCCAAGTTAATGTCTCAGCCCCACTGGTGATCAGTGTTTTTACTTATTTACTCTTTATTCTCAGTGAATCTGATTGCTGATCAAAGGCTTCATAGAAATGTCATCAAATCGTGACACTGGTTCATGTTTTTTCCACTAATAATGGATCAGCCTTGTGGATTTCAAAGACTGCACCGGTGGTTTTGCAGGTTTTGGCTCATTAAATACAAATTGCATATACTTTACATTGCTGTCAACCTTTTCCAATGCCAAGATTGGTTTCCTACCTGCCAGGCAGACATTAGTTTCAGTTAATTTCAATATCCCCCCCAATCCATCACAGTCAACAACTCACTTCCTTTGTGTTTCATGTAGAAAAAGTCTCATTGTGAACCGAACTGAAATCTCATCCCAAACTACAGCTGCAACCTTTTTTAATGCAAAATACGTTAAATCCTTTTTTTCCCCAGTAGGCTGTCACAGGCTCGCTTGAAAGGTAGCTTATCACAACTGCAGCACAATAAAATAAGGTGTTCATTGTAATAGATCACCTGTCTGCTCTTTCTACTCTCAGCTGTCCTGTAATGACACTTATGCTCCTGCAGCTCTTGCAGGGTCAGTGTCTTTTTCTCGTTTCCCATTTGATCTTTATTGCTGCATTAGAAGCGTTTCCCTGGCGCCCTCATTAGAAACTTCAAATATAAATCTGGTGGAAAAACTTTGCAAACATGCAGAAGAGTGTTCTTAAGATTAAGAAGAATGTTGTTCTTAAGAATCAACATGCGATTACGGCGGTATTATATTTGGAAAATCCATAAATCTTGCTCAGAGTATGCTTACTGTACCGTTTAAAAACATGTGTTTTAAGAGATCTAGAGAACTCGTGAGATGCCATGAGATGAGATGCTCAATCAAACAGCACTGATTAGCATGCTGATCGCTAACCCTTCCTTCTGCTTCTCAACACACGCTAGTTTAAAAGCTAATCAGGCCGTCTGATTGAAGTCGCTTGAATGCTGTTGTCAGCACTGTGACTCGTCTGGGTTTGACAGTAAGAGCTCTCCCTATAATAGCCTGAGGCTGTCCCACACCTGGGGGGATCGATTCAACACCGCTGTCCCAAGCCATGACAGAAAAAATGTCCACACATTTAGACTCATCCATGGTTTATTCAGCAATCTGCTAGCTCGCAGAAGAGGCACACTGTTGGCTTTTTTTCTGACAGATGAAAGGACAATGATATCTCTGTGGGATGTGGGAGTTCATGATACTAGTTTCTTGCACTTGAAGCACTGTCAAAGTGTTTGACACTCCTCTTCCGGTCAGGATGTGGTTATGAATATTAAACTCTTTCAGCAAAGGCAATATGTGACTCTTGACTTCTAAGGATGTACTAAGACCTCTAGTGCATTTGAGCAATAACTGGCAATAATCTGGTGAACATAGCATTTAGCATTCTGCAGCTAAAACAGAGCTAATTGGCATTAATGTCAGTGTTGTGTTTACAGCTTGTTTCTGCTGCCCCCAATAGGTCACAAAGTCAGGTGGTGCAGCTCAGGAGTAGCCCCTGGCTGCAGCCTGGAGCTCGGGGTGTGATTCAACGTTGAGCATCAGATGTGTTATGCGTAACCCACTGTGATCCCCCAACCCTAATACTCTAGGCAATGGGTAGGCTCAATGTAGGGGGAGTTAAATGTTTGACTCTCATTGAAGCACACCCCGAGCTCCATACTTGCAGCGCGGTGGTGTAGTAGTTAGCACTGTCGCCTCACAGCAAGAAGGTACCGGGTTCGAATCCTTTCTGTGTGGAGTTTGCATGTTCTCCCAGTGTCTGCGTGGGTTCTCTCTGGTACTCCGGCTTCCTCCCACCATCCAAAAACATGCATGGGGATTAGGTTAACTGGTTAATTTAAATTGACCGTAGGTGTGAATGTGAGTGTGAGTGGTTGTCTGTCTCTATGTGTCCTGTGATGAACTGGAGACGTGTCCAGGATGTACCCTGCCTTCCGCCCTAAGACAGCTGGGATAGGCTCCAGCCCCCCGCAACTCTATGTGAGGATAAGAGGTAGAAAATGGATGGATGGATGATACAATAATACTTTATTCATTCCGAAGGAAATTCTTTCACAACAGTTGCCATACACAGTAGGAAAAAGTAAGGAAATATAAAGCTTTTTAAAAATATATACAGTGCAGAACAATGCAAAAATGCAGTTTCATGCAAAACACAAAAAACAATCTAAACAATAGCAATACACAAAAAATCTACAAAAACGAAGAAGCACAAGTATGCAAATATATGTAAGTATAAATAAGTAGTAGAAGTATAAATTATTCATTTATTAACGCCTCAGTGTTTCGTTTGTCTGACATTGAAAGGTCTCTTGTTGCTTCTTGTGAATGAAGAAACAAACAAGCTCATCAGAGCTTTCGAAGGTGGAACCAAGGTTGTGAAGGTCATCTAACAATGTCACAACAAGAGTCCAAAGGAATAGAGCAGATTACATTTGTTGTAAATTAAACTAATCTGAAGTAAAAGCTCTTAATCACACAGCACATTGAAAGGCTTTAGGAGAAAGATATATTTGAAGTTATCTCCTCTTGAAATAAGTTAGAAATGGAGGACATCATAATAGGACATCGCTGAGGTGGCAACATATTGTATTTATCTCTTTATTGCTTGCCTTTTGCATTGAGGTACTCTATTTAGCACAGAGCTGAGTATCAAAAAAAAAAGAACCAAACACCACATTGCAAGTGATTTCAACTCATTTTCATAAAGTGAAACAATCAAAATGAAAACAGTAATTCCCACCTCTAAAGGTGACTTTCTTTTCTTTTGCTTTGGATAATGGCAGACATGGATTTTTAGGTCTTCTCTCAAGTTTCAAATATGATTATGAAATACTTAAATTATTTAAACTTTATGTGCTTTGATGTCTCATCAAACCGAGCTCCTCTCAACATTATTCCAGCGATAAAGAGAGGCTGACGGTAAAGGTGACCTGAAGGCTATTGTTCTCCCAGTGATGCCACATTAAAGCTTTATGTATATGGGATGGGGGTGACCTAGCCTGGGGCTAAACGATCTGTGTGCATCCCAAAAGTGATTGTTATACAGCGATGAGAGGAACCTTTGGTTTTATTTCACTAAACTGATCCACTAAACAGAGGTGCAGCAAACATACTGGACCTTAAGTGAACACTGTAAGCATAAATTCAGGCGCTACTTTAAGCAGCTAATGATAACGGTGAAGTGAGAAATCACATAACCTGATGACCGATTCTGCTGGGGAGTTGCTGTTGAATGGAGCACAATGAATCCATAATGATACAACAGCCTTTTGTTTAATGGTAAGTAGAAGTAGTCTGCTGTTCTGGCACAGCTGTTGTATGCGAGTGTCTGTAAGCACAGCATATCCTACAGGTTCAGTCAGTTCCTTACTTTTTCATCCACACCGACCCCAGAGGATTGTGAGAAGCTGCGCACCCTAAAGGCAAAGCCAAGCCTGCCTTGGAAAACAATGACGGAAAAAGCTCTCTCTTGCATGTATTCTCTCATGCTCCTAGCTTGGTATCTGGTGTGGAAGCGCTGGAGTGGTATGAGTGATTTATTAGCTTCAAAGACAAGAAGCTGGCCTATGTGATCAAGCAGCTTCTGAGGCCTCTGATGTATAAATATACATGCCTCATGTTGATGCATCCTGAAGGAAAAGCTCTGCATGGCATTTTGTGAACAAAGATTTGCACAAACAATTGAGAAAGGCAGCATAAAGAACACTCACATAAAAGTTCAGTTAGAAAACTGAACTTTTAAAAAGTTTTTAGTGACAAAAAACAGTGCAGTTAAGCATCCAAGTGAAACAAATTAATGGGATTAACAGAAACAGAAAAGCAGTAACTTGAACATCACATTATTTGTAGAAAAACGTCTAATGATCAGTGTCAAGAAAAGGAGACAGCGGCCGCGCATCCTGATTTTATTTTAGTATGAGGAGGGAATATGCCTTCAGATTTACTCATTAAAGAAGTGAAGAAAACATTTGACAGTGATTATTACAAATTCTAACACATATTTAATTGTCTTTTCTCATAGTTTGGGCTGAAGGACTGGTGCTGGTGTCATAGCTGCACGGTGTGGTTGGATCAGTGTTGTTCATCCATCATGTTCCAGCAGATGACCCAGAGGTTCCCCCAGTGCTCAGCTCTATGGAGGGAAAGCTGTGTCAAGTTTGACAATGATGTGAAGGTAATTAATATGTCGGTACATTTTCAAAATGCTATACTACAACTTTTTATGACATACTATATTATGACGATTTTTTTCTTGAAACTTTCAATATGCTATGCCATGACTTTTCCCATTCGTTTTTTTCAACATGCTATCCTATGACTTTTTTATGACTTTGTTTTTGACATGCCATACTATGACTTTTTTACATACATTTTTAACATGCTATACTATGACTTTTTTACATACATTTTTAACATGCTATACTATGACTTTTTTACATACATTTTTAACATGCTATACTATGACTTTTTTACATACATTTTTAACATGCTATACTATGACTTTTTTTACATACATTTTTAACATGCTATACTATGACTTTTTTACATACATTTTTAACATGCTATACTATGACTTTTTTTACATACATTTTTAACATGCTATACAATGACTTTTTTTACATACATTTTTAACATGCTATACAATGACTTTTTTACATACTTTTTTAACATGCTATACTATGACTTTTTTACATACTTTTTAACATGCTATACTATGACTTTTTTACATACATTTTCGACATGCTATACTATGACTTTTTTTACATACATTTTTGACATGATATACTATGACTTTTTTACATACATTTTTAACATGCTATACAATGACTTTTTTTACATACATTTTTGACATGCTATACTATGACTTTTTTACATACATTTTTAACATGCTATACTATGACTTTTTTACATACATTTTTAACATGCTATACAATGACTTTTTTTACATACATTTTTGACATGCTATACTATGACTTTTTTACATACATTTTTAACATGCTATACTATGACTTTTTTACATACATTTTTAACATGCTATACAATGACTTTTTTTACATACATTTTTGACATGCTATACTATGACTTTTTTACATACATTTTTAACATGCTATACAATGACTTTTTTTACATACATTTTCAACATGCTATACTATGACTTTTTTTTACATACATTTTTAACATGCTATACTATGACTTTTTTACATACATTTTTAACATGCTATACTATGACTTTTTTACATACATTTTTAACATGCTATACAATGACTTTTTTACATACATTTTTAACATGCTATACTATGACTTTTTTACATACATTTTTAACATGCTATACAATGACTTTTTTTTACATACATTTTCAACATGCTATACTATGACTTTTTAAAATAAATTTTTGTCATGCTGTACTATGACATTTTTTACATAAATTGTCGACATGCCATACTATGATTATTTTTACATAAATTTTCGACATGCTATACCATGTCTTTTTTTACATAAATGTTTCACATCTTATACTACGACTTTTTAAAATAAATTTTGCTGACTATGATTTTTTCATGACTTTTTTCAACATGCTATACTATGAGTTTTGTAATTTTTTTGACATTTTTGACATTTGATATTACTTTTTGTCACACTATACTGACTTGTTTCATGAAATTATTCAACATAATATGCCATGACTGTTTCACTGTTTCAACATTCTTCACCCATAAACCTCTCCAAAAAAGGGGCACCCTCCAACCTCACTGACCTGCTCTACCTCCACATTCCTTCCTGTAGCCTCCAATCTTCTGATGTCCACCTTGTCTCCACCACTTGTGGTGACAGAGCTTTCTCGGCTGCCACGTTCATCTGGATCTCACTCGTCAAACAAAACCAAAAAGCCACCAAACCTTCAATATTTAAATAATTATTCAGTTATCATGTCATTGTGCTTTGTCGTCATTTTGACTCATTTAAATCGTCATTAAAAATATTGTTACTTTACTCTATTATGACTGTTGTTTACTGTCGAACAATATATGTCATGGCATCATACTGTTACTTTTTTAACATACTATTTTGTGAAATATTCCTCGTGTATGAATGTAAAAAATGTGTGTAAATTTTCAATATGTTATATTTTGATGTTTTACAACATATTATACTAGGACTTTTTCATAACTTTTAGCTACATTCAAAATGTTTTACTGACATTTTCCCATAAAATCTTGGACATGATTTACTATGAGATTGTAAGGCATATTACATTGTACTATGATTTTTTTGATGGTATTATTGACATGCTGTACAGAACTATTTATAACATTCCACACTATTACTTTTTTCATAACACTACACACTGACCATTTTTTTATGAACACGTTTTCATCTATTCTTAATTATGTTATTATGGACACATTCATTTGTATTGTGTCTCAAACACTTTGGTGAAGTACAGTTGTATTTTTAAATATGCTATATAAATAAACTTTCCTCTGACTTGATCTCAATTATAGCGTTATACTTTTGATTACTGAAATGGCTTTGATGTGTTACTTCCACATTTTTGGATATATTTTTTTTTTCAACATACTATAACATGACAATTTAAAATTAAATATTTGAAATGTTACATTGTGGCTTTATTACCACATTTTTAAAAATCATACTTTGAATTCATTACGGCTTTTTGATTACTGTATTGACATTTTATTTTTGGACATTTTTTTTACTTTTTTGAATTTTTTTACAAGAATTTCTGTAAAATACCGCACTTATACTTTTATACATTTAACAAATCATAATGAGGCATATTTATCACTCTTTAGAGATTTTAATTTTTTTTTAAATTTTTTGACTTTTTTGACATACTATAGTATGACTTTCATGAAGCCAATATTTTTTGACATAATACAATTGGCTTTTTTTTTTTTTTTTTTTTACAACATTTAAACACAAATTATGCTATAAATCCATTTAACAAGCCATAATAAGGCATATTTATCACTTTTTAGTCATTTTAATTTTTTGACATTTTTTGACTTTTTTGACATATTATAGTATAACTTTTTTAAATCGATATTTTTTGCCATACTATATTTGTTTTTTTTTACAACATTTAAACACAAATTATGCTACAAATCCATTTAACAAGCCATAATAAGGCATATTTATCACTCTTTAGACATTTTGATTTTTTGACTTTTTCGACATACTATAGTATGACTTTTTTAAGCAGAGATTTTTGACATCCTATAATTGGCTTCTTTTACAACATTTATACACAAATTATGCTATAAATCTATTTAACAAACCATAATAAGGCATATTTGTCACTTTTTAGACATTTTCATTTTTTGAAATTTTTTGACTTTTTCGACATACTATAGTATGACTTTTTTTCAGCTGATATTTTTTTGACATACTATAATTGGCTATTTTTTACAACATTTAAACACAAATTATGCTATAAATCCATTTAACAAGCCATAATAAGGCATATTTATCACTTTTTAGACATTTTAATTTTTTGAAATTTTTTGACTTTTTCGACAGACTATAGTATGACCTTTTTTAAGCCAATATGATTTTGACTTACTATAATTGGCTTTTTTTTTTTTTTTGTTACAACATTTCAACAAAAATTATGCCACAAATCCATTTAACAAGCCATAATAAGGCATATTTTTCACTTTTTAGACATTTTAATTTTTTTACATTTTATTGCTTTTTCGACATACTATAGTATGACTTTTTTTGAGCAGATATTTTTTGACGTACTATAATTTGATTTTTTTTTACAAAATTTAAACACAAATTACGATATAAATTCATTTAACAAGCCATAATAAGGCATATTTTTCACTTTTTAGACATTTTAATTTTTTTTCACATTTTTTTACTTTTTCGACAAACTATAGTGTGACTTTTTTTTAAGCAGATATTTTTGACATACCATAATTGGCTTTTTTTTTTACAACATTTAAACAAAAATTATGCCATAATTCCATTTAACAAACCATAATAAGGCATATTTATCACTTTTTAGACATTTTAATTTTTTTACATTTTATTGCTTTTTCGACATACTATAGTATGACTTTTTTTAAGCAAATATTTTTTGACATACTATAACTGATTTTTTTTTTTACAACATTTAAACACAAATTTTACTATAAATCCATTCAACATACCATAATAAGGCATATTTATCACTTTTCAGACATTTTCATTTTTTGAAATTTTTTGACTTTTTCGACATACTATAGTATGACTTTTTTAAGCAGAGATTTTTGACATCCTATAATTGGCTTGTTTTTTTTTTTAACATTTAAACACAAATTATGCTATAAATCTATTTAACAAACCATAATAAGGCATATTTGTCACTTTTTAGACATTTTGATTTTTTGACATTTTTTGACTTTTTCGACATACTATAGTATGACTTTTTTAAATCAGAGATTTTTTGACATCCTATAATTGGCTTTCTTTTTTTTTTTTTTTTTAAAAAATTTAAAAAAAAATTTTTACTATAAATCCATTCTACATACCATAATAAGGCATATTTATCACTTTTTAGACATTTTCATTTTTTGAAATTTTTTGACTTTTTCGACATACTATAGTATGACTTTTTTAAGCAGAGATTTTTGACATCCTATAATTGGCTTTTTTTACAACATTTATACACAAATTATGCTATAAATCCATTTAACAAACCATAATAAGGCATATTTGTCACTTTTTAGACATTTTCATTTTTTGACATTTTTTGACTTTTTCGACATACTATAGTATGACTTTTTTTTTAGCAGATATTTTTTGACATCCTATAATTGGCTTTTTCACAATATTTAAACACAAATTATGCTATAAATCCATTCAACATACCATAATAAGGCATATTTATCACTTTTTAGACATTTTCATTTTTTGACATTTTTTTACTTTTTCGACATACTATAGTATGACCTTTTTTAAGCCAATATTATTTTGACATGATATAATTGGCTTTTTTTTACAACTTTAAACACAAATTATGCTATAAATCTATTTAACAAACCATAATAAGGCATATTTATCACTTTTTAGACATTTTAATTTTTTGACATTTTTTGCCTTTTTCGACATACTATAGTATGACATTTTTTGAGCAGATATTTTTTGACATCTTATAATTGGCTTTTTCACAATATTTAAACACAAATTTTACTATAAATCCATTCAAAATACCATAATAAGGCATATTTATCACTTTTTACACATTTTAATTTTTTGAAATTTTTTGACTTTTTCGACATACTATAGTATGACATTTTTTTGAGCAGATATTTTTTGACGTACTATAATTGGCTTTTTTTTTACAACATTAACAAAAATTATGCTATAAATCTCTTTAACAAGCCATAATAAGGCATATTTATCATTTTTTAGACATTTTAATTTTTTGACATTTTTTGACTTTTTCGACATACTATAGTATGACATTTTTTTGAGCAGATATTTTTGATGTACTATAATTGGCTTTTTTCACAACATTTAAACACAAATTATGCTATAAATCTATTTAACAAACCATAATAAGGCATATTTATCACGTTTTAGACATTTTAAGTTTTTGAAATTTTTTGACTTTTTCGACATACTATAGTATGACTTTTTTAAGCAGAGATTTTTGACATCCTATAATTGGCTTTTTTTTTTAACAACATTTAAACACAAATTATGCTATAAATCTATTTAACAAACCATAATAAGGCATATTTGTCACTTTTTAGACATTTTCATTTTTTGACATTTTTTGACTTTTTCGACATACTATAGTATGACTTTTTTTTCAGCAGATATTTTTTGACATACTATAATTGGCTTTTTTTTTTTTTAATAACATTTAAACACAAATTATGCTACAAATCCATTTAACAAGCCATAATAAGGCATATTTATCACTCTTTAGACATTTTGATTTTTTGACATTTTTTGACTTTTTCGACATACTATAGTATGACTTTTTTAAATCAGAGATTTTTTGACATCCTATAATTGGCTTTCTTTTTTTTTTTTTTTTTACAACATTTAAACCATAATAAGGCATATTTATCACTTTTTAGACATTTTCATTTTTTGAAATTTTTTGACTTTTTCGACATACTATGGTATGACTTTTTTAAGCAGAGATTTTTGACATCCTATAATTGGCTTTTTTCACAACATTTATACACAAATTATGCTATAAATCCATTTAACAAACCACAATAAGGCATATTTGTCACTTTTTAGACATTTTCATTTTTTGACTTTTTCGACATACTATAGTATGACTTTTTTTTTAGCAGATATTTTTTGACATCCTATAATTGGCTTTTTCACAATATTTAAACACAAATTATGCTATAAATCCATTCAACATACCATAATAAGGCATATTTATCACTTTTTAGACATTTTCATTTTTTGACATTTTTTTACTTTTTCGACATACTATAGTATGACTTTTTTTCAGCCGATATTTTTTTGACAAACTATAATTGCCTATTTTTTATAACATTTAAACACAAATTATGCTATAAATCCATTTAACAAGCCATAATAAGGCATATTTATCACATTTTAGACATTTTAATTTTTTGAAATTTTTTGAGTTTTTCGACAGACTATAGTATGACCTTTTTTAAGCCAATATTATTTTGACATGATATAATTGGCTTTTTTTTTTTACAACATTTCAACAAAAATTATGCTACAAATCCATTTAACAAGCCATAATAAGGCATATTTTTCACTTTTTAGACATTTTAATTTTTTTTTACATTTTTTTACTTTTTCGACAAACTATAGTGTGACTTTTTTTTAAGCAGATATTTTTGACATACTATAATTGGCTTTTTTTTTACAACATTTAAACAAATATTATGCTATAATTCCATTTAACAAACCATAATAAGGCATTTTTATCACTTTTTAGACATTTTAATTTTTTTTTACATTTTATTGCTTTTTCGACATACTATAGTTTGACATTTTTGAGCAGATATTTTTTGACGTACTATAATTGGATTTTTTTACAAAATTTAAACACAAATTACGATATAAATTCATTTAACAAGCCATAATAAGGCATATTTATCACTTTTAAGACATTTTAATTTTTCAACATTTTTTGACTTTTTCTACAAACTATAGTATGACTTTTTTAAGCAGAGATTTTTGACATCCTATGATTGGCTTTTTTTTTTAACAACATTTAAACACAAATTATGCTATAAATCCATTCAACAAACCATAATAAGGCATATTTATCACTTTTTAGACATTTTCATTTTTTGACATTTTTTTACTTTTTCGACATACTATAGTATGACTTTTTTTCAGCCGATATTTTTTGACATCCTATAATTGGCTTTTTTTTTTACAACATTTAAACACAAATTATGCTATAAATCCATTCAACAAACCATAATAAGGCATATTTATCACTTTTTAGACATTTTAATTTTTTGACATTTTTTGACTTTTTCGACATACTATAGTATGACTTTTTTTCAGCCGATATTTTTTGACATCCTATAATTGGCTTTTTTTTTTACAACATTTAAACACAAATTATGCTATAAATCTATTTAACAAACCATAATAAGGCATATTTGTCACTTTTTAGACATTTTCATTTTTTTTACATTTTTTTTGACTTTTTCGACATACTATAGTGTGACTGTCTCTATGTGCCCTGCGATGAGGTGGCGTCTTGTCCAGGGTGTACCCTGCCTTCCGCCCTAAGACAGCTGGGATAGGCTCCAGCCCCCCCGCGACCCTATGAGGATAAGCGGTAGACAATGGATGGATAGCATGTCAAAAAAATATCGGCTTAAAAAAAGTCATACTATAGTATGTCGAAAAAGTAAAAAAAAATGTCAAAAAATGAAAATGGCTAAAAAGTGATAAATATGCCTTATTATTGTATTTTGAATGGATTTATAGTAAAATTTGTGTTTGAATGTTGTGAAAAAAGCCAATTATAAGATGTCAAAAAATATCTGCTGAAAAAAAAAGTCATACTATAGTATGTCGAAAAAGTCAAAAAAATGTCAAAAAATTAAAATGTCTAAAAAGTGATAAATATGCCTTATTATGGTTTGTTAAATAGATTTATAGCATAATTTGTGTTTAAATGTTGTAAAAAAAAAAAAGCCTATTATAGTATGTCAAAAATATCTGCTAAAAAAAAGTCATACTATAGTATGTTGGAAAAATAAAAAAATTTCAAAAAATTTAAATGTCTAAAAAGTGTTAAATATGCCTTATTATGGCTTGTTAAATAGATTTATAGCATAATTTTTGTTTAAATGTAAAAAAAGCCAATTATTGTACATCAAAAAATATCTGCTCAAAAAAATGTCATACTATAGTATGTCGAAAAGTCAAAATGTCAAAAAACTAAGATGTCTAAAAAGTGATAAATATGCCTTATTATGGCTTGTTAAAGAGATTTATAGCATAATTTTTGTTTAAATGTTGTAAAAAAAAAAAGCCAATAATAATACGTCAAAAAATATCTGCTCAAAAAAAATGTCATACTATAGTATGTCGAAAAAGTCAAAAAATGTCAAAAAATTAAAATGTCTAAAAAGTGATAAATATGCCTTATTATGGTTTGTTAAATAGATTTATAGCATAATTTGTGTTTAAACGTTGTAAAAAAAAAGCCAATTATAGTATGTCAAAAAAATATCGGCTTAACAAAAGTCCCACTATAGTATGTCGAAAAAGTCAAAAAACGTCAAAAAACTAAAATGTCTAAAAAGTGATAAATATGCCTTATTATGGTTTGTTAAATAGATTTATAGCATAATTTGTGGTTAAATATTGTGAAAAAAGCCAATTATAGTATGTCAAAAAAATATCTGCTAAAAAAAGTCATACTATAGTATGTCGAAAAAGTCAAAAAATGTCAAAAAATTAAAATGTCTAAAAAGTGATAAATATGCCTTATTATGGTTTGTTAAATAGATTTATAGCATAATTTGTGTTTAAATGTTGTAAAAAAAAAAGCCAATTATAGGATGTCAAAAAATATCTGCTAAAAGAAAGTCATACTATAGCATGTCGAAAAAGTCAAAAAATGTAAAAAATGAAAATGTCTAAAAAGTGATAAATATGCCTTATTATGGCTTGTTAAATAGATTTATAGCATAATTTTTGTTTAAATGTTGTAAAAAAAGCCAATTATTGTATGTCAAAAAATATCTGCTCAAAAAAATGTCATACTATAGTGTGTCGAAAAAGTCAAAAAAACGTCAAAAAACTTAAAATGTCTAAAAAGTGATAAATATGCCTTATTATGCCTTGTTAAAGAGATTTATAGCATAATTTTTGTTTAAATGTTGTAAAAAAAAAAGCCAATTATAGTACGTCAAAAAATATCTGCTCAAAAAAATGTCATACTATAGTATGTCGAAAAAGTCAAAAAATTTCAAAAAATTAAAACGTGTAAAAAGTGATAAATATGACTTATTATTGTATTTTGAATGGATTTATAGTAAAATTTGTGTTTGAATGTTGTGAAAAAAGCCAATTATGGTACATCAAAAAATATCTGCACAAAAATGTCATACTATAGTATGTCGAAAAAGTCAAAAAATTTCAAAAAATTAAAATGTCTAAAAAGTGATAAATATGCCTTATTATGGCTTGTTAAATAGATTTATAGCATAATTTGTGTTTAAATGTTGTGAAAAAAGCCAATTATAGGATGTCAAAAATCTCTGCTTAACAAAAGTCATACTATAGTATGTCGAAAAAGTCAAAAAATTTCAAAAAATTAAAATGTCTAAAAAGTGATAAATATGCCTTATTATGGTTTGTTAAATAGATTTATAGCATAATTTGTGTTTAAATGTTGTGAAAAAAGCCAATTATAGTACATCAAAAATATCTGCTCAAAAAAATGTCATACTATAGTATGTTGAAAAAGTCAAAAAATTTCAAAAACTTTAAATGTCTAAAAAGTGTTAAATATGCCTTATTATGGCTTGTTAAATAGATTTATAGCATAATTTTTGTTTAAATGTTGTAAAAAAAGCCAATTATTGTACATCAAAAAATATCTGCTCAAAAAAATGTCATACTATAGTATGTCGAAAAAGTCAAAAAATGTCAAAAAACTAAGATGTCTAAAAAGTGATAAATATGCCTTATTATGGCTTGTTAAAGAGATTTATAGCATAATTTTTGTTTAAATGTTGTAAAAAAAAAAGCCAATTATAGTACGTCAAAAATATCTGCTCAAAAAAATGTCATACTATAGTCTGTTGAAAAAGTCAAAAAAACGTCAAAAAATGAAAATGGCTAAAAAGTGATAAATATGCTTTATTATGGCTTGTTATATGGATTTATAGCATAATTTGTGTTTGAATGTTGTGAAAAAAGCCAATTATGGTAGGTCAAAAAATATCTGCTCAAAAAAGTCATACTTTAGTATGTCGAAAAAGTCAAAAAATGTCAAAAAATGAAAATGTCTAAAAATTGATAAATATGCCTTATTATGGTTTGTGAAATAGATTTATAGCATAATTTGTGTTTAAATGTTGTGAAAAAAGCCAATTATAGTACGTCAAAAATATTTGCTCAAAAAAATGTCATACTATAGTATGTCGAAAAAGTCAAAAAATGTCAAAAAATTAAAATGTCTAAAAAGTGATAAATATGCCTTTTTATGCCTTGTTAAAGAGATTTATAGCATAATTTGTGTTTAAATATTGTGAAAAAAGCCAATTATAGGATGTCAAAAAAATATCGGCTTAACAAAAGTCCCACTATAGTATGTCGAAAAAGTCAAAAAATGTCAAAAAATGAAAATGTCTAAAAAGTGATAAATATGCCTTATTATGGCTTGTTAAATAGATTTATAGCATAATTTGTGTTTAAATGTTGTAAAAAAAGCCAATTATAGTACGTCAAAAAATATCTGCTCAAAAAAATGTCATACTATAGTATGTCGAAAAAGTCAAAAAATTTCAAAAAATTAAAATGTCTAAAAAGTGATAAATATGCCTTATTATGGTATGTTGAATGGATTTATAGTAAAATTTGTGTTTGAATGTTGTGAAAAAAGCCAATTATAGGATGTCAAAATATCTGCTAAAAAAAAGTCGTACTATAGTATGTCGAAAAAGTCAAAAAATGTCAAAAAATTAAAATGTGTAAAAAGTGATAAATATGCCTTATTATGGTATTTTGAATGGATTTATAGTAAAATTTGTTTTTAAATATTGTGAAAAAGCCAATTATAAGATGTCAAAAAATATCTGCTCAAAAAAAAGTCATACTATAGTATGTCGAAAAAGTCAAAAAATGTCAAAAAATTAAAATGTCTAAAAAGTGATAAATATGCCTTATTATGGTTTGTTAAATAGATTTATAGCATAATTTGTGGTTAAATATTGTGAAAAAAGCCAATTATAGTACGTCAAAAAAATATCTGCTAAAAAAAGTCATACTATAGTATGTCGAAAAAGTCAAAAAATGTCAAAAAATGAAAATGTCTAAAAAGTGATAAATATGCCTTATTATGGTTTGTTAAATAGATTTATAGCATAATTTTTGTTTAAATGTTGTAAAAAAAGCCAATTATTGTATGTCAAAAAATATCTGCTCAAAAAAATGTCATACTATAGTATGTCGAAAAAGTCAAAAAACGTCAAAAAACTAAAATGTCTAAAAAGTGATAAATATGCCTTATTATGGCTTGTTAAAGAGATTTATAGCATAATTTTTGTTTAAATGTTGTAAAAAAAAAAAGCCAATTATAGTACGTCAAAAAATATCTGCTCAAAAAAATGTCATACTATAGTATGTCGAAAAAGTCAAAAAATTTCAAAAAATTAAAATGTGTAAAAAGTGATAAATATGCCTTATTATGGTATTTTGAATGGATTTATAGTAAAATTTGTGTTTGAATGTTGTGAAAAAAGCCAATTATAAGATGTCAAAAAATATCTGCTAAAAAAAAAAGTCATACTATAGTATGTCGAAAAAGTCAAAAAAATGTCAAAAAATTAAAATGTCTAAAAAGTGATAAATATGCCTTATTATGGTATGTTGAATGGATTTATAGCATAATTTGTGTTTAAATGTTGTAAAAAAAAAAGCCAATTATAGGATGTCAAAAAATATCTGCTAAAAGAAAGTCATACTATAGCATGTCGAAAAAGTCAAAAAATTTCAAAAAATGAAAATGTCTAAAAAGTGATAAATATGCCTTATTATGGCTTGTTAAATAGATTTATAGCATAATTTTTGTTTAAATGTTGTAAAAAAAGCCAATTATTGTATGTCAAAAAATATCTGCTCAAAAAAATGTCATACTATAGTATGTCGAAAAAGTCAAAAAAACGTCAAAAAACTTAAAATGTCTAAAAAGTGATAAATATGCCTTATTATGCCTTGTTAAAGAGATTTATAGCATAATTTTTGTTTAAATGTTGTAAAAAAAAAAGCCAATTATAGTACGTCAAAAAATATCTGCTCAAAAAAATGTCATACTATAGTATGTCGAAAAAGTAAAAAAATTTCAAAAAATTAAAACGTGTAAAAAGTGATAAATATGCCTTATTATTGTATTTTGAATGGATTTATAGTAAAATTTGTGTTTGAATGTTGTGAAAAAAGCCAATTATAAGATGTCAAAAAATATCTGCTCAAAAAAAAGTCATACTATAGTATGTCGAAAAAGTCAAAAAAATGTCAAAAAATTAAAATGTCTAAAAAGTGATAAATATGCCTTATTATGGTTTGTTAAATAGATTTATAGCATAATTTGTGTTTAAATGTTGTGAAAAAAGCCAATTATAGGATGTCAAAAATCTCTGCTTAAAAAAGTCATACTATAGTATGTCGAAAAAGTAAAAAAAATGTCAAAAAATTAAAATGTCTAAAACGTGATAAATATGCCTTATTATGGTTTGTTAAATAGATTTATAGCATAATTTGTGTTTAAATGTTGTGAAAAAAGCCAATTATAGTATGTCAAAAATATCTGCTAAAAAAAAGTCATACTATAGTATGTTGAAAAAATAAAAAAATTTCAAAAACTTTAAATGTCTAAAAAGTGTTAAATATGCCTTATTATGACTTGTTAAATAGATTTATAGCATAATTTTTGTTTAAATGTTGTAAAAAAAGCCAATTATTGTACATCAAAAAATATCTGCTCAAAAAAATGTCATACTATAGTATGTCGAAAAAGTCAAAAAATGTCAAAAAACTAAGATGTCTAAAAAGTGATAAATATGCCTTATTATGGCTTGTTAAAGAGATTTATAGCATAATTTTTGTTTAAATGTTGTAAAAAAAAAAGCCAATTATAGTACGTCAAAAATATCTGCTCAAAAAAATGTCATACTATAGTATGTCGAAAAAGTCAAAAAATGTCAAAAAATTAAAATGTCTAAAAAGTGATTAATATGCCTTATTATGGCTTGTTAAATAGATTTATAGCATAATTTTTGTTTATATGTTGTAAAAAAAGCCAATAATTGTACATCAAAAAATATCTGCTCAAAAAAAGTCATACTATAGTATGTCGAAAAAGTCAAAAAAATTCAAAAAATTAAAATGTCTAAAAAGTGATAAATATGCCTTATTATGGTATTTTGAATGGATTTATAGTAAAATTTGTGTTTGAATGTTGTGAAAAAAGCCAATTATAGGATGTCAAAAAATATCTGCTCAAAAAAATGTCATACTATAGTATGTCGAAAAAGTCAAAAAATTTCAAAAAATTAAAATGTCTAAAAAGTGATAAATATGCCTTATTATGGTATGTTGAATGGATTTATAGTAAAATTTGTGTTTGAATGTTGTGAAAAAAGCCAATTATAGGATGTCAAAATATCTGCTAAAAAAAAGTCGTACTATAGTATGTCGAAAAAGTCAAAAAATGTCAAAAAATTAAAATGTGTAAAAAGTGATAAATATGCCTTATTATGGTATTTTGAATGGATTTATAGTAAAATTTGTCTTTAAATATTGTGAAAAAGCCAATTATAAGATGTCAAAAAATATCTGCTCAAAAAAAAGTCATACTATAGTATGTCGAAAAAGTCAAAAAATGTCAAAAAATTAAAATGTCAAAAAAATGATAAATATGCCTTATTATGGCTTGTTAAAGAGATTTATAGCATAATCTTTGTTAATGTCGTAAAAAAAAAGCCAATTATAGTACGTCAAAAAATATCTGCTCAAAAAAATGTCATACTATAGTATGTCGAAAAAGTCAAAAAATTTCAAGAAATTAAAATGTGTAAAAAGTGATAAATATGCCTTATTATGGTATTTTGAATAGATTTATAGTAAAATTTGTGTTTAAATATTGTGAAAAAGCCAATTATAAGATGTCAAAAAATATCTGCTCAAAAAAAAGTCATACTATAGTATGTCGAAAAAGTCAAAAAATGTCAAAAAATGAAAATGTCTAAAAAGTGATAAATATGCCTTATTATGGTTTGTTAAATAGATTTATAGCATAATTTGTGTTTAAATGTTTTAAAAAAAGCCAATTATAGTACATCAAAAATATCTGCTCAAAAAAATGTCATACTATAGTATGTTGAAAAAATCAAAAAATTTCAAAAAAAGGAAAATGTCTAAAAAGTGATAAATATGCCTTATTATGGCTTGTTAAATGGATTTATAGCATAATTTGTGTTTAAATGTTGTAACAAAAAAAAATCCAATTATAGTATGTCAAAAAAATATCTGCTGAAAAAAAAGTCATACTATAGTATGTCGAAAAAGTCAAAAAATTTCAAAAAATGAAAATGTCTAAAAAGTGATAAATATTCCTTATTATGGCTTGTTAAATAGATTTATAGTAAAATTTGTGTTTGAATGTTGTGAAAAAAGCCAATTATAGGATGTCAAAATATCTGCTAAAAAAATGTCATACTATAGTATGTCGAAAAATTCAAAAAATTTCAAAAAATTAAAATGTCTAAAAAGTGATAAATATGCCTTATTATGGTGTGGTGAATGGATTTATAGTAAAATTTGTGTTTGAATGTTGTGAAAAAAGCCAATTATAGGATGTCAAAAATATATCGGCTTAAAAAAAGTCATACTTTTGTATGTCGAAAAAGTAAAAAAATGTCAAAAATTAAAATGTCTAAAAAGTGATAAATATGCCTTATTATGGCTTGTTAAATAGATTTATAGCATAATTTGTGTTTAAATGTTGTAAAAAAAGCCAATTATAGTATGTCAAAAAAATATCTGCTAAAAAAAAGTCATACTATAGTATGTCGAAAAAGTCAAAAAATTTAAAAAAATGAAAATGTCTAAAAAGTGATAAATATGCCTTATTATGGTTTGTTAAATGGATTTATAGAATAATTTGTGTTTAAATGTTGTAAAAAAAGCCAATTATTGTATGTCAAAAAATATCTGCTCAAAAAAAAGTCATACTATAGTATGTCGAAAAAGTCAAAAAATTTCAAAAAATTAAAATGTCTAAAAAGTGATAAATATGCCTTATTATGGTATTTTGAATGGATTTATAGTAAAATTTGTGTTTGAATGTTGTGAAAAAAGCCAATTATAGTACGTCAAAAAATATCTGCTCAAAAAAATGTCATACTATAGTATGTCGAAAAAGTCAAAAAATTTCAAAAAATTAAAATGTCTAAAAAGTGATAAATATGCCTTATTATGGTATGTTGAATGGATTTATAGTAAAATTTGTGTTTGAATGTTGTGAAAAAAGCCAATTATAGGATGTCAAAATATCTGCTAAAAAAAAGTCGTACTATAGTATGTCGAAAAAGTCAAAAAATTTCAAAAAATTTAAATGTCTAAAAAGTGATAAATATGCCTTATTATGGTGTGGTGAATGGATTTATAGTAAAATTTGTGTTTGAATGTTGTGAAAAAAGCCAATTATAGGATGTCAAAAATATATCGGCTTAAAAAAAGTCATACTTTTGTATGTCGAAAAAGTAAAAAAATGTCAAAAATTAAAATGTCTAAAAAGTGATAAATATGCCTTATTATGGTTTGTTAAATGGATTTATAGAATAATTTGTGTTTAAATATTGTGAAAAAAGCCAATTATAGTATGTCAAAAAATATCTGCTTAAAAAGTCATGCTATAGCATGTCGAAAAAGTCAAAAAAATTCAAAAAATCAAAATGTCTAAAAAGTGATAAATATGCCTTATTATGGCTTGTTAAATAGATTTATAGCATAATTTCTGTTTAAATGTTGTAAAAAAAAAGCCAATTATAGTACGTCAAAAAAAAATCTGCTCAAAAAAAAGTCATACTATAGTATGTTGAAAAAGTCAAAAAAATTTAAAAAATGAAAATGTCTAAAAAGTGATAAATATGCCTTATTATGGTATTTTGAATGGATTTATAGTAAAATTTGTGTTTGAATGTTGTGAAAAAAGCCAATTATAGTACGTCAAAAAATATCTGCTCAAAAAAATGTCATACTATAGTATGTCGAAAAAGTCAAAAAATTTCAAAAAATTAAAATGTCTAAAAAGTGATAAATATGCCTTATTATGGTATGTTGAATGGATTTATAGTAAAATTTGTGTTTGAATGTTGTGAAAAAAGCCAATTATAGGATGTCAAAATATCTGCTAAAAAAAAGTCGTACTATAGTATGTCGAAAAAGTCAAAAAATTTCAAAAAATTTAAATGTCTAAAAAGTGATAAATATGCCTTATTATGGTATGGTGAATGGATTTATAGCAAAATTTGTGTTTGAATGTTGTGAAAAAAGCCAATTATAGGATGTCAAAAATATATCGGCTTAAAAAAAGTCATACTATAGAATGTCGAAAAAGTAAAAAAAATGTCAAAAAATGAAAATGTCTAAAAAGTGATAAATATGCCTTATTATGGTTTGTTAAATGGATTTATAGAATAATTTGTGTTTAAATATTGTGAAAAAAAAGCCAATTATAGTATGTCAAAAAATATCTGCTTAAAAAGTCATGCTATAGCATGTCGAAAAAGTCAAAAAATGTCAAAAAATCAAAATGTCTAAAAAGTGATAAATATGCCTTATTGTGGTTTGTTAAATAGATTTATAGCATAATTTGTGTTTAAATGTTGTAAAAAAAAGCCAATTATAGTACGTCAAAAAATATCTGCTAAAAAAAAAACCTCATACTATAGTATGTTGAAAAAAATCCAAAAAAAAGGAAAATGTCTAAAAAGTGATAAATATGCCTTATTATGGCTTATTAAATAGATTTATAGCATAATTTGTGTTTAAATGTTGTAAAAAAAGCCAATTATAGTACATCAAAAAATATCTGCTCAAAAAAAGTCATACTATAGTATGTCGAAAAAGTCAAAAAATTTCAAAAAATTTAAATGTCTAAAAAGTGATAAATATGCCTTATTATGGCTTGTTAAATGGATTTATAGTATAATTTGTGTTTAAATGTTGTAAAAAAAAAATCCAATTATAGTATGTCAAAAAAATATCGGCTTAAAAAAAGTCATACTATAGTATGTCGAAAAAGTCAAAAAATTTAAAAAAATGAAAATGTCTAAAAAGTGATCAATATGCCCTATTACGGTTTGTTAAATATACTTATAGCATAATTTGTGTTTAAATGTTGTGAAAAAAGCCAATTATAGGATGTCAAAAATCTCTGTTTAAAAAGTCATACTATAGTATGTCGAAAAAGTAAAAAAAATTCAAAAAATTTAAATGTCTAAAAAGTGATAAATATGCCTTATTATGGTATGTTGAATGGATTTATAGTAAAATTTGTGTTTAAATATTGTGGAAAAAAAGCGAATTATAGTCTGTCTAAAATATCTCCTTAAAAAAGTCATACTATAGTATGTTGAAAAAGTCAAAAAAGTCAATAAATGAAAATGTCTAAAAAGTGATAATTATGCCTTATTATGGTATGGTGAATGGATTTATAGTAAAATTTGTGTTTAAATGTTGTAAAAAAAAAAAAAAAGCCAATTATAGGATGTCAAAAATCTCTGCTTAAAAAAAGTCATACTATAGTATGTCGAAAAAGTCAAAAAACTCAAAAAATTAAAATGTCTAAAAAGTGATATATATGCCTTATTATGGCTTGTTAAATGGATTTATAGCATTATTTTAGTTTAAATTAAACAATTAAATAGTATGTCAAAACATATCGGCTTCATGAAAGTCATACTATTGTATGTCAAAAAAGCAAAAAAATATCAAAAAATCAAAATGTCTAAAAAGCGATAAATATACATCATTATGGTTTATTAAATGGATTTATAGCATAATTTTTGATTAAGTGTTTTAAAAAAGCCAATTTATAGTATGTGAAAAATATATCTGCTTCAAAAAAGTCATACTATAGTATGTCGAAAAAAAAAAAAATGTCAAAAAATTAAAAAAAGTCAAAAAAGCAATAAATATGCCTTATTATGGTATGTTGAAATGATTTATAGCGGAATTTGTTGTTAAATGTTGTAAAAGCGTGTTGAAAAAGTAAAAAAATTCTAAAAGTTAAAATGTCTAAAATGCGATAAATATGTGTTATTATTGTTTAGGAGTAGTCACAATATATTTTGTTGTAAAATGAAATGATGAAATAAAGTTATACTACAGCATGTTGACAATTTCATGCAAAAAGTCATACTATAGTATGTCAAAATTTTTGAAAAAAATCAAATTGTAAAATGTTGAAAAAAGTCATGTAACAATTCTAAATATGCTATTCCATAAATAGTCACAGTATAGTTTGTTGAAAAATAAAAAAAACAAATCACAGTACAGCATGTTGACAATTTCATGAAAAAAGTCATACTATAGTCTGTAAAAATTTTATAAAAAAGGCAAAGTGTAAAATGTTGAAAAACGGCATGAAACCAGTCTAAATATGCCATTCCATGACTAGTCACAGTATAGTCTATTGTTGTCAAAAAAGCCAAAGTACCGCATTTTTCAACACACACTGACACATTTTTCGACACACTAGATTAAAGACATGACCTTTAAACATATTGATTTACAGGTACAACACTTTGACCTTTTTATTCCACAGATATTTATGTGATTTAATAATAGCACTTAAAAATGTGACGTTGTCTCTGTGGTGTGATTCATTTTCTTCCTACCAGATGTATCAGTGCTATCAGATTTAGTTTTCCTATGCTGGCAGCCTCCAGGTTTTTAGTTTGAGTGTGTAATTTATGTTAGTCGGGCGAACGATGGGATGAAATTTGAGTTGCAGCCTCGACACCTGATGTGCATAAAAAACAAGAATATTCTTTCTCACACCCTCTGCATATGCTTCTTTCTCTTTGCAGGCTGAGGCTGTTGGAGCATGATAAGGAGGCGTAAACCAGGAGAGTAATGATTTCCCTCCCCTTCAGATGTTCCTCGTCTTTTTATGGTTGACCCTTAAAAATGTCACTGCAGTCCAAGAATCTCTCAGTCATTCCAATCCTCAGTATATAGATTATTTTATGGACAAGTCTTGCTTCCTCATCATGCTCCATAATGATCGGAGAGAAGTGGGTGGAACGCTCAGATAACAGCCATGCTGACTTGAATCGATTTAACCAGCTGCTCCTGACCACACCCTTCCCTCCTCGCCTTTTGTGCAAAGTCACCAGTATTGCAGTATGATCTTTCCTATACTGTTAAATTTATGATAGAAAGGATTATCTCCCTGAGAAACACACACCACATTGCTAAATGCATGCTTACAAAATGGCTAAAGAAAGACTAATGCACAGAGAGAAGAGCACCAGACTGAGCAGATGGGCAAGAGAGCTTGAGTAATGCATAAATATAGAGATAAAGCAGTATTTACTTAAATAATTTCCTGGTAAATGGCCTGGAGAGGTGTGTGTGGGCTCACTTGTTTATTGTGAGCGCCCTTTACTTGTGTTAATTAAGACCTCTGTTTGTTCTGCCTGCAGGTGTAACTCCTTCCCTGCAATCATGAATGTCAATCCTGGTAAATGCAAGGAGCATTATAAAACCCCTGTGGTAGATTATTTATAAGAAATACATGATTTAAAATAAGTCTGTATGCTGTTTCATATTTTAAAATGTCACTGACTGTTGTAGAGAAGAACCATCTTTCCATCAAGGACTACTGTAAACCTGTGCTATTACTATTACCCAGGGTGACTTACAATGAGAGATCAGGTAGAGTCAGATGCTCGCTCAGGGCTACTTGTTCAGGACACACGTCTGTCGATTGATATTGATTGTTGCCAGATTAAACCTGGAAACCTCCAGGTTACAGGACTGTCTGACTCTCCGTCAGGCTGCTACATAAATGATGTAGGAACAGCAGCGGACAGAAAGGGATAACATGGGTCGAAGTAGATGAAAAAAAGAGAAAAACAATAGAAAACCTGCCTGTAAAATGCACTTTAAAATGATTTTTCTTTTAGACATGAATGTGATTAGTTCACCTGTAGCTGATAAAGCAGGGTCTTTTAGTGTCTTCTCAGGGTCTTTCAGAGTGAAACTTTACAGGACCTCATCAACTTTGGTTTTCAGCCATGGCTTAACTTGGAAGTTAATGGTGCATTTCAAAAGCAGCGTGCTCTCCCTGCTGATTAAGAGGTACCTACAGTATAAAGACTGCAAAATTACAGAGTCAAGTTCATCACATTGCACACAAATGTATTTTAAATAAATATATCCATCCATTATCTACCTCTTATCCTCATAGGGTCGCGGGGGGGCTGGAGCCTATCCCAGCTGTCTTAGGGTGAAAGGCAGGGTACACCATGGACAAGTCTCCACCTCATCGCAGGACACATAGAGACAGACAACCACTCACACTCACATTCACATTCAATTCAATACAGTCAATTTAAATTAGCCAGTTAACCTAATCCTCATGCATGTTTTTGGATGGTGGGAGGAAGCCGGAGTACCAGAGAGAACCCACACAGACATGAGGAGAACATGCAAACTCCACACAGAAAGGCCCCGGGCCGGGAATCAAACCAGGTACCTTCTTGCTGTGAGGCGACAATGCTAACCACTACACCACCGTGCTGCCCCACTGAAATATATTCCTATACTAAAACATATAAACATCTCAAACAGCAAAATTACATGGCGGTAAACTGGGATGTCTTTCTGAGCCATCTATTGCTGTCTTCATTCCACAGTGGGTATGAAGCCACAAGCCTCTGATTATCAAAGGGGTCATTTAAATGATCAAGCTGGCATCACAACGTTCAAAGAGCTGATAAACCCACTCATATTTCCACACAGTCAGAAACACCTTTACTCCCCACCACAATGGGCACACGGGCAAATAAACCTGGTTAATTGGTGTTAGCTGTTGACACACTGGAGTACACATATTCAACACTAAAACACTGGATGCAGCAGAAAAGATAAAAAGCATCCCATGCAGTGTGCTGCAAACACCATGTGGCGTTTAAAAAAATCTTTGCTGTCATGAATGTTGCATAAAAAGATGCATTAGCATGGCTGTAATGTGTTGATACCTGTTAGCATCTAGGCCATCTCCATTGAAATACATGAGCAGAAAACATCCCAGTTCAACATAAACGGCAAATCTCAGTGTCAGGCACTGCTGAAATGATGCAATCAGGTAGCTTCTCCATGCAAACCATTTTCTCCACAGACAATAAAATAACATGCAAGCTAATGCAGTGACTTATTAAGGGACTGGTGGAATGGGATAGAAACAAATGAAGAAAAAACATGTTTGTGTTTTTTGTGCATCAGAATGTCTGCGTAAATATTGTCTTTTCCACTCGGATGAAAATGGGATTGTTTAATGTCTGTGAATAATGCAGCCATGAATGACATCTCTGTGGATCTGTTATCAGCAGCATGAAGAAAACAAAATACTCCTCATCAGCTTTTTTTTTTTTTGGAGTCTGAACAAACGGGAACAACACTGTGGTGTTTTTCTCTCTTCGCTCTCACTTTCTTCTCAATACAGGAAAAAAAAACCTCTATCACAGAGACCTGCAAAGTAATTTGAGAGAATATAGAAAATCAGAAACTGAAATAGAAAATGGAGCCGATGGGTGGAGTAAAAATGTGGCTGCACTGAGGAAGTAAATTACAACACTTGCTCACAGAATAAGTCCTGGATGGTGCCAGTTCAAGACACTGAGACGAGGATTTGATGCCAAAATAAATGAAGGCCACAGAAACACAGTGCCTGTTGTTGTTGCACAGAACACATTTATTCTTTAAAACTATACAACAATGCTGATAATACCAGTTTATTGTTGCTAACAACTCTTATTATTATAATAATATGCTCAAAACACGCTCAGCTTGAAATCCCCTAGAAATATAAGATTATACGCATCATTTGCTAACAGCTATTTAGGGCCAAGCTATTTCCTGGAATAAAGGCGTTCATCCCAAATGTTTTTTTTTTTTTAAAAAAAGGACTGTCGCTGAGACTGATGCAATGTTTGAGTTTGTGCAGTATCTCCAGTCTCTTTTTCTTCCTCTGCTGTGCCACTAAGAGGCAAACAGAGGCTACTTTTCCTTTAATTAGATTACAGTGCACATTAGCACCCATGCTAATGGTAATTCCATCCAATTTTCTGCAGCATCTGTTCCTCTGTCAGGATGCACACAGTATGATTGGTGAGGCAGATGTCATGTTGCAAAACAGTCCCTACGAAATATTTTCATGTGGTTTCTCCTAAAAGTTACACAGAGAAAATGTTTATGCACATTCTTTCATTTTATACTCAAGGACATCAGTTTCCTCTTGGTACACACTCCGGCAGCAGATCGTCTCCACAACTGAATCAGAAAGCACTGAATTACCTGCAATTTGCACTGTGAGCCAATGATGGATGAAAATAGATAGAAATAAAACCTGAATGGAAGATATTAAATATTTCTGCAGCGCCAAAATATACGTACAAGAAATACAGAAGGAGGCAGAACAGCTTGTATAGCACAGAGATGCTTCACTTGGGCTGGACATGATGTGACAGGAGGAGGCAGAAGAACATAAGTGAATCATAATGATAGGTGAAGGACACTCTGTCCTTAGACAAACAAACAAAAAAATAGTTGTAGTCAAGTTAAACTTTCTTTCAGATCTTCTTATGTGAACATTGAAAGTGAAACACTGTGTGACAGTAACAACAACGTCTCCTCATCCTCTTCCTCATCTGCCACAACTATGCATACTTGTACAAAGACGTATATTCACTGTTTGAACTGGATTATTGCAGCCACACAGTACGCAGCATAGAGGTCTCAGCAAAACAAAACTGGACCGGGCACCTCCTCAAAACGAGGCTGCAGTTGGAGGCGGCAGTCTGAATCAGGTAGTGAAGGGCTCGCACAACATGTCCTCATATTGTCATATACTTCCTTGTTGAGCTGTTTCTCTGCTGTTCTGTATTCCTCTCTGTTTTTCTGCCTTATGAGCCTCCTCAATGTGCCTCCCTTGCTTGAGCTCTTTGGTAAACCATGGCTTTTTGCCGTCACACACATGAATGCAAATTAGCTCTCTGAACCACAGGAGTTTCCAACCTTATTCTATTTCTGACGCCGCAATGGATCGTACATCCCAAAGCTGTTGTGTGCTACTATATACCACACACAGACATGCACATGTGAGAAGCTGACACACAGCACCGAAGCAGCACGTTATTTAAAGGGTTTGTACTGCGAAACCATGAACGTAGACAATAGAAACGACACAAGACCAAAACATACTCCTACAATGAGGGGATTTAATTAGTGCTCAAACAGCGATTCTCCCGATCAAAACCTCCACAAGGAGTTTAGGCTTTAAAGCTAGAATCTCTTTATTTAATTAAATCAATCCCAGTTTGTTACTAGTCCTTATTGTTTCTTTCAATGTAATCCAGTGTTACTGTTATTTCATCCCACTAATATCAGCCTCAAAGTGTATCTGCTCTTTAATTAAGTCACTGCTAGCATTTCCTGCTGCTTCACAATAAAAGCTTTCAATCAGCATTACACTGCATGGCATTTATTGTGAAGGAGCTAAAGGAAACATCTATCCACATATATATATATATATATATATATATATATATATATATATATATATATATACATACATATGTGTGTGTGTATTTTTTTTACTGTATATATTGTCTTTTTTTATCAAAATGCTGCCTTATTTGTCCTTAAGCTGCTCATTATTTATCTATTTTTTTATCTTTTATCTATAAGGGCAAACATTTCCTTACATATGATAAACACCTTGAATCTTGAATAGTCAGTGTAAATATTTGATGGTGGCATCAGCCCATGCAGCAGTATGTTGCAGTACCTTTTGCATTTAAATCTGTGTGTTATTTTACTATTTCAAATATTCCTGTGAACGTTAGCAGCAGGGGCGGTCCTGCTCTGGCTGATGGTTAGTGTTGGCAGTGTGAATTCATAGAGCTCTGGCTCAAGAGGAGTCAATGCGTTTCAGTCATGCACTGAATGCTGAACACTGATCAGGGACAGCGGGTGAGACGTACAAGAACGACTCAAATAGCCTTTATATGCATTCTGTTCCACGCTCAAAGGGAAATTAAAAGTGTGGACAAGTGCTTCCTGTTGGAGGCAGAGGACGCTGAGAAGACAGAGTGTTTCCTTACGCACTCCTGACAGCTTATAAAGCTGCTGGAGAAAAGTGGCGTCAACAGGCTTCTCTGGTGATGGACACATTTTGGCTGAAAGTCAAAGCATTTACAGATTCTGGTGATACTTTAAAGTATCAGCACAAGATACCATCTGTCCATGTCCAATACTGAGAGAGAGAAGTTTCACCCATACGTTCCCCATAATATACAGTATGTGTGAGCTCTGACCTGATCTGACACCAGGCGTTCAAGCTTTCCCGGCAGTTTCTGTGGACGTGTAATCAATCAGCAGTGCAGCTGGTGTTGAGTCCACTGTGCTCTCATAGTTCTCCATCAAGGCCTATGGGGAAGCTGAAAGGTTTCTTTCCAGGTAATTAACAAAGTGCAGACACTTGTCCAAAAAAATGTTTGCATTTACAGGAAACAAGGAATGTAGCTGCTGAGTTAGCTCTTAATCTGTGGTAATAGTGCCTCTATGGATGGATTAGTCAAGATTGAAAAAGTCGCAATGAAAATTAAATCAAATGCCATGAAATCTTGTATGGATGCTTATGGTTCACAGAGGAAGAGGTCTGAACCGTTCCAATATCATCTAAGTGTGTGGTCTGATATGATATTTAGAGAGAGGAGCTCCTGAAAGTTCCTCTAACCACAGTCAAAGTTTTAGCGCAACATCTTACGTACATCACTTTGCACAGCATGGTTCATGGTTCCCAGATGATGAATCTCGATAACTCCCAGGACGTTAACATTTGTGGTTAACTCACTGAGTGCCATAGACGTATTTATACATAATTTAAAATCCAATGCTTGAGTGCCATAAATGTATATATACATCAAAGTGTTTTTTGGTAGCAGGCACAAGAGGGCGCTCTCACACAGCCTGTGAGTAATGTCGGGGCTTCTGGGAGATGTAGTCAGAGCATAAATAGACAGTATACACCACAGAGATCAAAGCAGGAAGTGGAGACGATCGAGATTAGAGAGCAAAACAAACAGAATCTGGACAAAAAGTGGTGATTTTGGTGAAAGTGTCCTCTACTTTACCTCTGATAAAACAAGGATGGAACAAGATAAAAACAAACATTTTTTTCATGATGAAATAGAGAGTCTCTTCTTTCATTTGAACTATTCAGTGTTTTCAGGGTCATAGTACAAAATATTCTGTGGGTCTTGAAATATGACCATGAATATTTGTCAAAATGGACAAAAATGCTGGAACAAGGCACTTTCATAAAACTGACATCACTTTCAGCTCTACTTTGTCTTCAGGGCTAAAGTTGGCATTAGTGACCCACAAAAAACATGTTAAACATGTTTGCCCTTGTGTTGTTATTTGGCTCAAAGCACCACTGTCCTGTCATCCAGCCTCTCAGAGCTGCAGGCATGCTGCACACTTCGTCTTGTTACTGTGAATTCAGCTTCTGCTTCCACTGCATTCCTGAGATTCAGCTCACATATTAATGGTATCCTCCAGCTTCTCTTGTCTGACCTTGTTCATCAACTGCTGGGAAAGCTGAAATGGTTTTACCAGTATTTCTTTATTTGGGCACCTTGTCATTCTTTTTTCAGTTTTTAATTTCCTTGGTTATGGTGTCTTGCTTTAGAAACATTTCTATCAACACGTTGCAGAAATAAGTTTTCTTTGTAGTCTTTATACGTTTTACAATATCTCCACTAAATCTCTCTGCAGCATGACTATCGTGTTTTTTTACTCTGACATTGCTGTTTTCAGACAAACCCCAGCACTAATCTGCCCCTTCAGACTGTGGCTTGAGGGCCGTTGCAGTTGCTAACTGTGAAATTGGCCCCAGCCTCAGTAAATCTGGCGCTAATTACATGCAGATTGCTGGCGTTAATTAAATGTATGTAAATCTAGTGCTGAATATTTATCTCACCCATGTATGATAAACGATCTCTTTAGAAGCTCACGATCCTGGACTTTAAGTCCTGGTCTGTCATCATGTGTAAGGGACAAGCATCAAGAAGAAGAAGTAGGTGCGTAAAAGATGTTCTGCAGTTTGACCTTTCGGTTTCTGTCAATTAGAGGAGAAACAATGTGAGACCTGCCTTCCAATTAAGAACGAAACGAGTCAGGATATGGCTTTTTCCAGTGCGAACGAAACATTATTTGCATCACAGTCACCCACGTTTGCATTTATAGTGATTCAATGTGCTTGTTTAGTTGTGTGTTTAATCATCAGGGATGTTTAGAGGAAAGAAGGGGCTCATTAAACTCTTGTATCAGTACAGTTGGCTTTTATAGATGCAAGCTACAGGAAAAGGGGGGAAACATCTCCAAGACTCAAAGTTTTGACGAGGTTGAGGTCATGCATATCCAAACTGGAGAGTCTCCAGAATTAGTGAGATTTATGACAACAATTTGGCTGATACACAACTATGGACACACTGGATGTAAATAACAGCTGCAGTGATTAATTTACTCCAAAAAGTGACACACTGAGCAGAGAGTGTGCAGAATGACAAGTGGGGCGGTGAATATATTGAGTCAGATTTCATTATCAATGGAATTACTCTCTCCTCTGTTATTACAAGTGTGATAAAGACCAGCCACAAGGTTGCTGAACTCATCCACCGCTCTCATGCACTGTCATACTTTTTAATCAGATGGCTAAATTACATCAGTGTGGGCAATTGCACTGTGTATATGAATAAATAAGAAAAACATTGGACACATAAGCACAGGATGATTTTTTTTTAGGGAGATCCACCTCAGACATGACACACCGTTTCAGAACTGAATTTCAAATCTTGTCAAACTATAACAAAGCAGACTCCATTTATTATGCACATTTAAGTGCTTGCAGAATTGTATGCTGCATATCAATAAAGACTTTCTGGGGGTGGTTAATAAAGCACTTCATACATTAGGCAGTGGTTAATTAATTGCATCCAGCAGAACAAGATAATCCTCTCCTTCAGCACTGCACTTCTGTGTGCACGTCACAGTTTATTGATCTAACTACCAAAAATATCAACAAAGTCATTAATCAGATAACATAATTAGAAATTAGTTGCCCATATCTTTAGATTTAATTACACTGGCTCCAAAATAACATTTTCATATCTGCATGCAATTATTTTGCGAAACAATAAAACTGTTCTATTCTGTCTAAATTCATAATTTCATTGTTTGCATCAAACTGCAGGAGTCTCATGTCTCTCAGCTATTTCAAAAACAGTCAAAGGAGGAAACATCTTGGACGGGTATCTGATTCCCCTCAGTAGTGCCCCTTTTTTACACCATGATCCTTAAACTGGATTCACAATAGCTTTTTAATGCAGTGTGATTTTCTTAATCTATACAGGCAATAAATTTGTAATTTAGCCAATAAAAGCACAGCATTACAGATTAATGACACGTTTGTGCAAAAGACTTGGAATACTGTAAATCACATGTAGATTAAGGTTAATTTTTGACTCTGAATTTACTCATTGGTGTAAAAGTGAGCGTGCCTGCATTCAAAATAGTCATTTGATGAGTGAACATAAAAGAAATTATGGAAATTATTTCCACTCAATTATAATTTGCTAATTTAGCAAGAAATTGTTTTGTTTAGCAACTAATGCTGCTATGATTCGTGAGCACACTACTACAACATCCAGGGAAATTAATTGTTGAAAATCATAGAGCGGACAATAACAAGCTATTTCTGTGCAGTGGTCACTACTGCCACCTTCTGCTCTGGAGTGAAGACTTTGCTGTCTTACCCAAAATGCATTAGGGTCTGTCAAAATAAATTAATTTACACAATGTTAAGGTATTGCACATCATGCTAAAATAAAATTATTTAATGATGTTCAACCACAAAACATGACTATAGGCTATGTGGTAGAAGCTACATGTTACACTTAGATTAATGTAGCAGACACCCAGTTTGACTTTTTTGAGTGTGGTTGATCGTCTCTATGTGTCGGCCCTGTCATTGATTGGTGACCTGAACCTTGCCTCTCTCTCACTGTCAACTGGGATCAGATCCAGCCCTACGGTGACCCTGTAAAGGATAAGCAGTTGCAGATAATGGATGGACAGAAAGGCTGTCTGAATCCGATCCAAAACATCCTGCAACAACAGATCAATAGGCCTGCAGACAAATCACTACAGGACAGTACACAAAATATTACAGGAAACCATCCACCAGCCATAGTTATTACAAAAGATATCAAGGGTCACAGGGACCTGGAGCAATGAGGGCAACTTTTTTTTTTTTGAGACTCATGCATGAGTACATCCAGCTATGGTTATAGTTGGCAGTAAACCACCAATTGGACGAGGTGTTGATGTGGGTGACTGCACCCCTATTATAAGTCTCATAAAGCAGTCCTTTGTTCTACTCCTTTTCACAATGTAATCACAGTGTAGTTACGGGCTCGAACGTTATGGCTTCCCTTGTTCACCCCTTCATTACGTCATGAAACTGTTCGGTTATGCAGGTAATTATGGTTTAATACAAATCCACAATTATCAGGGTTCAGACACTGACATGGACTCTGGCCCCAGGGTGTGAAACTTAATTACTCTTGAGCTCTTTGTTATTGTTAATTCCTCCCGAGCAACAGAGCTGGTTATTTTTTTTTACCCGACCTCAACACAGACCTGTTTTAATTTCAGCCCCAATTCCCTCTTGTTTTGATGCGCCCTTGAAGGTGGTCCAATAACCTGAGTCCAGTCTGCAGACACTCCCCTGGGTTTCACATCCTTTGCACATGATTTGAGTGTCAATCATCCGGCACACTACCTGACTGCCAAAGAGCTTCTTGTCTGCAAGAGGGAAGACAGGCTGACATTAAAACTTTGGAGCAGTCACTTTTTAATTCAGCTGCTCTGATAATATCAGCGACACACCTTGGGAACCATTAAGGTGAACAGGAAGCTAACCCACTGGACTTATTGTTGGATAAGATGTTATAAGAGTTGGGAAAAGTTCACATTTTAAGATGTTTTTTACTTTCACTAATAATTCTGTCTTGGCTTTTTTCTGCTGTAGTTCAATGTTATGAGGTTTACCAAGCGAAAGCCTTTTAAAAGGCCCCTGACACACAACAAATGAGAGCTGATTTGATCTGTGGTTTAAAACGGGCTCTCTGAGCTTGGCATTTACCAAAATTAAAGGTGCTAATACAGGATGGGGAGCATCTCAACAGCTCTTAACATGGTGATTAAAGCTCTGTATATCGATAGAGATCCTTTAATCTGTCTATCCATCCATCCATTTTCTACTGCTTATCCTCTCATAGGGTCTTTGGAGGGACTGGAGCCTATCCCAGCTGTCTTAGGGTGAAAGGCAGGGTACACCCTGGACAAGTCTCCAGTTCATCACAGGACACATAGAGACAGACAACCACTCACACTCACATTCACACCTACGGTCAATTTAAATTAGCCAATTAACCTAATCCCCATGCATGTTTTTGGATGGTGGGAAGCCAGAGTACCAGAGAGAACCCACACAGACACGGGAAGAACATGCAAAATCCACACAGAAAGGCCCCGGGCCGGGAATCGAACCCGATACCTTCTTGCTATGAGGTGACAGTGCTAACCACTACTTAATTATAAGTAACTTGTGCAATCCCTATGCTCACAGGACACACACATTGAAAAGCCCCTCCACCCCTAAATAGAAAAAGACAGAAAACCTCCAATACTTTATCACCCGTGTTGCCCTGTAATTCGGTCTGGAAGCAGCTCTACAGATGAAGTTTCAAAGCTGTGACAGACAAAGTGACATTGACTGCAGGCTTACTCTTCCATAAATCCAACAGAAATGAACGTAACAAAAGCAGAGGCAGCAAAGTAAGAAGAAATCCGAGGAGGATGTCTCCATACGAAGCATATTGATGTGCTGTAGTTAATCTCTGGCAGCTTGCCATGGAAAAGCACTGGCTCTGAAACTAATGCACACCTGTGGGAATAAATCAATGACAGGCGCTCATTTTTTTAAATTTTTTTTTTTTATATAGGATTGAATTGTAGGAAAATAATACCATGACACCTCATTAAGCACTGTCTTCTTTCAAATCCCTTTAAAGCGGGATGGTAAACGATTCAGCAAACCTTCACTCCTTCTGTTTTTCCACGTAAGCGCTCAGATGGCTTTGTGTGCTCAGTGATTCACTCTTCAGTCTATAGCAATTACTTTGATTCAAACTGAACGAACAATATCGTGCTTAAGAACAGCGGATGAAGCAGGCAATCAGTAAAAACTGCGGGGCTTTACATGCTCTTCAAGTTTCACATAAATGAAAGGCTTTCTTCTGTAAAAGCCGATGAAAAAAAGCTTCGATAAATCTCTCTGATGCAGCGAGCGAGTGTGATACTTCATGTAGTTGCTGTGATTTGTGTCCATGGTTGTTTTTGTTAATTAATTTCCCTCCTCTGGCTTTGCTTCGATCTACATCTACCTGCAGTATATTTTGCTGTGCCACTAACCTGATAGGAAAGCCATTCATCACCTCAGCCAGGTGAAATCACAACAGATAACAAAACAAATTCGTCAACGTGGATTGCACGTGATAACAGTCAACTTATGAATTCACCTTATTAGTTTGGACAGTCACATTAATATTTGTCAATCTGTATTCCAGAGGGAAACACCAAAGAATAGGGGTTGAAAAAGTGATGCAACAAAGGTGAAATATCTGGAGTTGTCCTGAGAAATTAATTATGAAAGAGTAGTGTGCAGGTATTTTCAGAGAATAAAGACAGAGCTTCGTAATTGATAACAACACCTCTAAACGATTAATAATTTCATCATAATAGGACGCAGTTAAGTCTTGCTCTCAATCGGTTCAAGTCAGACTAGTTGTCTGCTGTTTGAGGGAAGTCTGCTGCTGTCCTTATTTCAATCATAACTTTTGATTTATTGCCTCCTGAATCGTCCATATCTCTTCATCAGAGTTCAATTTAGGCCAATAAAACAAATCTATGTCTCCTCAGTTATTTCCTGTCGTAGACCTGCTCTGTGATATTATTTGGGCCCATTACCAGGGTGTATTTTTAAAGTCCTCCTTCACTCAGAGCCTCTTATTCCATCATGCAGACTCAGTCATGTGTTCAGTTTGACACTAGAAGGCAGCTTTCAGGGCCATGCTTGTATTTTGCTTTAATGTTCAAATACATACATTATTTTTTTCTCATACAGTCTTAATATAGCTGTATTTATCTTGCTTGACTGAACTGATTCTTCAGTGAAGTAGCACACATCCTGTATTGCTTATGTTCTGAAATGAGCAACATTTGCATATTAATACATTCTGAATTTCAGTGTTTTTTTTGGGGTGCAGAAATTCATACACACAAAGTTTAGAGTATTTTCATAAATACTAAACATACTAGGGGTGGGTATTGGCAAGGACTTCACGATACGATACGCCATACTCAAGTCACGATACGATACATTATTGCTATATTGTGATTTGCGATTTATATTATTAGAAATTTAAAATGCAGCATAAAATACAAGTTGTATATACACTATGTACATGCATATATATGTATGTATATATGTACACATATTTACTGAATATATGTACATATTTATGTATATATACATATACACATTCATAGGGCTGTCAAAGTTACTGCATTAATGTGTTTTTTTTAATTTTATTTTTTATTTAAATTTTTATTTCAACATGCAGAAGTTGCTCTTGATTTACAGTTGGCCCAAAACATGACTTTAAGAAATTAAAAATAAATATTATACCAGAAGAAAAAGTATTGTGATATATTGCCATATCAATATTTTTTCCCACCACTAAAACATACGGTGCAATTTGTCCTGTCAACTTTAGCTTTAGTTTCTTCTAGCTTGCAGGTTAAACAGTACAATATCAAATTTTCTCATACAAACTTTGACACACTTGCAAGTTGCATGTATGTCAAACATACTTAATATATAGCCTAACAGCCACATTTACTGTGGAAGCTTGAAATATAATGAGACCAGACATGAGCCTGTTTCTCTTCAGTGTCTCCTGCCTCCACACAGCACAGAAACGACTAAACTTTGTTTGCTGTTGTGTGTTGTTACTGCACATGTAATAATAACCTGCTGTGTTTGCAGCTTTGTGTAGGCAGTGGTGATAATGAGCCAGGCTGGTCCTAGTGTTTACTGGTGTGGGTTGAGGGACACGCTCTCAGAGCAGCAGTTATGACTTTAATAGCACACACAGACCTCCAGTGCTCACTGGACATCAGCATGGTGACAATCACCACACTAAATGGTCCACTTTGCATTCCCACAGGAGAGTGTGAGTGCTGCTGTTATATGTGGCATGTATTTCCATGTTAAGTGACACTTGTTTTGATATATTATAATTTTTTTCTCCCTTGCATACTTCTTTGCCTTTTATGTGGCAGCTACTCAATAGTTGTTTGCACAACCGTAGCAACAAAAATGAAAGACAGCGTACGTTTTAAGCTTCTTTTTAAAAATCAACGTCTGACAGTGATCAGGCTCCTTCCAGGGAAAAGCAGTAATTTAAGTTATTGCACGGGTGATTTTAGTCTTAGAGCTTACTTGACAAATGTTTTCTCTCTCCATCAGTGCAACCAGAGAATCTCTTCAAGTGTTTTGTTTAAACTCTTTCAGTATGTTAAATATGCTATGGAAAATAGCATATCTTGTCCATGATTTACATGGAAATGTGAACCAGACCTGGACTTTTCAACATGAAATGGAAACGATATCTTCTCAACATGTTGCTTTAGACTTCAGCCTGACAGAGTTGCTGCTTTTATTCACTTTAACACTTTCAAAAGAAAAAGAAATGCATTGAGCGAGTTACTTAAATGGCATTTGACATCTCGAACCAAATGTTACTGTAACTTGGCTATTGTTGTTCACAAACAAGCTCCCTCACTTAATCTTCATAGAAAAAAATGAATGATAATGAAATAAGAGTTAACCAAATCCCCTCCTGTAACCTTGTGGCTGTACCCTCAAAGCCAAAGTAAATTTTGACGCCTCCTTTGAGACATAATCATTCCTGAAGGACTTGACTCATTAGGTCATCGATTTTGATAAATGCTTTCTGTGAGAATATTTACATGACCATAGGATTATGAATAAAAGTCAAGGTTGGATTATTTACATGTATCTCTGCAGTTTCTGAATAAACATGCAAACTTTACCACTTGGCAGGGATTCACACAAACACTAAAATGTAATGAAATGGTGAATTTTACAGAATCATCTTTTGCCAGACCCCTAGCAACCGTAACTAGAGTTTCAACTCTCAGTTACAGAAATAAATGCCTGTATCGAAGTGAAACCAAAGAAAGGATGTAATTATTGTGAAAATGTACCGACGATTTGTGCAGAAAGTGTGTTCAGGAGAAGTGACAGAGAAATGCTGAAAGCTGGGGAAAATGAAATTGAAATTGATTTACTTGCTTTTTGGCCTTTCTAGCGTTAAACAAGGGTAACACAGCATCATATGGAAACACTTTCAGGCAATGAATCTATTAATATCCACAGGGATGCAAGCAATATATGATAACATGTCCTGTTTTTTTCATCCAACCTCTCGGCCTTATTTTACAGACATAATATCGTCGCTCCATCACCAGGTATGTCAAGGCAGTTATGTTAAGAGGCATAACATTTAGAGGTGATATGATAATTATCTACTACAGTGACTGACAATGCTGTGAGGTCATTGCTCCCATAGTGGGCCATTTCCCAGGCTTTTCATGGCTGTGAAAGTCACACAATATGGACACAGAAACAGAGAGACCGAGAGGAAGAGAGAGCCTTCTACAAAGAAATTAGCATTTGATTTGAACACCCAAACTCTCACTTTGCTGGTGTGGCTGTGGCTGTCTTTCATAAAACGTATATATATTGCATTGGGGCTTTGGGGAGATGACAGGTGGGATTTGACAATACAATTAGAATTTATCAAAGAAAGTTTAGTGTCTTTTGTTGAGGTGTCAGCCAAGATAGAAGTTGTGCTTTGCTGTGTGAATGTAAACTAGTTCTGGCAGGTGTTTCCTTCTTCCTTTCCTTGACTTCAAGCAAATTACCATCTCACAAAAGTGCAGCATAAACTCACTTTAACTTCCCGTCTTCGGAGGGAACTGGCATTCATCATAAAGCCCTGAGCAATCAAATCTGGGCAGATGACACAGAAAACAAAGTAATGTAGAAAAGTTTTAGTGGGAATTCAAGGTAGAATTTTCAAGGCACCTTAGTTTGTAGTCCTAATCCATGACGATGTGAATCTGAAATCAATTATGAGCTCAGTGGGATTATTGACAGATAGCACCTCGTCATTACAGCATCTGAACAAAATGAATTTTCTTGGGAACTTCCATTAATTTAGCTGAAATGGAACAGTGTGCAGCAGCCTGGATCAATGAAAAGGAACCACAGAACAATCCCCATTGATCCCCCCTGCTGATATACAACACTGTTATGGCACTGAACGTGTTCGATTAGAGTCCACAAATCCTTCACACGAGGTATGAGAGAGTGAGCGAGAGAGAACGTGTGATGAACATTAATACACGACTGGCTAGGATTTCTGTAAAAGTGTGACAGATATTGTAATGGTGACATCCAGCGTCAAGTTTTGCCACCGAGGAGCGACTGAGGCAGTGCAACTAAACATGTCAGAGAAGCCATTCAACACATTAATAAACATGCAGATGAACACACAGCCTGTGAGTAATTTTGGGGCTTCTGGGAGATGTAGTCAGAGCATAAAGAGACAGTATACACCACAGAGATCAAAACAGGAAGTGGAGACGATCGAGATTAGAGAGCAAAACAAACAGAATCTGGACAAAAAGTGGTGATTTTGGTGAAAGTGTCCTCTACTCTACCTCTGATAAAACAAGAATGGAACAAGGTAAAAACAAACATTTTTTTCATGATGAAATAGAGAGTCTCTTCTTTCATTTGAGCTATTCAGTGTTTTCAGAGACATAGTACAAAATATTCTGTGGGTCTTTAAATATGACTCAAAATGGGCAAAAACCCTGGAACAAGGCACTTTCTGTTTAATAAAACGACTGGCACTCAAAGAGTTAACGGATCTACTTCAAAACACCAGATTCGTGGATGTTTCCGATGGTCAGCCCCAACCACACACAGATAAACCAGTTCTTACATTACATCCCATAGTCAGCCGTCAAATCTTAACCTAAATTTGATCACTTGTTTGATAAAAATCTGAATTTCCATTTGTCGTATTCAGAAAACAGAGAATAACTATAGCTATCGCTGCGGTTTCGAGGTGAGTCTGTGTCCCACTTGGAGAAGCAACTGTGTGCTTTTTTCTTTCAGCTTTTGACTCCTGAATCCAAATGAGCCCAATCAAAACCACATCACAGGTGAGGCCAATAGCCTGAAGCCACCGCAGGCCTGTTCTGATATAGTCTGATATAGCAACCGCTGGAGCGCATCCAGTCTGTGCCGTGTATCCTGTGACAGCCGCTGAGCACAGATAAAGATGTACGTGGTCAAACATGCAGACTTTGATCTGATGCGCCTATCTCTATGAATAAGCGGCCGGCCATCCAAACAGCCACATGTTGTGTATGGGAGGAAGTGGGAAGATCAATGCTAATCAAGCTCTCTGCATGAGCCATTTTTCCATCTAATAAAGATCCACTGATGGGAGTTTTTTTGGTATTTTCTTTCACAGTTGTTAGGCAGAAAAACTTCAATGTCAAGCTAAAAAAAATATAATTAATCAGATGTATTTTAATGCATGTAGCACTGTCGTGTTACATTACCTCTAGTCTCTCAATGCTGTTTTGAATCTCTTCTCTCATTAGTTAACTTGCTGCCTTTATTAGGGAAAACTTTCTTCATTAGACTTAAAGGCAGTGTCAGAGGTCAGCTGCTGATGTTGCTGATGGCGATGAGGGAAATTAACAGATTACATCTCACCTCCAACCGCGTGTCCGTTTACGAGCGTGAATGCAAATGTACTCCGCCTCAGGCGTTTTTCGTTTTATGTGCACGAAATCGTGACTGTGGGTTTGATCGTTAAAAAAAAAAAAAGATAAACCACACTGTGACACATGAAAACATCAGGTACCATGTAGCAACATCCTCTTTCTTATTGAAAATACTGAAGGGACGCGATGGTGAGGAGAAGCATGTGAATCATCTCTGTGGTTCATTGCCACTACACGCTGATTGAAGTAGCAGAGGATGGCTCTTAAGACTTCATGTTGACAGCAGGAAATCCCTTCTTTCCTGAGTGACACTGTCATCAGTTAGCAGTAAAAACATAAAAGGGGCATAAAAGGTGTCATGTACGACATACACCCACATTATCCTTTGACACATGACACCTGACACATGCGCATGAACCTGCGCTCCCGAACAGATTGGTATGATTGGTATGAAGCTTACTGTCTTAGTGTTGGAATCATAGCTTTCTGGTCATTGCAGATATATATATATTTTACCAGCCAAAACCATTTTAATGAAATGTACAATATTTTAATTTTCATGAAAATGCACAGATATTCTCTCACGGTTTTCTTTTATAAAAAATACAAATATTCTTCGTCCACAAGTACATACTTTACATAACAGCAATGTTTTTACAGGCGCATCTTTAAATGAATGGCTACTATATTGGATAATCAGCGTAACATGGTAGCAAATACGCATGAGAGGTTGCCTTTAAGCTTTAAATAGTTTTAAATAGACTTTTAAACAGACAAAAATGCAAACACTGTAAGCTAAACAGATTTGCAAGAAAAAGCACAGCTTCATCATAGGAAATCACTGCAGACAAAATGTAGTCATTCATGCAAAAGCTTTTGGGAGTCTGTCTGGCAAAGAGCAAATAAGGCATTCCAGTCTGATCAGCAGCAATGGAAAGGTGTAAAAAAAAAATGTACCACATGTTGTCCAGAAAGGTTTCAAGTCACTGGTGTCCAGCCAAGAATCCAGAGCCACAGGTTAGAAAAGTTCAAGTAGTGGCAAGTAAAGACACCGCCATCCATTTTTTGACAAAAGAAAACATGGTTAATTAGGACGTCCTTTCATCACAAATGATGGTGCTTTACTTGTGGTTGGATGTTTAAGAGTCATCATCCGTTTTTATGACATGGAAGAGGGTGACATTAAATATTACCTGGTGTCCGTTATTCCAGGCGTACAGTGCTCTCTCTCTAGCGTTGTAGTCGAGCATGGAGATGTGAAAGTACTGGTTGTGGAAAGGGATGTCTATGTATTCATAAGTTGAAGTCTTGGTAGAGTAAGCGTAGTAAACCTTTGCTCCCGACAGGTGAGAGTTAGTGATGTAGAGCGTCCCACAGATCATGAAGGACTCACCTGCGTTCCTTTTGGAGTATTCGGTGTTCCAGGTCTTCAGTACCTGCAGAGTGTCAGGGTCGATTTGGGAGATGACAACGTTTCCAGCATTTTGATTGGTCGCGTACACGACCCACATTCCGAGCTCGTCAGCCATTACATCGATGTCGGAGTACCCCCCCCACGTGTATGGGTACATGTTGTGGAAGCCGGCGAACTCCAGAGCACGCTGGGCGAGCACGCTGCCGCTCTCGAAGCTGTACTTGACAATAATGTTGCTCTGGTACTTGTTGTAGTAAAGGGAGCCATTGTAGACAATGTGATTGGTTCCCTCCCATTTGAACGGGAGGCTGTAGGTTCTGGAAACCACCCCGGCTACAAAGTCTTCCATCGTCTTGTACTCACGCACAATCTTGCTGTTGGTGTAGCTGTCCATATACCAAACCTGCATGAGAGAGGATGAAGAGAACGGGTCGTGAGAAAACAGCTGAATCAACTATTTCTAACCTCTTCTTTTAAATTAGCATCTTTAAATAATTTACGGGATTCAATAAAACATGCAAAAATGAAAATGAAACGTCACTTCTCTACTGTGGATCAGCTAAAATCAAAAGCCACTCCACAGTCTTCATCTTCAGCTGTTGTGATATTCTACTTCCTCTAAAAAACAACACAGATACTGTACTGTACGTACTGCACAGCCCCCAAAAAGCTCTCCCCTGCTTGCCTGCTTTCATAACTCACCCTGTTGTTTCTGGTTGACGCTAGAAGATCAGTCATCCATGCCCCAAACCGGGTTCCAGATGTCTTTATTGTAACAGGTCCAGTGATTTTCATTAATTTCCCACACGCTGTTAATAAAGAAATGCAGCGATAAGATGTGCTGTGGTGGTTTTTGTCTCTAAGTAGATTTCTCAAGCCAATTTCATGCCTGTGCCACCAGAGAGTGTGCCCTCCGTGCATACTAAGATAGCACTGGCAGCGAGCTGCTTTATTTAACTTGAAGCATAATGGTGCAACTGCTGTTTGTAGTTACAGGCAACACAGCTTTCTCACGACGAGCCCGTGTTATTTCCTTCCACGCAACTAAAGACTACATATACACAGACATCAGATATCATATCATCAAAATCCATAGATACAGGATGATTATCTTGGTAAACTACAACACATCTGGTTTGCAAAAGACAGGTTATTAAAATAAAATAAAAATGTAGAGCAGCATGTAAACACTGCCAGTCTTCAACATATGGTCTTATTTAGCCAATATTATATTATGCATATTTGTTAGCCTGACAACCTCTCGGTAGCATTAGCATGTTACTTTCAGAAGCCCTCTTTAATTTTTTTAAACCTTTTACTGTTTGAAGACTTGAAGAGCCAAAGGCTGTCAATAGACCAACCAGTGCACAAGAACAAAACCTAAATGTTTTTTTTCTTCACTGGCATGAGATCGAGGTGAAAACACATTGCCATTAAACACATTTTTAAAGCAAAAACATTTTTTCTGTGTGGGATGTGTGGGCAACACAACAAAGGAAAGCATTAGAGCAACTGCAAGTGGGCTTCTACGGAGTGCTGCTTAATGAACACAGGCCACACTTGTTTGTGGTCTTAGAAATCAAAAATAAGGAAGTTTCTTTTCAGGTCTACCTTCTATTCGGTTCTCCAGCAAGAGCAAAACAACATGAAAGTGAATAATGGGCACAAACGTACTCTTGCTATGACACTGATGTGGCTGTGTGAAATCATGTAAATACTGTCATCATGCCACTTCGGCTACTACTATCTATTCACCAGCACTATCTCATATAAGACTAGAGCTGAACTTCTATACTTTTGTCGCACTGACCGAAAAGCTCAGATCCTATCGGGTATCGATAAAAATGAATAATTTTTCAGTGCCAAATTGTGATACCTAAGTGTCTGTGAGCCATGCTCTCAGGTGTCTCTATGGACAGGGGGGACATGTTCCCTTCAGATTCATACATCGCTGGTCAAGATTAAATGTCATTACAGCAGCAGTGGGAGCTCAGCATGTGTGTTTAGGTTCATGGTGTGTTCAAGTTTAACATGAATGTTGGAATTTCCAAGCTCAAAATCAGAATTTTAAATCAGAAACCCCAGTGAATCTCACCAACCAGACATAGAATTCATGCTATCTGCTACTGACGTAAACAGTAGCTACATGTTTTGTTGTATGAGCTCCAAGTTCCGACTTCCAGTGAACACACCATAAGGCAAACTCTCACTCCCCAGGGTCCTAAAGAGGAACGAGTTGCAGCCTGTGTCTGTTGATCAGACCATTGTCTAGTACGTCTACCATAATAAAGCCCAAATTACACAAAAATAACTTATTGAGTTGATAATAATAATAATAATAACAATAATAAATTAATACCGATGATGGTCATTAAAGCCCAAATTACATAAAAATAACTCACGGTCTTGAGGTCTCCCAAAAATTATCGAAACAAAGGTATCGAAATTGGCATTGTATCAAAATATTTTGAATGATACCCAGCCCTAAATATAAGACAACAGAAAACACTGCACCATCGCACATGCAGCATTCACCACTTACTTAGTTTGCCCATACAGCCTCGGAGCCTGCCGTCCAGTCGCAGGACTCGCTGATAGAGCTCATCGTAATCAAAGGCCCCAAGCTCCTCCTGGATACCTGTCAGCACTGCTGAGAGGTTCCTGATCTCCTCCTTGAACTGGGAAATAAGAGCAGCATCCATCTTGTACTGCTCCAGTACAGGGATCAGTGGCTTCAGCTCGTCCATCTTGTCCTTAATCTCCTGCAGAGGTGACAGCGACAGCAGCACAGGTGGAAAACAGAGAGAGGTGGTAGAAAGTGGACAGGTGTGATCATCAGGGAGAGACAAAACTACAGTTTGTTTGACAGGAGGAGCAAATATATTCATCAGTACATGTACAACAAGTTATCAAATGAATACACTCATCCAGCTGTGGAGACTGAACAGCTGGTAAGTGATCAGGAACTACACACACATCCCTTGTTGTCCCAGTTCTCCATGCTAACATGTTAGCATACACAGCCTAAAGGGACTTTTTACTCATCATGAGAAAACAGACTGACCTTGTACAGTCCAGAATTACTGACCATGAAGAAATAAACCATTCATTCATTCATCCATGAATTTACCCCTTAGCTTATGGAAAAAAAAATCATCCACCAAGAACTTAGCAATTCCCTGAAACATGTCTCTTTTTGTGTTAAACTGCTATTTCCATCTGATACTCAGATTTGTTTGTGGCCAGCTTCATTTCTTTTTAAACTGTGGCTATATTGCTGATGTTCTTGGCACACCAGTGGTTGCTGCACACAGTTATTTCACCAACACAGTGTCTTATAGCCTATCACTCCAGTAATATTCCCACTCCCACACCAGCTGTCCGGTGAAATCCACTCAGGGCAACTTCAGCAGTAAAACATCTTCTGACAAAACCAAAGATTGTAAGCACTTCCTGAATCAGAGCGCTTCTTTTGGAGTTTATGCATTCTTTGTTTGCATGTACTCCCAAGAGGTTCTTCAGCTCTTATCCTGGTTTTTCCTCAACAACTTGTTCTAAATTAAGGTGATTATTAGCGGCTGTGTTGAGTAGTTATCAGCAAAATGGAAATTGCTCTGATATAACTGATGCTGAGGTCAGCAAATGAGCTGCATTTACCATAAAGACACAACAGTGGTATTGATCCTCTCAAAAAGAGGTGCAATGGCATTTACGAAACGAACGTCACCTAAAACCATTTCAGGTAAATATAGAAAAAAACGAAACAGAACAGATCCATTGGAAATTTGATTAAGCAGACTGTGATTAGACGAGGCTGAAGAATACCTGGAAGTTTCTGGCTATGATGGATTTCCTGTCATCCTCAATCTGTCTGAACTTGGTCCTCAGGCCCTTCATCTGGTTTTCCATCTTCATGACATATTGGAAATCTCTCTGAGTTCGCAGGTTCAGCACCTCGATGGACTGAGACATGTTCTGCACCTGGAATAAAACAAGGATAATAACAACCCCAAACAAGGTTACTAATCACAAACTACACATTAAGCGATATAGAATAGTATAATTAATTTAGGATTAGGATAACTCCTCTTCTATTCACTCTTTCTTTTCATTGCAATTAATTCAAAGGCACTTTGAGATGTTTTCCCTGGTGAGCCTCAGTGTGCCTGAATGTGTGACAGGCTAATTTAGGAAAGAACAAACATGACGAGGCGCAGAAGCAGAGGACCTGAGTTAAATGCACACAATAAAACACTGTGTATTAGGACGAGTATCACACTGGAGAGTTGCTGTTTCACTGTCTGCTCATGTGCACATGCTGCTTACCTTCTCTAGGAGCTGGCGCAGCTGTCTGCTCTTGGCATCTCTGGAGCACAGGCTCTGTTCTGGTGCCACCACTGTGCAGATACAGCGCCCATCTGCATCCTGGGCCGAGCTGTACACCTGCCAGCCCTCCTTTGGGCCAATAGTCTGCACAGAAAGTTATGCATTAAGGTTAGATATATTTTAGATTATGCATTGCATTACCAGGTTCATACTTATGCAACTCCAGTAAATCTAAGCACAGCAACAAAGACTGCTACAATTGCATCCATACAGATGCAAAAACCTAGACAGACAACAATCAAACATCATGATTTCATTTCAAATTTAATAACATAATAATAATAATGATAAATTGAATGGTTCGGTGTGTAAAAATGATTTCAAAGTTGGGTCCACTTTCTTTTAGTGTTTACAATATTTATATTTATAATTTAGTGTTAAATGCAATGTTTTAGTATCATGTTTTACCCTAAATGCATATTGTGAAGCAGCTATTTAACTATGCAAACTGCTTTTTAGATGAACACTGATAAACATGCTGCTTTTCACTAGACTAAGCACACTAATTAGTCCCAGTCCCAGATTAATCAACTACATCAAGTTTTACTGATATAATCCCATTATTAGAAACATTTGAGGATCTGGATTGCTGACAAATTCACAATATATAATTAAATCTCACAAGACGTTAAGAGGGAAATTTAATTTATATACAGAGAGAAGAAGAAGGAGGAGGGAGAGGATGGAGGAGAGGAGCCTCCTCTCGGGTCTGGATCATGGATATAATTTATAGCATGTGACTGCCTCCTCTCTAAAACGCCTGTCTGACCTTTAGCTTCAGATTTATAACGGGTGAAAGCTATTGTACTCAGTATTGTGGGGAAATGTTGTCTGGTGTTCTGTCTGTGTTAGAAGGGATTGGCAAGTGCCAGTCTTTATCCACACGGTAAATTCCTCTTTACTGACTAGAGAGCCTAAGGTTGTGATTAAAGGATTACCTCATAGGCTACACCATAAAAAAATCAAAGCTGACAATTTGAGACATGAAACACCTCATGGATCCAGACAGCATCATACTCCCATATTCATTCATTCATAAAACTCTGCCTGGCACATTTCATCAGTGCTAGGCAGCTAGCTAATTAAGTTAACATTAACTGGTTAAAGATTCAGACTCAAGCTGACTTTATAATGTTCACGAGTGTTAAAACGAGAGCCCTGCAAACGCTGCCTTAAATATGCACTTATTATGTAAAATATATCACGCTAAAAGACTGAGACATCCAGACCAGCCGATGAGCCATGGAAAAACATGGAAATAAAGAGTGCAGAGTCAAAAATCCCAATTTTACCAATATCAGAAAATGTAATATTGGATTTCACTCCTGTTTGGCTGCTCTGTATACATAACTTAATAGTTATTGGTTCGACAATGAGGACAACAGATTATTTTTTTCCATAACTGCATAGCTCAGAGTAGAATATTTATAACATGCTCAATTGTCAGAAATCAAAATGTTTTTTTTATCATGATGTTATTTCAAGCAAAAGGTTTTATTGACCAAAAAGTCTCTTTCTCAAAGTTTAAGATTATTTTCGATACGTCACTACCACACCACTATGTTAGAAGTGTCGGGCTCCCAATGCTGCTGCCGTGACATTAATGCTCTTTTTTAGCTGCGATATTTGTCTCCTTATGCTGGGAAAACGGGGGGACAGATCAGTGTCTCTATGAATCTGAAGGGGACATGTCCCCACGTACATAGACAGCATGGATCAGAGACACTTAGGTATTGGAATTTGGCACCGAAAAATTATTCATTTTTTGATACCCCATTGGATCAGAGCTTTTCGACTGGTGCTGCAAAAGTATCCAGCCCTATGTATACTCCTTTCCCCTAACTTTGTGCGCTTTAAATCAGTGTTGTAGAACTACATACATAAACTCTAAGTTACTCCAAGTACCTTTTCCCAATTATTCAGACAAGACTTGTGGCCATGAACTCTTCAGCAACGCATGATTTAGCTGATGCTTCAATCAAGCAAAAACAGAACAAACAAGCCTGACGATGCTTTTGGATTCAGATAAATAATTATGTACTTTGCTACCGAGGACTCTGATGGTAAACCTTGTCATCCACTATAATCCGAGTGACATATCTGAAGAAAGGGAGGTGGGGGGTTTATGAACAAACAGAATCGTTGAAGAGGTACGCAGGAAAACAGTAGGTGAAAAAAAAACAATGAAAAGGGGACAATGCTGACAAAGAACAAGGAAGAAGACTTGACTGTCAATTAGGGGAGAAGGTAGGAAAGAAGGTATGAATGCACATATATCACTACAGAAAGTACAAAAACAGCAAGCATAAGATGATGAGATGAGGTGAGGGATAAACAGAGAGGGCACCAACGTGAACTGAGGAGAAGATGAAGGAAAACAAGGCACAAACAGGGGAGTCTGGATCTCAAAGGCTTACCTACAGATTAAAACTCACGTATATTTGTGCACGACAGCACAAATACAAAGCAGTGTTTCTACACAAGCACTGACTGGCATTCATTATGTGATCAGGCCAAACATGAGAATCAACAGGTTTCACCTTGTGCAGCTCAAAAACATTTTACTGATGAAACTATGTTGTTGATGAGGAGAAGATGCATTTTTCAACATTTTCTATCTCTCTTATATAGACGAGGATCGGGCTCCAAGGCTACGATGGTTTCACAGAGCTGCGCACCAAAGTCTAGTCATTAATCATGCTCACAAAACAGCAGCATCCAGCAGCTCAAAGCTTTCCCCAGCCGCACAGCAGAGTTTTTACTCCCTGAACACCACACAACTCAAATACACTCAAAGACACAAACTCATGCATGAATGGTTACATGTGCTGCACACACAGACCAGTCTCCACTTCTTGATCTCAGTCTTTCTTGGCCAGGCTTAAAATAATGGCCTTTGGGGGCTTATGTGCAGCAGTCATCAATACTTGTCATGTTGCCAACAGACAATATTTTTGAGCAAATAGTCAATATGGTCAAGTCAAAACCAGAAAACTGGCTTCTACACATTTACCTGATTTACTTTCGTCTTCAAAGTTTCTCTCTGTTTATTAGAATTCTTTACACATATACAGAGTTAGTTAATTTGTACACTTTTTTGTAAAAACTGATTGATTGAAAGCATGTTTACAGCTCAAACTGGTATCTGTTCCTTCATTTTTCTTCAATCTTTTTAACTCACACAACAAAGGTACAATTTTACATTATAACACAGCAGTATAATATAACGAAATTATCATATAAAATTACCTCAGCGTCTCTTTGAGTCTCACCAAACATATCAGATTTGTTAGTTCATGAAAGACTGTCAACCTGTTATTCGACATTATTCAATTATCTAATGCTATTGACTAACTCAGCGATTAGAAGACGTTCCAATAGTCACTAATAATGAATGATCATGACTTTATTACTTTTATTGCTGCACACAAGGTCACTCTTACTTCTTGTCTCTATTAATTAATGTTGAATTTTTATGAGATGACCTGAACGAACTATGAATCAGCTTCAGACTTTTCATGCCTTTGAAGCCAAGAATTACATTTACAGTGCAGTATATTATGACTTTATCTGTCATCTGGCCACCAAGGAATAACCAGATCTGTCAAAATTTTATTAGTTATGAAAGAATGTCTGATTTGTGCATTGCCCATGGTGATGGTTTGGTATTCTGAAAGTCCTCTTGGCATGAAATATGTGAGGATTTCTGAGTGTCTGGGGGTTTAGATAAGATGAAGTCCCATGGTGAAGACTGTGGACCAATGGTTATGCAACATTATTTGTCTCCTCTATGTCGCAAGTTTTCTACATTAACTCATTGAGTGCCAGCCGTTTTATAAAACATAAAGTGCCTTGTGCCAGTGTTTTTTTGGCCATTTTGAGTCATATTTCAGGATGCACAGAATATTTTGTACTATGACTCTGAAACAGAACAGTTCAACTGAAAGAAGAGTCTACTTCATCATGAAAAAACTGTACTGTACTGTTTGCACCTTGTTTCATTCCTGTTTAATCTGAAGTAGATGCTAGTTTCACCAAAAAGACCACTTTTTTCTCGTACAGATTGTTCTGCTCTCTGATCTCCACTTCCTGCCTCGATCTCTGTGGCTTATACCATCTCTTTATGTTCCAACTACACATCCCAGAGGTCCCAAAATTACTCACAGGGTGCATGAAGCAAGACATTATTATTTTCTTATTTTCTTTATCACTGATGATGACGCAGGAGTGCAGAAGAGACTGAAGGTTAAAACTTAATGAGCCTCTAGCTGCATTCATATGTGGGTTTTGCTGTGTTGACTTTTGTCCCTGATGTTGCTTTTAATTTAACCATTTTTAGGAACATTGCATCTGTTCATGTTTTGATTTTCATCTGTCAGGGCTGTCACAGCTTATAATGAGAACAGTATAGGGTCTCTGGGGTCCTAAAACTCAAGCAGGGATAGCTGAAAGGTCCACATCTACACTTACAGAAATATTTTAGGAAAGACTGAAAGTAAAGAAAAAAAAATGTTCTACTGATTTAACCAAAAGAAATCAAAGTTTTTATTGCATTGCATCCTGATAGTCTGTATTATTAATATATGCTAGACGTAAAAAGAAACCTTGTTGATCTGATGGAAACACGTTGCTTGTCAGGAAGCATGTGAACAGACTCTATCCTCCTAATATGTTTGCCTCAAGTGGTCACAGAGCATCACTTGCTGAACTTTTTTGTCAGCCAAGAGTGAACTACTTGAGGTACATTTTGGAAAATGGTTGCCACCTCCTCTCACAAGACAGACTTAAGATGCTGGCTGCAGCGCCTCAGCCACAAATGAAAGAAGAGACTCTTTCCTCCACAGACATGACCAATCAATGTAGTCTGGATTCACCCTTTCACAGCAATGGACTCTGTCCCTGAACCCATTCAATGGAGAGAAAACATGACATCTGCATTCACACACTTGAACTGACTCTTCAAAAACAACTATCTTAATCTTGAATATCACCACCCAGTTGCTTTCTGATCTTCTTAGCTGCCTTCTTAAGCATTAAGCATGCACTAAAGAGCTGTTGTAGAAATGACTATCCTAATTTAATAGTCCTCCCCTGTCATTTTGGGCTCCTATTGACAGGTTCAGCTACCACCAATCATATCAAACTTTACCCAGCTACGAAGCTCTTACAGTTGGGTTCCCTGATACTCTTTTAACCCCCATGCATTGCTCCCATTGGCTGATATGGATGATGAGCAAATACAACTGTGAAAAAATAATAGATAAGAGTTACATCATCTCTGCCAGAACTGATTTGATGTTGCAAAATCATTCAGGTTATCCTATAAATATTGAAACAGGTGTCATGGAGGTGTTGCCTCTCTAGCCACTCATTGTGAGGCTAGTCTGAACATATTACCTGCCCGAATGATCCTGTAGTGTGACGGGTTTACAGACATCTTAACCTAGTGACTAGAAAGGAGTCTCCAACAACAGAAACACTTGTGCACTAAGATGTATTAAAAAATGTATGATACATAAATGTTGTAATGATAGATGGACAGACAAAATGAAAATCCCTCAGTAACCTTTGTACCAACATTTATGGTCCCCAGACAATGAATCCCATTGACTTTGGTGATCACCTTATCATGTAACAGCACCAGCAGGTTTAAGTTTTCATACTTTTGCCTTTGCTTGACGGATTAGCACAATTTCTTCCATCATGGATCCCAGACGATGTATCATAATGACTTTAGGAAGCCTCGTGACTTCTCCTCTGGTATCACTATGAGGTTGACATTTGTGGTTTTAAAATGTCTCGACAACTATTGGATGGATAGCAATGACATTTCGTACAGACATTTATGTTCCTCTCAGGATGAATTGTAATAACTTTTTGAGATCTCTCTTTCCTTTAATGCCATCATGAGGTCAAAACATTAATGTTCCAAGTACTTTGGTTTATGACCAAACACTCCCTTCAGAACTGTACATGCTAACATGTTGAGCTAACGTCATATCTACTAAACACAGGCATGTTAGCAGTGTCATACGAGTGGCGATGACAAACTGAAACTATACAGCTCCCAACACTTATTTTATATATTTTGGTTATTTAGTTAGGTGAGGGAGCATCCACACAAACCTGGCATTTTTAAAAGGCTCAGAGTGGTTCATTGCCAGGTCCAGGAGATAAAGCAGGCAAATATTTATTTCAAAGCAATTTTGAGACCAAGGTCTCACTATCTAATGTAAATCACTAAATAAGATGGCTAGGGCTGCAAGTTATAGACAGTTATAGTTGGACTGTCAGTACATTTGTGGAAGATGTTAGATTCAACTTGTAGAAATGTAGAAGTTTAAGCAATAAATCCTGATAAAACTTATTCTAATGCCATTAGCAAACAAAATGATGTTTGTTCCATCAGAACTGCTGTTGTCTGTTATTTTCATCTGGACAACTGTGTTTGCTCGCAGCTGGCACGCTGGAAAAAGGTGGATTTGATTTTCCAAATCTTGGATCAGTCGGTAGAAACATGCAAAGTCAACAGCATCGACAACGTGTAAACGATCACTTAAATGAATTCCTCCCGGTGGAGGATGTCATTCATGCGCTTCACAGCAGACAGGTATCCTGCCAATTACACACCTAATTGAATTCCTCTTCTGTTTGTTATTCTGTCATCAACATGGTTTTTACTGTGGCTACTTCATGCTTAACATCATCTTTATCCTCATCAACCTTTTGAGTGTGATTGAAGGCTGACGAGGGAGTGAGAGTGAATGAAAGGTTAATATGGGTAATATGGTAAAGAGTGGGCTGAATGATGTCAGGGAGAGTTAGCTGCTGTCATCAGCGCCCAATCGCTTCCTTTGCCTTCACCCGTGACAGTCAGCAATTACAGTTTTGAAAACAGTGGTGGAAGAGGAATAATATTACTTGTGTTGCTTTCTGTTTAACTTTTTCAAGCACAATATTCAGTTCCAAGTCAAATCTTGGTATTATATACTTTAGAATATTTACGCACCAGTAATCTTTTGAGTAACATTTGTGTAAAATCAGAACACACACACGCTGTAAAGCTTGATAGAATACATTTTGCTGGACTAGTTGGACTCAAGCAGGGGGTAATGGTGAATCTGTTCAGCCAATGCCAAGATTCATAACAGTCCATACACTGAGCCGACTGTCTGCACTGTAAACGAATCTCCACCCTGCTGAGCAAAGCCTCGGTCTCTTTGATCAAATTTCTTTTGCCAGTCTCACGATGCCTGATTCCATTTGCTGTATGAGTCTGGCAATGTGAGGAAACTCAAACGGGGAATACCACAGGTGAGAAGTGTGGCTGAAAAATTAAAAGATTGTCAGTGGCAGTAGCAGAAATCAATCCGTTATAAACACAGCCTAGATAAATAGTGCAGCGAGGCATCCGGTGGAGCTGCAGAGAGGCAAGAAATGGACACAAATTAATTGTAAGTCGCTATTATCATTGTTTTGTCAATGGAGAGAAACATATGGAAGTGGGACTACATGAAGCTTACTCTCAGCTGGCAGCATCCTCCCCCCACTTCTCAGACACAACGGGAGGGTTGATATAAATTAATAAACTGGAAATATCTCTCCTAAGTCAGACATGACTTCACACCTGCACTATTTGCACTTACTGGATATGTTTGTGCATTACACTGCAGAACATCGGAATTGTCAGAATCCTTTTCACTTGCTTAGATTATCCACTAAGCTATGTAAAGCTATAGTCAGTGATGTTAGCAAGAAAGCGAGCAAGATTTGAAAGTGGCTCGTCCTCCAAGCCTCCTCTTAGTTCCACCCCCTCCTCCTGCTCCATCCAAAGCCACGCCCCCTCTCCTGCTGACTGCATCTGATTGGTTCCTTCCATTCAGACCTAAAGGCAGGGATTGGTCAGAGCTTTTACGGGCCTGTTGCCTCTTTTCGTTCCCTATTCGGCATACATAATATATTGACTACTGTCAGGGTGGAAGGACCATTTCACTCAGTAAAACAAAAAGTGTTTCTGAAAAGGATTACCAACTATAGCGTTAAAGCTGTTTTAAACTTGGATGAGCAGGTTTGAATTTGCATTGTGCTATGCCCTCTCAATAAATTTGGAGACAAATCCAGATGCCAGTGATGCGATACAGCTAAATCTCGTATCACAGTGAGGCTGCGGTCCTCCTTGGCACAAGACAGAGACCTAAACAGATGCTATCTATCCAGTCATCTATCAACCTGTCCAAACAAAAAGCCACCAGGGTATTGGAGGCAAGTGAAGTGGAATGCGCATGTCAGTAGTGTAACTGATGATCATACTGCTTAAATGAGTTAACATTTTAGCTCTAATGGAAGGGGAGAATGAACTCGCATGTGCAGCCAGCTCTGTAAGCAGACTGATGCAGACATCTAAGACAGCTATGACAAATGGTAACACCCCTAAACACAGCAGCAACAGCAATCCCGGCAAATATAATCCTGAGCCCAAAAGGGTTCCAGTAAGACACTCACAAAGAGGTGGTGCACAATATATGGAGGGAAAGAGTGAGGGGGAAAAAGACACAGCAAAAAGAAAATGCCATCTTTTCTCTCAAATGTGACTGTGATAAAAGGCGTGCTGGGAGATTAATTTCTTACAGGCGTTCCACCTTCTTGCCCATTTTGACCCCAGCGAGAGAAGATTGAATAGATAATTCTGCAGGAGCTCGGCACATTCTGCCCTCGACAGTTTTTGAATGAGCTACATTATCTTGTTCACAGCCTCATGCTTCTTCTCTTGGGTGTGCTTCAGCGAGTCTTCTGGCTGAACAGGACGACATGTCAGTCATGAGCATCAGGAGGACGATAATGAAACAGTCATCAAACATTATCAGTGGAGTAAAGCCAGTGGACATCTCCAGGCCACACTGAAAGGCACATGCGTATACAAGAGGAATACCAAGCAGCTGTGGCAGTAAAGTTATTTCTCAATATGCTGAAATAAAATGAAGTTGAAGATGTCTGGAATAGAGATGGGTAAAGCCAGAACTAAAACACAGGATTGGTTAGATAAGACTGGTGTTTTTGATCAAATTGTAAGCACTCTCCTCTTAAGCATTACTTTGGGATACGTCTTTTCCAAGGAGGCCCTGTAATTGGAATTTTTACTTATTACTTGCAAAATCTAGTGGAGCAGTCTGCCGGGATGAGAGACCTTCCTTAATTGAAGCCCAAATCAAATCTGTGTCATCAACATGCATGTCTTGGCAGCTTCTTACGGTAAGTGTTTGTAAAGTGAGAGTATGCTCATTAGTATTGCATAAGACACTCAGTTTTTTTTCGAATCTTGGAAAAGGACATTCCTGCCATATTAATGTCACAGAAGCGGCAGACTTTTAAAACGTTTGCAGCAAAGTTAGGTTATTTCTTCTAACCTTTGAATTTTCTCCTTCTAATTATGCTCCACAGTGTTGTCAGTATTTTTGGGATGCTGAAGCTGCGCCAAACCAGTCTCCATCCTGATGTAGAAGCAGAAGAATGTGCCGAATATTTGCAATTATAGCCTCTGCTAGGGCTAAAACCATCAGAACACTGCTTTAAACCATTAGATATTATTACATTAGTGTGTTCAATGCATTCCAGGAGCTTCTTTGAAGTTATATTGCAATTTATTTGCTGTAACTACTCAAACCTACTTCCTATGCTTTTATTTCAGCTCATGATTTCTAATTTCCTAAAATGCCTTCTAGCAACTTCAAGAGAATGTACTAAACTTGTAGCTTCAAATAAAAGCTGGATGTATGGACATACACTGTAAATTCACAGCACTTAGCTGGCTAACTAGTTTGTGGACTCTTTTGAGGTGTCTGCTGGTCATCGTATCTCCTCTTGTACTTTGGAGTACTAAACGTGTGCAAATTTGTGAGATAAAGGAAAAAAACATAGAGCTGACATCAAAACTTTATAAAAAAAATCTCTTCTACAAGTGACTTGGTCATTCGCTAAAACCTTCAACAGTGATTTTACAATCCTACCATAGCAACCGTAACTAGGCACAGCAGATTTTTGAAGCTTTGGATTTCTCCACATCTTGAAGTGGTGTGCATGGTGATGAAGTAAGAGTGATACTTGACATTTTAACAGTGTGGAGGGTGGTGTCTTTTTTCCAGCCCTTCAGAAAAGATACAAGAGTAAAAACGAGTAAGAGACTCCAACATGAGACTGTTAAAATGCCAGGCTTGCTATCTATATACCTATGAAACTTAGCTGTTAATTTGGGTTAATTATTATTTGGTTGCTATAACAAGCAATAATGTCATTTCTCTGTCTTTTACAAGGATCATCAACTTTTTGTACACCATGACATCAAGACAAGATTCTCATTATAAAGAGAGTTAGCTAAAGCTGACCAAATCTGCCTAGTTGTCATTTCAGCTGGGACAAATTAAATTAAATTGTTTAAAAAAAAATGCATGTTTTATTTGTGGCAAATCCCCTCTTATCTGTGACAATGAAAAGCTTCATAACAGGAGCTAAAGGGATGTTTTTTCCTGATCGAAACATATGCATGAAAAACAAATAAAACACACCTTAATACAAAACAGACACATCGGCAGTGGTTTTATGTTGTACTCAAACTAAACTCTTCTCCAGTATTACTGCTCTAAATCTGTCTTTACAGCTACTTAATAAGTTATACGAGCCCACATTTTACCTTGGCTCGTAAGAAATTAACAAGCACAGCCAGTAATAATCTCTCTGGTTGATTGAGTACAGTATAAATTCAGTGAGACCACAAGTGTCTCCCATTCCTCTCAAGTCCAGCCTTTTAGCTCTCATCCAGAGATATGCATGTGATATGAGCGCCGCTTGGGCTGTAATTATAGTAATCATAAGGGCAACAGAGGGAGAGGGTTGTAACTATGCCCTCGGTACTTTCAACATCATGTATCAGCTCCTGTAATTATGATTTAGTTAATAATACTGAGATGCATTCACCCAGAGGAGTGAAATGGAGCTCGAAACCAGGGAAAGTGACTTTAAAGACTCATAATCATCGTCTATAAAAAGTGGGATATTTAAGTCATGTCATTATTATACATATTAATATAACCCCTGCATATCTTTTTAGACAGACACGTGTGGGCTGAAAGGCCAAAGCAACACAAGGTATGAACAGAACATTGTTCAGAAGCAACCAGTGCCTATTTGTCACTGTCAGTATGAAGACGTGTTATTTTACTAATCAACAGGATTAATGCACTTGTCTGACAAATATAAGCTCGAAGGAAATGTTAAAAAAAAAAAATGTCTCTGCCCCGCGTACCTAACAACTGACACATCCTAAAGCACGTATTCAAAGAAAGTGACAGGAAACTCATTAGAGCCTCACAGAGGCTCAAACAGTCCACCATCTCTCTGAGTCTGAGCAGAAAGCTCCATACATTTACTCTGCTGCTGGTATAAACAATGCACATCCATCATCAGCGTACTTTCTTTATTTCCAGTCCATCAGCTCTGACGACCCCCCCTCCCTGCTTCAAACATGCAGCGTCACAACTAATGACTTCGCTGGCAGTCCTGTGGCTGGCTGTTTGCTTTGTTTGTGTTCACACACACACACACACACACGTATATACTTATAGGGTGCCGTCTTTAATTTGGCCCCCGGTGGAAAACAGAAAAGGCTGCGTGCATGTGTAGGTGTGTGCCCACAGGATCTCTCATCCATTAATATGGCATCCGTGCCAGACAAGTTCTCCTGCAGAGCTGGAGAGTACCATCCACATAAATACTAATGCAAACTGAAAAGGGATTTCATACAAGCAGAAACAGCATCAGCAGCCAACACGTTCACCACACAAGCCAATTACAACTTCAAAGAACGCCTTTCTTTGTTTCATACAGAGGTGGGTATTGGCAAGGACTTCACAATACTTGAATCATGATACAATACATTATTGCGATATTGTAATATTGCAATATATTGCGATATTCTACATAGTTCACTAAGAAATTTAAAATGCAGCTTAAAATACAAGCTGTATGTACAGTAAGTACCCATATGTATGTAGTAGGGCTGGCACGATCATCGCGGTCATGTGATGCCTACTGCGGTGTTGAGCTCATCACCACAATATTAAAATAAAAAAATATCTCCATATATTTGCTGTTGAAAGTTGCGGGGTTGCGGCGATCGCGCGGTACTGCTGTAAACTGCCTTACTGCTGATTGGGTGCTTTATCACTGCGGTAATAAAAAATCCATATTGTCACAGCCCTAGTATGTTTATGTACATATATTTATATATATGTACAGTACATACAGTATATACACACACACACACACACACATATTAGGGCTGTCAAAGTTACCGCATTGATGTGGATCTTTTTTTTTTATTTTAACTTAAATTTTTATTTTAACTTGAGGAAGTTGCTCTGGATTCACAATTGGCCCAAATATCAGAAGAAAAAGTATTGCAATATATTGCCATATCAATATTTGTTCCCACCCCTAGTTTCATGTGATTAATAATATAATCCTTCACTAGTCCCATGAACAGGGAAATCTGTAAAGCCAGAATATGCAATGCCATGCAATGATCAACAGAACGTCGTATCACTGAGGGTACTAACATTTCCCCCCCAACCTGCAGCTGTGATCACATTTCAGGTCATGTTGTGACCACATGATCGTAACATAAAACCGTACCAGAAGCTGAGGCTAAAAACTGCAACTTGGTACAGTAAATCTGCAAAGCTGGCGTTTCCATCACAGGTGGATTAGAGTTTGTGTGACTTCATGTGGGTGTGTGCAAGCCTGCCTGCCACCTACTCACAGTGGCTGACACAAAGGGCAAGTGCCTACACAAAGCTCCATCCCACCAGTGTTGTAACCAAACTCCCAAGAGTAGCTGCTCCCTAACATCCACATTATTCACTCTGGTTTCATCCTGCACAGCCATGCATGGCATTTGTTGATTATCAACCGAGATGTAAACATATTGAAAAGAATTAAGGTTTGCTGTTACTAATCAGATTACTTCACATCCGTGGGATCAAGGTGGGATCAACTGTCGTGCACAGAAGCATGTCCTGTCTATATATAGGTGGTTTCAGAACAGCTGAAATATGAAAAGTCTCTCTATCTACTACTTCATTTCAGCTTTCAACATTCAGTTGCAAATGTCAAGTCATGACTGCTCATGTGACTTTCAAATGTAGCTAGATTGAGCATGCTGGAGACACTGGAGGGAGCCTACTGTGATACTGGAGGCACTGTGCAGCAAAAGAAGTGTCGAATACTTAAAGCTGGCTTCACCACATCACAATAACAGCATTATAATAAAAAAAAAAAAAATGTCCTAAACGACCAAAAAATTAAACCTTGATTTTCAGCCATCAGCTGTGACGACTAAGGACTGAAACTCTTTTTATATGTGTGGTGAATTTTAAGTGGGAGGGTTGAATTCTGGCAGCGATCTGACGTCAGACTCCTGGAGTCTATTAAGTCTCTCTCCTCCAATCGATATGTCCTCCAGGTGCAGGATATAATGTGTAATCATAAAACTCAAATTCCAGTCATCATTTTGATCATGATGAGAGTAACACAGTGCCGTTAGCAGTCGCTGTGTAATTACCCGGCTGGCATACACCATAAGGGAAAATTAAACTATGCAAATATTTCATTTTCTCACAAAGGCTCCTTGGGGATCCGTTGTGTACAGTGCAGAGGTAATATCTGCCATATCACGACAAAGAGGAATCCATGCCATTAGCCCATGTTTTGGCTAGTTTATCCAGAATAAATACGGGTTTGCAAAACTGAACCTGCAACAAAAAACAAAACAAAACACAAACTTAATGCCAAGAGGCAAAGGCTGCCGCCCCTCACTATAATGAACAAAGCCTTGTGCATGAGGTCTGATGGCCTGTGACTGACAGCTCAATCATTTCCAGCTTAGTCTAACACTATAAAAAGCTTTGCCTTTGCACATCTTTTTTAAACACTGGAGCAGAAAAGGCCGTGCTAGCAATTTGCAAGCAGCTCTTGCACCAGCAGTATCTCATATTCCTCAATGGTGGCGGTGTATTCATTGATTTAATCAAAACAGATGAAAGATAGAAAGTGAACTGAGTGATAGTCATCAAAGGCCAGGGTAACGCTGCAGAAATGTATATTTATATTGCTCTAATATAAAGAGAATGACAGAGTGGATATCGAGGGCTCTCTGTTAACGCAATAGCAAAATCCAGCAGACCACCGGGCTGCGATAATCATTTTCACTGCTGGGTAATGTATTGATTCCCTTTTTACTGAATTTCTCAACCTATAAGGTGTTAGAAATAACAAAAGTGAAGGCATTAAAACTGCTTTTCTGTAACAAAGGGATTGTGTATCAAACAACAGTAAAACAAGAAAAGCAGTGCGGAGGAGCTGTACATTTGGTATTTACACTGATATTACATACACCAATTAATACATTGACTAATTGTTTCATGGACTAGAGGAGAGGATGTCATGACTATTTATCTCAAACTGTGTACTCTGGTCAGAATCACTGTGCTGTGCTTAAAAGCGTTAGATAACCACATATGAAATGATGTATATTACATTTTCTCCTCTCCTCTGGTTGGCTGTGTGGTTATGGCTCATCCACAGGGAGTGGACTCCCCACCAGCAGACCCAAAGCAATGTATTGATTTCTCCATTAATCATAAGGGACTCTGAGCAGAGTGCTCACCTTTAGTCTTTCCCTGAGTACAAAACTACAAATCACTGGCCATGTTTTTTCCATTTCCCTCAGATGTACTTAATGTGCTTTTCACATGGATAAACCAAATAAGGAAAGAAACAATGAAGGCATATTTAGGTCTAAAGCACCGGCATCACTTACTATCACAAATGCATCATTACCCATTTATCTTACAAACAAAAGAAGATCCACAAGTGGGCAATATTAGGAGTGAATAAAAAAGGTGATTGGTCACAAAGGAGTTTGGCACATGCAATGAATACAGTGATAACATGCATATATTGCATGACTGATACACTTTCTTATTAATGTAATGTGCAAAACTGCACTGAAAATGTGGCAATTTTAAAATTCGTCATAGACATAATCTATCAACTAGCACTGCTTTTTCCTAAATCAGAATTTTTTTGAATCAATTCCTATTATTTGTTTTAGGGTAAGGAGAAAAATATCCTACCTATAAATTATTATTATTATGATGGAAATAAGTGCAGCCAGCGGCATTAAACCTGCACCGAAGTGTAATTAATGCTCTGAATTTGTGAAGCCTTTTAAATCAGCTTTGCCCACTTTATATTAGGGATGGTAAATAAGCTAAAGTATATTAAATTGTATGACTTTTGAGTGAAGTTTGGCGTGACAGCTTCCGTGAAACAAACGGGCACGTATCGCGGAACAGGATGAAAAAAACATAAATATAATATAGTAATTAATATTAATCAATGGTAACAGCAACACTCTGATATTAAAACAAGTGGCAGTGACATGATGAACTCACCATAGAGGGGTATAATCCGAAGATGGTGAGGGAGAGGACGGGGTACAGGATGCTCAACAGGACCCGCATGGTTCCGGGCTCCGGGCAGCCACTTTAGTCTCCAAGGTGCAGTCCTTTAACATAGAGCTCCTGTCCTCTTGTTCTCCTGATAAGCGCCTCTCTACTGTCGTGGAGGCACACACAGAGCGCTCCGGCAGCGGCGCAGGGACCACGCGTTCACCGACATCACACCCACCTCTGCCCGGAGCTCCGACTGAAGGCAGCGCCGAGAAAAAAAGTTTGGAGAGAGGGGGAAATATTCAAATATGTCAGTTCCAGCAGACTGCAGGGGAGGCGCAATGAGCATGTGACATCACCTAATGGGCTATATATCTGTCTATCTATCTATCTATCTATGCATATATCTATGCAGGCTAAATTATCTGTGCATATAACTATCTATGTATATATCTATGTAGGCTACCTATCTGTGCATATAACTATCTATCTATCTATCTAAGCATATATCTATGTACCTTTCTGTGCATCTGTCTGTGCAGATAGCGATCTATCTATCTATCTATCTATCTGTGTGTATCTATATATCTATGCATATATCTATGTACCTATCTGTGCATATATCTATCTATCATCTATCTATCGGTGCATATAGCTATCCATCTATCTATCTATCTGTGTGTTTCTATATATCTATGCATATATCTATGTACCCATTTATGCACATCTATGCATATATCTATGTATCTATCTATGCATATGTCTATGTATGTATCTATGTATCTATCTATGCATATGTCTATGTATGTATCTATGCATATATCTATGTATCTATCTATGCATATGTCTATGTATGTATCTATGCATATATCTATGTATCTATCTATGCATATGTCTATGTATGTATCTATGCATATATCTATGTATGTATCTATGCATATGTCTATGTATCTATCTATGCATATATCTATGTATCTATCTATGCATATGTCTATGTATGTATCTATGCATATATCTATGTATGTATCTATCTGTATCCATCTATTTGTGTGTATCTATCCATCGATGCATATATCTATGCATCTATCTATGCATCTATCTATGCATATGTCTATGCATGTATCTATGCATATATCTATGTATGTATCTATCTATCTGTAGCCATCTATTTGTGTGTATCTGTGTATCTATCCATCGATGCATATATCTATATATCTATTTATGCACATATCTATATGTATTTATCTAAGCATATATCTATGTATCTTTGCATGTATCTATCTATCTATCTATCTATCTATCTATCTGGTGGAGGTGTGTTGAGGTAGAGCGGTAGAAGGTGTTCAAACTTTGTTTTCTTTTCTTTTCTAATCACTCTTTTGTATGATCATTGTTTGGATTATTTGGTGATACTTTTGGTTTAACGTTTTTTCGTGTTTTTTGGTGTTTTTTTTTGTGTGTTTTTGGTGCCTCGTGGTGAGGATGGCGTCCTCAGAGACGCCACCACCGCCGGCTTCCCTGAGCCACGGTGTGAGGCTGGTGCCACCGCCGGCCTCCACCGTGGAGCAGGTCCTGCTGGCTGTGGGAGACCAGGTGGGTCACGGGAACATCTCCTATGCTTCCCGCATGAACAAAGCTGTGGTCGTGTTTTTCAAACATCAGAGCTTTGTCACTGCACTAATTGAGAATGGATTAATCCTCGATGAGGAGTTCATCCAAGTGTCTCCTCTGGCTGTGCCGTCAACACGGATCACAGTATCAGGCGTCCCTCCATTCATTCAGAATGAAGCCCTGGAGAAGGAGCTCAGGCGTTTCGGGTAAGTTTGCCAGTGGTTTTCGTACTGTTGCTTTGGGGTGTAAGGACGCTAAGCTAAAACATGTTCAGTTCTCTGCGAAGGCAGGTTTTCATGTTTTTGGACTCTCCGTCTCAAACACTGGACGTAACTCTTCCGTGTAAAACACGAAGAAGGGTTTTACATGGTTTATGCTAGCTCGGGAAGCATTAAGTGTTTTGAGGTGTGGAGACGTGGGCCACAAACGTGTTGCATGTCCACACAGACAGCAACCGTAAGACCGGCCGGGGGTGACAGCGGGCAGGTGAGCGGTGGGGCCGGGGGGGTGATAGCGGGCAGGTGAGCGGTGGGGCCGGGGTGACAGCGGGAGGTGAGCGGTGGGGCCGGGGGGTGACAGCGGAGGTGAGCGGTGGGGCCGGGGGTGACAGCGGGCAGGTGAGCGGTGGGGCCGGGGGGTGATAGCGGGAGGTGAGCGGTGGGGCCGGGCGGTTGGCGGCCGCCGGTCCCGCGGGCCCGGTGGCTGCTGCTGGTTCATCGGAGTTGGCTGGTGCCGGCTCTGGGGACTTGGCGGCGGTTGCCGGTCCCGCGCGCTCGGCGGTGTTCGCCGCTGGCTCCGTGCGTGCGGCGGTGGCGGTTGCTGCTGGGTGCACCTCCGGGGTTTCGGGCACGGCAGAGTGTTTCCGAGTCTAGCGCGGAGAAAGTGGTTGAAAGTGTGCGTGTGAATATTGTGTCTGAGTGCCCTACTGAGCAGGTGGGGGCTGCTGGGGAGCCGATGCAGGTAGAGGCTGTAGACACGGGAGCAGAAGCTGCAGGCTGGATCTCAGGCTGCTCCAGGTCGCAGTCAGCAGACGGTGATTTTTTCTGATAATGATGTTGACTCAGATTCTGTGTCTGTAGCAGACAGTGTATCACTGAGCACAGATCTGTATTCTTTGGAGGAGGTGACAGACTTCCTCGATGACTCTTGGCAGGTCAGTGGAGGTCACAGACTTATTTTCCTGACATGCAGAAATTTGTGAAGTCTGTTGATACTCTGCAGAAGGTTGTAGGTAAGGACCTACTGTGTGATAAAAAGGTACCGTCTCCAAAAGCATGTTGCAAATGTGAGAAAATTCTTAAAGGGAAAAAGGTATTGAAAAAACGTAAAGTTTCTAAATAATTCAAAAATGATTGTGTATCACCGGGTGTTTTTTCTCTTCTGTTTTTTCTGTCTGTCCTGCTCTTTTTGTGTCTTCTCATATGCAACCTTTAAGAGTTGGGTCTTTAAATATAAATGGGGGTAGAAGCCCACAGAAAAGAGCATTGGTGTTTGAAATTGTTAAACAGAAAAAATAGATGTAGTTTTTTTGCAAGAAACACACAGTGATAGGGTTAATGAAACAGACTGGGGTATGTGGTGGGGGGTCAGTATGCCCTCAGCCACGGGTCAAACTCTTAGTGCTGGAGTGGCGGTTTTATTCTCCCGTCCTTACCTGTCACAATTTTATCCATGTCTGAGATCATATGGCGGGCAGAGCCTTGATGGTAAAGTAGAAATCCTGGGGTTTGTTTTTAATTTATTTAATATTTATGCACCCAATCAAAACTCTGAACGTTTAGTTCTATTTAATTTATTAAAAGACAGTTTAGGGAGCAGCAGTCAGGGTGAATGCGTATACTGGGTGGGGACTGGAACTGCTGCACCGATGGCACTTTGGACAGACAGGACAGGAGCTTCAGTCTCAGTCATCCTCTTTCCTGGCCCAGATGGTCGCAGAGGCAAACCTCGTAGACATCTGGAGGTTAAAACACCCCTCCACCCAACAGTACACCTGGGTGAGAGTCTCTGACGGCATGGTCAGTGCAGCAAGACTAGATCGGTTTTACATTTCCTCATCTTTTATTACTCGTGCAGCTGAGAGTCAGATACAGCCAGTTGGTTTCACTGACCATCACCTGGTTTTATTAGAAATGGTTTTAGCTTCTCCAGGAAAGTCCAGGTCATTCTGGCATTTAATCACAAAACTTTTAAATGATTTTATTTTTTTGTAATAATTTTAAACTGTTTTGGGCAGGTGGAGGTCCAGGAAAGAGGATTTTCCTTCTCTTAGTCAGTGGTGGAGGTTGGAAAGGGGGTCAGATAAGGGTTTTCTGCCAACAATATTCCGCCCAGTCCGCTGCAGAAGTCCGAGGAGGGCCATGGAGCAGCTGGAGGCAGAGATCAGGGAGCTGGAGTGCGTGTCCGTGGAGAACCCTGAACAGTTGCTCTCTAAAAAGCATCAGCTGAACTCTTTCCTCCTGGAGAAAGCCAAAGGAGCCTTGGTCCGAGCCCGCTTCACCACCATCAGAGACATTGATGCCCCAACGTCCTTTTCTTCAACTTGGAGAAGTCCAAAGGCCAGAGAAAACAAATGGTGTGTCAAGTCTGCCTGATGGGGGGTTAACCTCAGACCCCACTGAGATGAGGAGGCATGCCGTGGCTTTCTACTCTGAGCTGTTCAGAGCTGAACATTGTGATGTGGAGGCAACAGCTGAGCTTCTCCAGGACCTTCCTCAGCTGAGCCCAGTAGAGCAGGATTCCCTGGGCTGCCCCATCACCATGGAAGAGCTGACTTCTGCAGTGACACAGATGGCCTCAGGAAAGGCCCCCGGTATGGACGGTTTACCAGCAGACTTCCTTAAACATTTCTGGAGTACTTTGGGACCTGACCTGCTAGGTGTGTTTCAGGAGTCTTTCCTGAGGGGAACTCTTCCGGCCTCCTGCAGGCGAGCGGTGATATCGCTCCTGCCGAAGAAGGGGACCTGACTCTGCTGAAAAACTGGAGACCCGTGAGCTCTTTTATGTACAGACTATAAAATACTGTCAAAGGTTTTAGCTAACAGACTGAAGGTTTTTTGATCTCATTATTGGTGCTGATCAGTCTTACTGTATCCCTGACAGGTCCATACTGGACAATTTGTTTTTAATGCGGGACACTTTGATGTGTGCAAACTGTACAACTTAAAGACTGGAATAATTTCCATTGACCAGGAGAAAGCCTTTTGATCGTGGTCGATCACTCCTTTTTATTTTCCACCTTGCAGGCTTTGGTGTTGGGGAGCATTTCCTGTCTTGGGTGAAGTTGTTGTACAGTGGTGCATGTTGTGTTGTGAAAGTGGGTGGTGGGCTAAGCAGTCCTGTTCCAGTTAGCAGAGGCATCAGGCAGGGCTGTCCTCTCTCTGGACAACTGTACAGTGTGGCCATTGAGCCTCTTCTTTGTAGACTTAGGAAGCATTTAAAGGGGGTTATGTCTACCTGAATCAGGTTGGAGCCAGGCTTTAGTGGTGTCAGCTTATGCCGATGATGTGAATGTTTTTGTGCAGGGTCAGGAAGACATCCAGCAACTAAAGCACTGCCTGGATCGTATCAGAAGGCTCGCGTCAGCTAAAATTAACTGGGGAGAAAAGTGAGGCTTGTTTAGTTGGCAACTGGAGGCACAAACACTCCCAGTCTTCCTGGTGGCCTCAGGTGGGGAACAGAGGGCCAAAAGGTCTTGGGAGTGTATTTGGGCAGTGAGGACATAATGGCTAAGAACTGGGAGGGAGTGGTGGACAAGGTAAAAGCCAAGTTATCTAAATGGAAATGGTTGCTACCTCAGATGTCTTACAGGGGAAGAGCTCTGATTGTCAACAACCTGGTGGCCTCATCTCTGTGGCACAGGCTCCAAGTGCTGAACCCTCCATCTGGACTGATGAAACATCTGCAGCAGCTCCTGGTGGATTTCTTCTGGTCGGGTCATCACTGGCTTCGGCAAGATCTGTCCTGTACCTTCCTGTGGCAGAGGGGCAGGGCCTGATTGACATCGTCTCCAGGACTGCTGCTTTCAGACTTCAGGCAGCTCAGCGCTGCTGTACAGACCGACTCTCAGCTGGTCGGCTGTAGGCTCGGCTGCTGCTCCGGGAGGGCTGGGGGCTGGGACTGGACAAGCAGCTATTTCTGTTGAAGCCCCCTGCTCTGAGCCTCACTGGACTGTCATCTTTTACAGCTCTGTTTTGATGCCTGGAGGACTCTAGTTGTCACACGAACATCTGACCCAAAGCCCGGAATGTGGCTGTTGGAAGAGCCACTTTTCAACAACGGTCTTCTGAGTACCACCTTGCTGTCGTCCGTCACCCTGAGAAGTGCTTTCATCCAAGCAGGAATCACGAAGCTCGGACACCTCATAAGAACACCTGTCCAGAGACTGGCTGAACTGACTGGCTTAAGATCTACCAGAGTGCTGCAAAACCTGGTGAAGGATGTGTGCAGTCTCTGTCAGGGCCCTCAGTGATCTTTGCTCAGAGTCGGGTCTGGCTCAGCGTTGGACGGACGGCCATGGTTACATCTTCCCGGCTCTGAGCGTGAGTCCTGCGGTGGGTGACTGGAGGAGGAGAGTGGACTGTTGCTGTCTCTGAGGAGTCCAGTACTGGGGACTTTGAGCTCCTGCACGGGAAAACAGCTCTACCTGAGCTGCGTGAAGGTACTGAACCTGCGCTTCCTCACCGAGTCAGGGCGTCCGGGTGGACTGAGGCTTTGGCCCAGGCTTTTCCCTAATGGCAGCTGGAGGGTCCTGTATAAGCCTCCTGTGGAGAAGCGTGTGGCTGATCTCCAGTGGAGGATTATACATGGAGTAATAGCTACGAACAGATACAGAGCTCACCTTGATCCAAGCACTGGGGAGGGATGTCCTTTCTGCTCACAGAGAGAGACCACAGAGCACCTGGTGCTGTCCTGTCCCAGACTGGCTGGGCTTTTCAGAACACTGCAGGAGTGGGTGGGGGTTTGGGAGAGGGTTTCTCTATCCCTTCTTGTCTTTGGTCCCAAATACACTCCCAAGAAAAGAAAACTCTGGTGCTGATCAACTTCATCTTTGCAAGTGCAAAACTGGCAATCTGGAAAAGTCGGAAAAACAAAGTGCTGGGGGTGGGCTGGACTGATCCGGTTCCTTGTCTGAAGGGTTTGGTAGCAGCTCGACTCAGAGTTGAATACACCTTGTATAAACTGACTTGCAATTTGGAGGAATTCAGGGATGTGTGGGCTGTCAGGCAGGTCCTGTGTTCACTGGGGGAGGATGGCTCCTTGGTGCTGAATTTGTGAATGACTGGTTGTGTGTGTGTGTGCAAGTTTGTAGTAATTTAATTATTTTATCAATTAATATGTAAAATGTCTTAAAGTATTGTCAGAATGTCTCATAAATAAAGTTTGTTAAAAGTCTAGTTAGTTAGTACCACACTATAGGTTGAGGGTGTGATGACCTCCATATTCACCTTCAGATTTGTCTTATGAGAGGTAAAATAATTAAAAATGCTTGTTTTGTTTTCTTAAGTATTTATCCCTCTTACAATCACTATGTATTCAAGATAATGCAAAAAAACTACAGCAGTGTGTATCTGATATGTAGTTTCCAATCAAATTGCTTTGCATGGATAATATTGATAGTCCAGAAAAAAACAGCATTGTATTCTGAGGAAGTAATGGGCTAAATTCCATCAAAACAGAGAATAAAGGTCCCTTTTTGAAATTGTATCCATTAACAAATTGTTCATATTTGAACTGGCTTTCACAAACTTAAACATGTCTTTCAATAGTCATATGATGGCTGGCAGAGAGTTAGAGCAGAGTGTGCTGCTTGTGGTGGTATACCTAACCTTTAACGTCATCAGTGACAAAAAGCAAATGTGATACAGGCGTAGCAACAACAAAAACAATCATCACATTATGATTCCTCGCATTTTCTCCTTAAAGAGAGAGCAGCAGTTGGTTCTTTATGGCTCTCATGCAGAGCTCAAGTAGAGCCGTTCAAGGCAGACGGGCGGGTACTGCACACATCTGTGGTCACCTTCATACTGTATAGCTTCATGAATATATCAGGCATGAGATATTCATGAAACTATTCATCAGTGGAGCAGCAGTGGGGAGATGAGATGCCAGTGCAGGCTAGCGTGAAGATGCATGCCTCCAGAAAAGCAGCGGTACAATGCCATGAGATGCAGCACTGCTGGCGGCTGGCGTCAGCTGAAGTCTTGATAATCTGATCATCAACTGTGTGACACTTTGCTCTGGTGGTTCTCCTCTAGTGTCACGAAAAAGAAGAATCTCTCATCACAGCAGCAATGCACTTCTCACTTTCTGGACGGTGGCGCCTTATATTCAGTGGCACTGACACCTGACATGGCTTTAAGTGGGCTTTTTTTTGCTGTCTGGTAGAGGCTTGAGGGGATGTTGTCATGGAATACTTCTTTGATATCACAGACACAACGCAAGTTTAGATGAGATTTACACTCAAGTCTCATCCCAAATTATACAGTGCATAAAACAACCTAATGCAACCTCGAAAAGTAAAGCCCTTTTCCAGAGTTTAACTCCTAACTTGTTGAGCTTAGGTCAAGCTGACTCAGGTCTAATACCCCTTTTCCGCTGGAATGGCTCCAGGGCTGGTTCAGAGCCAGAGCCTTATTTAGCACCAGTTCTTTGTGTTTCCTAAGCACGACCCCTGGTGCTTAAAACTGGGGCCAGGCAAGCACCAAGTCTTTGCTGATCCAGGGCTAAGCACCGAGTACGTCAGGAGCTTGGGGTGGGGTTACTGTGACCAACAAGACCAGAGTAAATACTGCCTGGTTCAATTGCAAATGTATTGAAAGGACTCCTGGGACACATGGACGATTTGCACAAACTGTTGCACACTGAAATTCAGATCAATAGTGTCCCACCAGTACCGTGATTATGGATGTGATCAGGCAATAGGCGACCTCCGTCTCTAGCAGCCGTGATACAATCTGTTCTCAAACGGAGTCGGCACTCGAAGCGATTAATAACAGTTATATGGTGTTATATTTGTGCCACATTTCTGAGTGAACAAAGATTTTATTTATTTTTGCATGTGCCACAATCACCACTGAGTCTCAGTGTTTCTACTGCTCGTGCATTTTCTCGCTTAAAATCTGCCTTTGTTCGCTCAGGAATGTGCCACAAATATAACGGCATACAGTTAGTTAGTTTTATCGGCTCTGGATTTTTTTACAAAGCCTTGTTTTGATTTCGCACAGGATGTTAAGGAATTCTCTAAATTTAAGGGTTTTTAGGGGCAGCTAGTGTTCCTTTTAACAGCTTTCAATCTTTGGGACTTTTTTTCTCCTCAGAATTCAGAGTAGAAGCACAGTGTCTCAAGGAAAACAGGTGGCCGGCTATCTAGGCAAGCAAGGCCAAGGGCGGCTGTCAGTGATTCAGTGTTGGCCATTCGATAAGACGAATGGCCGAATGTTAGTTAAGACTGTTAGTTAAGAACTTAAGTGAGTGTAAGGTTACTCAGGAGTAATGCAAGGTAAGATACTTGATACTTGAACTGGGCGTTGGTTTATAAGGTTGACCACCAAGAGGGAAGGTAGGAATATGCGGTGGACTCGAGACCGATTGCTTGTACTCAACAAAGTTCATATTCCTCCTGATATCAGAATCGTCAATAAATGTTACTTCTTTAATCAACTTCAAAGGATCCTGGGTGCTTCCATTCTCCAGCCACTGACTGATCAATATTTCTCCATAACACCGGACAAGCTTTGCCAGGTGAAAGCAAAACTTCAGTGACGTTATGCAGATGATTACACATGAAAACGATTCTGTAAATGCTAAAATAATCCAAAGAGCATGAACCCTACCGATGTTTCCTAGTGTCGCCAGCACGTTAACATTTTTAGCTTTTTGTAATTGTCTCAAAAGTACAAACTAAGTACTTTATATTCAGTAGAATTAAAGATCACACTTCTTTCTTTCAATACACTCTGTTAGCCAAATGAACATTCTATACAAAATGAAGGTTCTGTCTTATTGCCAAATAGAATAGATGAGTAGAAACTGATCTGATGTAAGTGCTTTACTTATTGTTCTGTAGTGTCAGGTTGCACTAATAACATTCAAAGCTGGTGTGAGAATAACATGCTGGGATGTTAACCAAGCTTTCTGTTGCAGTACTCCCTTCTTAATTGAGGGAAACCTACTGTGAGATCCACTTGACTTGTACACACAGTAGGTGGGGGAAATACTGTTTCTCAAAAATTTAATTAGCAGGATTATTTTCTGCATGTTCTTATTCAGCCGTACTGTTTATAACAGTGTTTTCAACCTTTTTTTGAGCTACAGCTTTAATTTTTTGCATTTAAAAAAATCAAAGAATGTTACAAAATGACACTTTATAGCCAAATACAGTATAGAAAATGACAATAGAGTCTCTACAATTGTTTTCACTCACTCAGTGTGAAACTGGGCGTGTTTAGATGGACACAAGTTCTTCCTCAACAGCTCTCAGTCTCAGTGTTTTTAGTTTTTATAGAAGTCAGGCTTTATAAGCTCAGTTCACATAGATATGTTGTGGAAAATGTGAGAAATGTTGTCTCCTTGGCAGCAGTCAATGAAAAACTGTTTGAAGGTAGATCAGCAAAGCTTACTTTTAAACCATGATCTTTTCTCAGTGCAGTTAGTTCCTCCTGCTCCTTCAGTGTCATGTCCTTTCCATCAGCTGATGCTGAGCTATACAGGTCCTAACCCAGTGAAGGCTGTAGAAAAATAAAACAACAACTTCTCCTCAAGAGTTCAGATGTTTCCCTATTATCTCACGTAGTGCAGCAGTGTTGCCATTTCTTGGTCAGTGGGAACATGTCAAGGTTGGCACTTTCCAGGCGTGCATCTCTGCACTGAATCCTTATTTTATCTGTACTTGTGAGCAGGTTTTCATTTTGACTTTGCATCTGTGTGCTAAGTTCTTTCAGATGATAAAATACACTGTATATGCCAGGTATGTCATCCTCAGACACCACCCATCACTTCCAAGCAGCTTTGCCTAATTGTACCTCTCATTTCTAAGTTTGTTTGTTCACTTTGGCATGTGACAACCATCGGACCTCTGCATGGATCAACAAGCTTTTATGCTACGCTCACACTTCCTCACATAGATGCAAATGTGATGTTTCACAGATCTTTTACCACCAAAGTTTACCATGCTCAGTACATCAGCCAACACAGGAACCAGGTAAGGTCTTGGCAATAAGGGCCTCACGGTGCAAAAAACTGTTTGCAATAAAAATATCTAGGTTTATTTCCTTCATTCTCCTTTTGTTGTGTCTGACTTATGTCCACCTTATTCTAGGTATTCTGATGTGACCCAAAAAATTCCTCTCCTGTAGATTTTTCTGGCAATGCCTTGCCAAAACAGGAAGTTCTCTCTCGTTGCATCTCCATCCACAAAACACACATTGGCCAAGAGTTGAGAATGTCCACTAATCTGTTGAATGCAAGGTGCATACAACACTTTCAATGTCTGCACACATGTCATCAATATGTCTGGCAATTGTGTTATCTGAGAGCAGGACTTTGGCTTTACAGGTAATATTAATGTTTTCAGCAACATGGCCTTTCTAATTCACCTGGATGTTTATTTTCATTAAAATTGCCAGTTTCTCCGTACATAAGACAAATCAACTAGTCCGACATAGTCTGGAGATGATGTTTAAGCTGGATCCTGGCAATAGTAAATCCAAATGAAAGGTATCTTACGCTGTATTGCCTTGAGCTCACTTTCTTTGCTTTATTTTGACCACCACTCATACTAAGGCCCTCATTTGGGTCAGAATTTTGTGAAGGGTCCAGTTCTAAGTTTTTCAAAAACCTCTCCATCACTGCCTCTGCTACCTCTCCCATGCATTACTAATTCTATTGTTTTAGTGTAATAGGGTAATTAGCTACCTGCTGCCACCCACTGGCATGGAAGAGTATTAAATTACTCGGTGCAGCACAGACACATGGCAATGACATATTTTTTGCAGCTAATAATGATTTAATTTTCTAAAAGGCGGCACAAACACAGTGGTTGAAAATCACTGGTTTTTATTGTGTGTTTTCAGCACTCCGCTGTTTTAGGTTGGCATGCTGCACTCCGGCTCCTCAGTAGCAGGTAGGAAAAATCTACTGTCGTAGCTTAAAGCAAGAGGGAAGTAAACTTATTTTCAATATGGCGCTTAAAACTTACCAAGGAGCTCTGCAGAGCCATGCTCAGTGCCATCTGTTTAAAGAGCAAACTTTGACACTGAAAAGGAAACATCCACATTTGCACGTTAGTTTTTGAGTGAGATGATAAAATGAATTAAATCAAAGTCTACTCACTCCAGTATAATGTGGTCTTAATGGATCAGGTTTTAACAGAGCTAGTGCAGATGGTTAAGTTGGAGTAATTAAAATTAAACAGACTTTCTAATGGAGGAGACCAACAGGATTATTTCTATATTCTTTTGGTGAACTGCAGCTTCTGCTCATTGTCCTGTGTAATGCTGTTAACACACAGACAGTATATACATAATCCCTCTGCATTATTCACCACCCTATTACGGGCTATTTATGGGATGGCACTACTTGTTTTGCTAATTTAAATCCCGTCTCATCTCGGCTCTTTAACAACAGGTTCAACTTTCTTCTCATCTGCATCTTTTGTATTGTGTGTCACATATGACACCACAGAGATGTGTAATGTATACATTATTTAAACGCAACACCAGACCATGTGCACACGGGTTGAACTGTTTACATGTGTGTCTGTGTATTTACCAGCATGTATCTATGATCCGATGCATGCCGGTGGTTAAAGGTTAATCATGCATCACTGAGGGACAAAAATGAGCGTGTCTGTGTTGGCATGTCCATGTGCATTAATTTACCCAGAGGTCATTTAATGAGTAGTCTGGAGAGTAGAAATGTGTCATGAGGTACTCTTGGTAAACAAGATTTACCAACCACAGTGATGTCTTCCAGTGGCTTTAGTCCAAATTGTAGATCATTAGCTAAGCATGAAGGACTCTTCATAGCAATTTATCATCTCTTAAGTTCAAAACTGGCAAGAACACATAAAGCACACAAAGGATGAGCAGCAGTCCCATCACTCTTAATGTCACCATAACCTTTGCCTCCCCTACGTTAAGACACGTTCACACTCTAACACTTGTCACTTAAGAGCTGTGTGACACTTTAAGGAATCTTTACGTATCCCCTGAGGTATAGCCAGTATCTGTGAAGCAGACAGGCGACTCGCTGTGTTTTTCCAATGAGTTTCAGTCACATTTAGCTCGTTCAAGGTAAGGCTGCCACCCTCAAATTCACAGAGCAGACAGTCGAAAGCTTCACCGTGTCTGTCTTCTCTCCTAACACAACAGAACTGCACTGTGAATTACATTTCCAGGCAAAGTATTTTGTCACAGATTACAGTATGTTTGTTTTCTACTGACAGCTTGCAGACATAGACATAATGGTATGAAGTATGAGTTTAACTGCAGCAATGCTACTGCTTTTTTTACGTCACAGCAAGGACTCGTTTACGGTACTGGTAGCTAGAGAGTAAACAGAGGAAAAGCTGCATGGAGGAGACGAGAGCACGATGGAAAGAGAAAATTACATTACCAGTAACGTTACATCAGAAAAAATATACATTATATATAATATCAGTATATATATATATATATATATATATATATATATATATATATATTGTTATCGGGATATAAAATTAGCTATATCAAGACAATTTTGTCCTTATCGTACAGCTCTAGGTTGCATCATATCTGTGTGGAGCAACAATTATAGCAAAAGACTGAAGCATGAATTAAGAGTCCCCCTTCAGATGAGTAAGGGTCTTGTGTGCTACAAACTTTTGGCAAAAGGTCACACCAGAGCAGCACCAGAGGGGTATTTGAGGCAGTATCTGGGGGGCACTTTGTCTTTGAGGTGGTTTAATTTGAGGATTGTACTTGAATGGCCCAAGTGCAGCTCTACTGTGACATGAAGCATGGCAATATTCCAAAAGGGAACGTATCCTGGTTGCTTTTAAAAGGGGCATTTCCGCACTTACAGCAAGAGGTAATCTTCCTCTGAGTAACATTCGGAAGAATTACGCTTTAGATTTTTAACCGTGGAACAAAAAGCAAAGCACAGATGAAACTCTACCTGACACCTACAGATAATACAGAATAAAGCAATAAAACTGGTGCACAGAATCCCATTTTCCAACGGTAGTCGTTGCACTCGCATCGTAACGGCACTCGGGTCACGAGACAACAGCATCAGGCACTATAGCACTGAAAGGCATCTGGATAATAAAGAACAATCACCCCCGCAGAAAACTGCAACACAATTTATTCCCAACAATGACTCTAAACTGAAACAAACACAGACCACATCCAGATGTGATTTAAATTGTCTGCTGTATACAGCATGTGACAATTTATGTTTTCTTTTACCATATGTAATTATTTTAGTGAGAAATGCCCCTCTCTCTGCAGAACCAGACATTTCATATTCTTCATTCAGACCAATATCCAATTTTCCTTCCTGCCCTTTTGCTACTGCTGTATCGTCCTTCCTCTGCCATTCCCTCTCTGTGTTTTTCCTTTGTCATACTCACTTTTGCTCTTTTCTGGCATTAGTTGCTCAGCAACATCAAGTAGCATTTGGTGGCACAGGAAAAATAGAGGGAGGAAAAACTGCACATTCAGTGTGAGAGGTCTTTAGTCACCCTGCAGTAGCTGGTGGGTCTGAAAAGTACTTGGACAGTTGAGTGGACCTCCACTATGACTGTTCACCGGTTAAACAGATCTGCTCTATGTCATTTCTGAATAACACATTCAATTTAAATGGAGCATGTGAGGAGGTGTACTGCTGATGTTTCACTGGCTGCTTCTCTACTGTATTTATATTCTATCATGCAAGGACTTACTGTACCTTCACACTGCAAGCACAGGAATCTGTAAAAGGTTGTAAGGCATCATCAAAGAGAAAAAGATGGTGTCACCAAATCATTCGAAAATGTTGCATAAGGCAGGAAAGTCTGTGAGAGCTTAAAGGTCCTCCTCACCTGCACCCGTTTCCACTTGTGGATAATTAGACCTGCTCAGGTTGAAGGTGGTAAAGACATGCTGCTAATAAGAACTACTGATAAAGGTGCTCTAAAACATGGTTTTCAATAGAGTATGTCTGTTTAAATTGTTGGCCCTGGGTAGCATGTAAACCAAAAACATCCACCAGGATCAGGTAGATTCAGGATGAACAACACTAAAACATTTTTTACTGTTTCTGCAGATTTAACTCCATACCAACCTCCTTTCCATGCCCTCACCGCTACATACAGAGTGGCACACTTAAAGGTATAATCTGTCCCTACCTAACAGCTGCAACAAAGACCATGCACTTCTGAAAATGGGTCTAATCAACTAAGAAATAAAATCACCAGGGCTGCTTCTGCCAACCGGCTTCTGGATAAACACAGAGGACTGATGTCATTTACCTGCACCAGTTTCAGGGTCTTGGTGTTGTGCATGCTGACAACAGTCTTTTATTTTGTTAATTACATCAGTGTTTTCCTTATCGTGACATGCCTACTTGTGAAAATGTCATGAATAAAGGGCTTTCAAGTGTTTTGGTAAGCTTTAAATATAAAACTATGTGGATGAACTTAAGATACCTGTCAGTAGCATCTTTCATGGTATAGTATTTTAGCATCATAGTATTTTACCTCTCTAATCTCATCACATTATTTCACAGACTTTACGTTACAGAGGACTTCTGTTGTCATTTTTTGGACCCTTCGTTTAGGTTAGGTGTGTATATATATATATATACATATATATATATATATATAGAGATATATATATAGAGATATATAGATATATATATAGACAGATATATATATATATATATATATATATATATATATATATATATATATATAGATATACAGCAACACCTTGCAGAGCGGAGGTGTAGAAGTTGTTCTAATCAATATTATATTTGAAGAAAAAGTATTGTGATATATTGCCATATCAATATTTTTTCCCAGCCCTACTTCAGGGCATAAAATAGCCTCCTTGACATCGTGTTGCTTCTTCAAATGAAACTCGAGAAGTTTCAACAACAACACATTGATCTCAATGTGCACAGCTAATTACAACCTACAGCACACCAATTAACTCTTATATAATTGCCTCTTGAGTGGAAGTTGAGTGGCCTCTGGAGTATGACTCATCCTTTGTTTGAACCAAATATAGATCTCTTTATTATCCTCTGTAATAAAATATGCCTTTGCTTATTAGTCACATTTGATATCATATTTGAAAGTACCGGCAAAGTTGTGATCTGACTTGGCAGTTTAATGGGCCCTTTGCATCTGACGCTAACAAGATTATGCTAATCATGCCAAAGGGTTAGGGCAATTAACTGAAAGCCAAACAAGGCTTTCTCATTTCTACTTCAAGCTACTGCAGTGAACTTATGTATGTCTGGGAGGAAACGCAGGCTTTTTCCCAGAAGATTTCCTAGAAATAAAGATCTGCAGCACCGTACAGTGCACATAAACTGCACATAAAAACATATACATCACACTAAGTGTGCAGATAATTGTGATGATGTACAGTTTAACTGTAGCTGATGCTTTAATCATTATCAGCGAGTTAATTAATTACAGTTTTGTCCTTCCCTGTGCAAAAATCTCAGTCCTATTTGATCTGAGCTGCATGCAGAGGAAAAAACACCTGTGTGACATTTTTTACTCATTGCAGGTTTCAAGGTGAAAGAAGAACAAGGGTTATTGCTGCTGACAAACACTTAAACTTATATAACTAAAATAATGGCATAGACTCACGCCTGTGACTGACAGTCTGCTGTGCCGTCTTTCATGTGAACCACTCAGGCCTAATATAAAGCCATACAGGAGAACACACTGACTCCTGGTGATGATTTCATTCCAGTGGCTCAGTGATGCTGTACAAACTGAATGTAAGAAACTTATCCATTTCAATCATCTAATAATTGTGTTTAACTAACATTTCATTTGCAATTAAAAACATATTTTTCTTCCTTTGTTATTTAGTACATAATGCAAATATTTATTCTATTATTATTACTTATTATATTATGTCTTTGCTGTTGTTTATTGCGTCGTTACCTCCTTGACGGTCCAACGTCACCAGCAAAAATTAATCAGTTTTAAGTTTGGCTACTTCCGGCCAATCCTGAAAATTTTGTCAAAAACCATCCATAACTTTTTGAGTTATTTTGCAAACAGACAAACATATAGATGAACAAACCCCGCTGAAAACACAACCTCCTTGGCGGCAGGGGTAACTTTAAATAATAAAAAGTCACCGCCTTGGCGGAGGTCTGCGCTCTCTGAGTGCTTCTCTAGTTTATTACTGTAATTTGTCTATGCTGCTGTGGTGGGTGAATTTCCCCCAATGGGGGATAAATAAAAAACTATTCTATATATTGGATCTATATTTCCAATCATCAATCTTTTCTGGTATATCAAATACGAGTCAAGAATTGGCAGCCTGATTTCCCCAAAAAAATACAGTCCCATACAATGAAACCTGCACATAACCAGTTATTTACATAACCAGTTTTTCTGGCAACTGGGTTGAAATAATGTAACAAACACTGTTTTTAAGCCCAACCATGTTTTACTAAACCATAAGCAAGTAATTTAGTTGTGTTTTTTTGTCTCAATTTACAACATTAGCCACATAAAAAAAAACATAACCCAGGAGGAAATATGTTTCTCTTAAACATAACTGAGTATGGTCCTTCTGGCTTGAATCTAAAGGTGCTTTTGCCATCAGAGCCCTTCAGCTTTAAAACAGCCTATCTGAAGAGACAAGGCTCGTCCAATCAGTGAATCAATCTCGTTTATTTTTACAGACTTCCTTTTATGTGATGTAATCTTTTTATTGATTGTATTACTTTTATTTTCATTTTTATTGATGGGTTTTTATTGTTTGTATTGCTTTTATCTCTTCTAGCGCTCTTATCTCTCGTCATCATTTGTCTTCTCTTTAGTTTTTGCATCTCACTGTCGCATTGCCTTGTGGGTATCCCGCTTTTCCTTTGCTTTGTCTGTCAAAGCACTTTGTAAACTCTGTTTTGAAAGCTTCTATATAACTAAAAGTTAAGGCTGTTGTAATGTCCTCTCCTCAGGTCAGCCATCTCTCCATGATACACTCTTGCGCCTCTGTTTGACATGTACGAGCTGCAGAGTTGTACGGTTAAACAGTCTTACCGTCTTCTTGCATGACTGGGACTGAAATGTCAGCTTGTCCATGCTGAACAACAGCTAAATCACACTGCTTGTGGGGTTCAGCAAAAGCTCATATTTTTGAAATTCTAAATAGTTTTGTACTGATCTTCTTTTAGCTTTCAATGACACTGGATAAATAACTGAATATGACTGAATAAGTGACTCACAGGCAGCAGTTAATGATCCAATATTGGCGCCATGAATCAGTCCAACACTGATGTTTACTGAGCATCCAATTCTCACTTCATATGGAAACCTTAAAGGCAGTGAAGAGGATTACTGCTACATTCACTCATTTGTCCTCTCACCAGCCGCACTCTGTTTTAATTAAAAGCTGGATGCAACAAGTTCAGACCTTTTCTGTGGAGACTGTTGAAAGTCCTTCGGGAGTCCAGAGGAAATCATTAACGGAAAGAGAAGCAGATAGAAAGAGGCTGTAACAGCAGACACATTTCATTCCAAAATGACCAGGCATTATATTGACTGTTACATGCCGCTCAAATCTCAAAGCCCAAGGTTATCCAAGGACAGAGATTCTCATTAAGATGCTTTTTTGATGGCTGCTACTAATAATAGTAAATCTGATGAGAATGAAATTGTCAACAAGGTAAACATTAAATTGTTATAAAGCCTCGACAAGTGAGGAAAGAGTGGAGCTGATAAGTACAGCACTTAATAAGACGTTTTTTCATGAACTGACAGCATGCTGAGAAATGAGTAACCTTCTAAGACAAAAACAAAGAAAACGCCATGTCAATAACAAGGTAGCCCCACCTCTGCTTTATGGTCTATTTGACTCTAAATGGGACCGTAATTTACTAAATGGACATCATGCTGAGTTAAAGAACACCTGAAACTGTGATTGAGACCATAAAATTTTAGCTGACAAAATCAACAGTTGCTGCAACGATTTCGCTGCAGAGAAGCCTGCTTTTATGTTCCTCTGTCTGAAATCAGCCGCCCACTGTTTTTCCAAAATTGCTATGAATTTGAGTGGTAAGCTGCATACGGAAATGAATGGAATAGAATGAAAAACTTGACAAGCAACAGTTTTTCATAGGAAAATTGAACAATGCTTTTGAAATGTTTGTGTGGTCTGGGCATGGTGGTCCGTCCCCTCACCAGCTTAATAAAAGACTCATCATCTTTCCTGGGCTTAACTTCAGTCTGCCCTGTCCAGCATAAAATGCAGACTTTGTTCTGGAGGAAAGAGCGTGCCATTTGTAATCTCAAGGCTTCAATCACACCTTCTTTAAAAAAAGAAAAAAGAGCCCACATGTTTGGTGATGAAGGTGAGGGTCAGTTCATTCTCTCCAAAGCCTTGAGGACAGAAGAGCTGCCACTCCTTCTTCCACCGAGCCACACAGATGTAAAACAACCCCTGATTCGTGTCATTAAAGCACAGCCCGACTGTCTCATGGTCAAATACGCAATATAAGGCCGTTTATCTCTCTGCAGCCGAAGCTTTCAGTTTACCACACTCCTAAACGACGTTAGTTCCAGTCTCAATGGAAGATTGCCACCCTTTTTCATATTTAGAAGCCAGGATATTCCCTGCTCCTGTCTGCAGTATGCATTTACTGGTATTTATTGTCAATAAATAAAGTACGGTCTGAGGCAGAGGGCTCTGCTGTTCTTTTCTTACAATCAACATGGGCTGAAGTGATTAGGCTGTTCAATGAAATTCAAAGTGTGTGAAGAAGCTCGATGTCTTCACTATAAAATGTCAAGAGATTCTCCTAAATACTTGAAAGCAATAATGTTTCCTTATCCAAGGACATTAATGTCTTCTGCTGCTGAATGAGCAGAATAGCTGGATTATGATGCCATTTAATTGTGCATTGTAAGCACTTCACATCAGAAAGACACCTTTTCTCAGAGGAAGTGTTAACTTGTACAGTAACTAAGAGGGCAACACTGGACTGCAGACTGCAGACTACACACACACACACACACACACACACACACACACACATATATATAAATAGACAGTATGTACACTAGGGGTGGGAAAGATATCTATACAGCAATATATTGCAATACATTTTCTTGTACATGCATATGTAAATATGTGCACATACATAATACATTATACATACATACATTGTACAATCATTATGTACAGTGAGCCAGCAGACACCACACTGTGCTGCCTTGGAGAGCTCTTTCCACTCTAATATTTAGACCACTGATGTGGGACAGCATCAATTTTCAATTATGGATTTAGCACGTACGGTTTCCACTGCCTGGTCAAATACAAATGCACAACAATTGACTCCAACTGTCTGACGCCAGTAAATTTGATATATATTCTTAATGTGCACCAGATGAATGTGAGCGAGTTTTGAAGCTGCAATATAATAATGTAGTATTATTATTATTATTTCAGAAGTCGATGCTAAGGGCACCTGTTCTGCAGAACACAATTTCAGTGAATGAAAAAAATAGTAATGGGAAGCAGAAATGCTAATCATTTTCGACAGTGGTGGAAAATAAAGAGATTCTGGACATAATGTGAGAGCTCCAACATGACGACAGCGCTTTGCTGGCGTATAGTTTCTTTCCAAATGAAAATGCCAATCTCCCAAGTAGAATATTTTCCCTCCCTGAGTGTGACAGGACTTCAAATGGCCGTGATGTGAGCAAAGGCTGTGAGGACATGTGGGCTAAATATCAAATCCATCAGAGGCAGGTCGATAGGTGTGACCTTGTAGAGAATATTCTTTCTAACTTGTCTCGGGGGGACATTTCTCATGACTGTGACATCAGAGCAGCATCGTTTCAGGAGGAAACAGAGCGTATTGTAAATTCCTCTTCTTTTGTTTTGCCTTGCTGTGTCCTTGTACAGTGGTGTTCAGATCTTTTACCTGGTACCAAGGTACCAACACTGCACTGTTTAAATACTCCATCAGGAGCAAGTAGAAGTACTGAAGTATTACGAGCAAAATGCTCCTGCAGACAGATACATTATTCTGATGCATCAAAGCACAAATAGCATTTTACTTTAGCACCTGATGATGTTAAATGTAAGACTGTGTTGTTAGCAAGCCAACCAGAATTAAGTTTACTAATTAAATATATGTTGTGAAATAACAAAAAAAAAACAATAGAATATTAGACTATTAGACTAGAAACAGCCGTAACTCAAATATGTTTTCTTTCATAACACACTCACATGAGGCAGGTGCCAGTTTAACAAGCAATATTATTAAATTATTATTTGAGAAATACCAAGAAGTGTTTAATGCAGGGTTAGAGAGTTGACAGTGTTTACCTGTGGAGAGTGGGTGCTGTGCCGCTGTGATGACATCGTGGGTCAGGACGGCGTTATCTGCCATGCAGAGCGGCGACCACGAGCCAAGTGGAACACGCTTCCATGCACTAAAAAGCATTCATGGGTGGTCCAGCTATGTAAATAAAGCACAGAGAAACTCAGGTTACAACACACAAAAGGAGAGTGACTTCATAGTTGTTTGCTGCTATATTAATGCCCTGATATCATATGGATATCACACCTTTAAGGTGTCCATATGATGCAGCTTTTCCATAAATTCAGATATGTCTTGCTTAATCTCTATTCCAACACATTGAATATGGAGACAAACCCTATCCCCTCCTTGTGTTGCTTCATTCTCCTCTACTTCAATTTCCCTGAGATCTACTCTTACCCTTTGGAGTAAATAAGTAGCTTTTGAAAAGTCTGCCTGTTAAATGTTTTAACAGGTGCTGTCAAGATCTATTGCGCCGTGTCTTCCCCACCCTGTGAGATTTGCCTCCCTTGTCCTTGGCTGGTAAACACAATCTTCACGCTTGTCCCTTACCTGCTATTTAAGAGCTCACCGCCCCACCACCTCCCGAGAGATGCACTAGGATTTATTGGTAAGGAGGTCAGAGAGCCTGCTGTCCTGTTTGGGATTCATTGCCATGCACGGATACAATGCTGCATGGACAGGATGGGAGAGTGCAGCAACGGGGCTCATTTGAACTTATTCAAATGAGAGTGTGTCTTTGAAGCATTTCATGGGGTGAGCTTTGTTATGGGTCCCCCTGGATCCACTGTTGACAGTTTCTCAGGTTTCCTAATGAGGGGAGCCTTGGCATGAGCCTTAGGGCTTGTTCACAATCACTTTCTGAGCCTCTCTGATCACTCCCCTTTTAAATATGGACAAGAAGTCCACTCGAAGATGTTGAAAGGCAAACACAGAGCAAGATCGTACACACCAGGTATCGGTTCAGCGCTACGAACAGGAGTGTCACTTTGTCCACTGAATCATCAGAGTCAGTCCGAGGCTTTTCTGCAAGGATGTTGTGAGAGTGACTGATGCCTGGAGTCCACTCTGGCTGAAACAACACTTACTGACACATTATGTATCATATGATCTGCAGTGCCTGGGATATATTACTACTTGTCGATGTGCTGCAGTGATTAACAATCAGGGAACCATCAATATTAAATGATATGCTATGACTTTATTCTGTGAGCTTTATTTGCACACTCTCCAAGAGTTAGAGACCATGGACACCATTGTTGTGTCTTTCTATTAGATTTCAAGCTACAGAGAGGAGGCAGTTAGCTTAGCTTAGCTTAGCTTAGCTTAAAGACTGGAAGCAGAAGGAAACAGCGAGCCTGTGTGTGACAGTTGAACACACACTAAACTACTAATTACTCTGATATATTGATAGTTGGGCTTTTGTATAGGTTAGGCTAAACAAAGAAGAAATAAATCTGACTTTAGAGGCTCTGGCAGATATTAGCCGTTTTGCTAAAATAAGCTAATACTGAGGCTCTTTTCAAACAAAAGAGCAAATGAATGAAACGTTTCTTAAATAGCTGCACTTCAGTCATGACTCGCTCACATTTACAGTCACTAAATGTCTGACAACATCACAGAAATAAGAAATAAAATGTGAAAAGTAAAAAAAAAAAAAAAAAAAAAATATTTACCTTTCCTTGTCCCGTGTTTGTTGTTGCATCATGTGACTTGTTGCCGGAAGTGGACAGCCGGCGGAATTTACCGACACTACGCGACACCGGAGCTGTCAGAGTTTGTTACGCCACAGCACGTCATAGAAAGTGCAGCTCATTGTTGTCTCGTCTCTGACGTCACACACACCTGTGCAGCTACAGCCGAGCGGCTATATATATACAAGACCACCCTTGTTTTCTTCAATTTCTTGTTTATTCTAATATCTGGTACCACTAAACGTATAATACAATGAACACAACAAAAAATGCAGCTGGTCACATAATACTTTATGTCCTATTTGACATTCTTAAGCTTAATTGATTCCCAGGGTATATAAGAGGCCATTTCATGTCACAAGCAGCACTGCACATGCAAAGGCCTAGAGTGGTTTCCTGCTTACATTCAAGCCGTAGCACTCACAACTCAGAAGTTGTCAGCTCTCACATAATGCCTAAAACAAAAGAATTATGTGAAGCAACAAAGGCAGCCATCTTGGCACTGCTGGAAATTGGCATGAGTGAGAGACAGGTAGCGAAAAAACTGAAGATCTCCAAGACAGCCGTTCATTCCAACAAAAACAAGCTGAACATGGCACTACCAAATTGCTACCTGGCCGTGGCAGGAAACGCTCTTTCTACCCCACGAGATGACCGTGCACTCATCCGTTCCTGTGTCAGGAATCGTCGTCAGACCTCCAGGGACCTTAAAAATGAGTGGGCACTGTCGAGAAATGTGACTTGCTCGGCAAGGACAGTTCGAAACCGACTTGTTGAAGCTGGTTTGAAGTCACACAGAGCACGCAGGAAGCCCTTCATCAATGAAAGGCAGAGGAAGGCCCGGTTACTCTTTGCTCGAGACCACAAGGATTGGACTGTTGATGATTGGGCTAAGGTTCTCTTCAGTGATGAATCCAATTTTGAATTGATGCCCACTCCAGCCAACTTACTGGTTAGGAGGAAGCCTGGAGAAGCTTACAACCCAGACTGTCTTGCCCCTACAGTAAAACATGGGGTGGATCAGTCATGATCTGGGGTTGTTTCAGTCTGAGTGGAACAGGGCAAATGCAATTGTGTGAAGGCCGAATGAACCAGGTCAAGTACAGGACTACCCTTGAAAACAGTCTTCTTCCATCAGCTGGAAAACTCTTTCCTGCCTCGAATGACTGGATTTTCCAACAAGACAGTGCCCCTTGCCACACGGCAAGGTCAGTTAAAGCCTGGATGGAGAACCACAACATTCGCACCATGCCTTGGCCTGCTCAATCACCAGATCTTAATCCAATTGAAAACCTGTGGAAAATCATCAAACTCAAAATGGAGAACCACAAGCCCAAAAACAAAGAAAATTTGTTTGAATTTGTCCAACAGGAATGGGCTGCTGTGACAGCAGAACAATGTCAGAAGCTGGTGGAGAGCATGCCAAGACGCATGGCTGCAGTCATCAAAAACAATGGTTATGCAATCAAGTATTAACTCTTGTGTGTATCATGTGTTTAAAGCAAACAGAAAAGAAAACATGGAATGCTTAAAAGTAGTGTTTTTGGCGGTACAATGCCATAGCTATTGATGTAAGAATTTAAGTAATTTTGGTTATTATCAAGAAAACCATGGAAAATGAATAATCCTTCGTTCTTAAATTAAACTCTCATGAGCTATTTTTGTTGTTATCATTATAACTGTCCAAACAAATGTACCTTTAGTTGAGCCAGGCATTAAAATTAACAAGAAATTGAAGAAAACAAGGGTGGTCTAATAATTTTTTCCCTGACTGTCTGTATATATATATATATATATATATATATATATATATATATATATATATATATATACACACATATATATATATATACGTATATATATATATATGTATACATATATATATATACGTATATATATATATAAAATATGATATAAAATGGTCTCTGCATTGTCTTTTGTCTTTTAATGCTAAGTAATTATATGTGTTGTTATCCATGAATCAAATTTACTGTATCACAAAAAAAAGCTGAAGAAAAAAGAAAATCACATTTTTGGAAGATTCCAAATTCCACTTATTTTCTGTCATTCCTGGACAAAAAATGTGTTTTAGTGGTAGTATGTTATTCTTGATTAATTATTCCAGTGTGTGGCTCAATTTGGGGTATAAAAATTCAGTTTAAATTCCTCACTCCTGTTCAAAATAGTGAAGCGTAGGGAACTCACTGAGAAAGAAATAGTCTGAATTAAAGCTCTGAAATGATGCTGGAGGCTCTTTGAGACACTAATAAACGTGTTAAGCACTGTATATATTTAAATTAAAAACCCATAAATAAATCTGAACGTGGTCTGCAAACTACAGAAAGCCCACAGTCATCATACTTTATAACCCTTGAGCTATGCTACGTGGACAGAAGACCAACACTACAACATCCATATGTGATGATTCATTTGTGTCCTGTACAAACTGCTAAAATGTGAGATGATATGATTGGCACATAGACATTCAGTTTAATACAAAACGTATATTTCTTCTATTTTATACATTTCATGAACAGAGTTCAATGTTTTATGTTTTAGAGGAGTTTCTTGACAGTCACGTTAACTTCCTCTGAATTCATCTTTTCTCTTCAAATAAACAAAAGTGTTTATTTGTGTTAAGCTGAAGCTTCATGGTGTTTTAAGTTTAAGATTTTTCCCTCATTTACAACAAAAGCTCAGGCAACTGATTTACCAAGAGGGAAATTGTTTTTGCAAAATTGCATATCCACTTAAACCATAAGAAATCCCAAATACCTTTTGTGTTTGACAGGCTTTTGCTGAGGAGAACACGATGAGAATGTTAAGGTGACAACAATGCTGTTTTTGACGACACGCTTCTGTGTTCTCTGGCAGGAGTTGGAAGTTGTTGTTTTTTGAGAAAGGTGTATAAATAACAGCGAAATCTTCTTTTTCCATTGCCTGTTTAGAGCTTTGCTCTTACATGACTCTGGGCTTTAACAGAGCCTGACAGCAGAAATGGTGAACAGTCCCTGAGCAGTTATGTGACACTGACATCCACAAATGTAAGTGTCAATGGCTATGAAAGGAATCTCAGCTCTCTGGCTTCCTACAGTAGCTGATAGGACCCTTCATCTGAATCTCATCTATGGAGAATACAGTAACATCAGGCCGCTGGGGTTGCTAATTAACTGAATCACAAAACTAGCTTGATGTGTGCTGCATCCATACACAGTTTGTTCAGAATAAATGTGACAGTAACAAGAGTGGTTGGAGTAAGATGGAGTAAGATCATTCCCCGGTGTCTCCCAGTCAGTCAGTGTGCTGAGCAGATTTCCCAGGTGTCTTTCTGAGGGCTACGTGGAGCTGAGAGTCAGGATGCTGTTTTAAAATGATTGCCACTCAGTCCCTATCTGTGCTGACTGAGCACTCTGCCTGCATGTTTAATGCACTGCTGTGCGTTCGCGAGTCTTTCAGGAATCATAAAAATGAAGTGTACATGTGGTGGCGATAACCCATCTGTCATGTAGCGATGCAGCAAATGTGAAGAATTATCAAGTGTATATATGGATGCATTTAAAATTTGGTACAGGGGGAAGCTTAGTGTACATCAGCACATTTGTAAGAGGTTTATATTATTTTTAGATTTTAGTATTTTCAGGATGAGGGCGGTACGGGTTTTCATTTTCTGGTTTTCCTCCCATCCAGCCAAACATATATAACATGAGCCCTGACCTATCATCAGGATGAGGGTGTTTTAGGCAACTTTAGGGATTTATTAATCCTCCTATAGTGGAGAAAGACATTGTTTTGTATAACAAATCCATCCCTTTCATGGCATTTTAGCTCTGGTCAGCAGCGTTTCAATTTAGCATTGTCCTTGATTGCCACCAGAGAGTTTAGTTGGCATTAGAGCTGGAAAGCCTCCACTCAGCTGGTTTACCTCATTTGAACCAGCGCTGCAGTCGCTTGATCACAGCAGCACTATTGTGACGGCTCTGACAATCGAAATATATTCAATTAAAGCCCTTTTAACTGAATTGCATTTATTTGCAGGACATCATAAAGAACATTTACATATTCTTGTTCTACTTAAAAACAAAATTATGATAATTGAGTAACACAAAGTACTTAATTAATTTTGCAATACATTTTCCTGGTGTGAAGCCATCAATGGGCAACATGAAAGAGCTCCAGGCTGTGTGTATTCACTGCTGACATTTAAGCTTTTTTCAGCCTCTTTTTTATCACTAATTGCAAAAAGGCAAAATGTGACGTTAGAATACTGTGATGGTAATAACACCGTAGAAAAAAATGGAGTCATTATGGAGTTGGATAGGATATGTTAGAGAGAGGATTCTTCAGCAGTCAGATCTGATCTCACCACATAATAAACCTGAAAAAAAGACCTAAAAAAGACAAGAAATCCTTGTGCTGCAGAATGTGAATTATTAACCTGTTTCACCACCAAAAGCACCCACACATGCTCAACAATGAGCTGTGAAATCCTGTTTTCCTCTGTCAAACTGTACCCAAAAAATAAACAGAGTTAAAAAAAAAACTGCATTATTATTAAAATAATTCCATAGGCTTCATAGGCAATATACGTATATTATATCTATATTTTTATTTATTATATTATATGAACACAATCACAATCAATATCAGCATGTGTTAGCATGTTGATATTAGCATTCAGGTCAAACCACTGCTTATAAATACCATCTCAATTAGCTGCTGGGTGGATTCTTGGTGGTGTTCTACATGGGAAGTTGTATTTTCTTTGTTTTGCATTTTACTAAGTGAATATTTACCGTATGAGGTGCCTTTGTTTGGCACCATAAGTCACGAAAACATGACTGGTTTTGATGTCCATTCTCATGTATTTTGACCTATATATGCAATGGTAAAATCAGCTTTGACCTGAGATACTTTGTGTGAAAAGGCGTCACACTGGGTTGATGTAAGGTGAGTGTGATGGGGTTCTAATGGAGGATTGCTGCTCTCTTGTGTCAGTATCTCACAGTCAAAGCCCGCTGTAGGGACCATTGTGATATCTCGGGTCCTAATCTTTTCACATCCTCTGATCTGGAGGATGGTGCAGTTTGAACAGCTGGAATGTTTTTTTTTCTCTCATCTCTGTTGGACCAAATGACAGTGCTGCTCAAGACTAAATGGTCCTTGGGAGTTATGTTAATTATGTACATACTGAACAACAGCAGTCAGTGGTTACAGTCAACAAACAGAGCCTGATAAACTCAGTGCTAGTCAGTTGGTCACTCTGATCTGGATGGTGGCCATTAAGAGACATGAAACTGAGATGTGAGGAGGAATATGAAAGAGTCGCTGCAGACACCAGAGAGTTATGACCAAATGAAATTTTAATGAGTGTTGGCCACTGACATTTTAATGTGGCATTGGAAGAGACTTATCTGTTGTGGTGGGTTTTTTTTGCACCACACACTTTTCTGCCAATCAAACCAATCAAACAGCAGCAGTATGATGCTTCGATTTCCTGAATTTTTTTAGCTCACACATTTTGTCTGTTCAGTCCCGATGGCTTCATCTTCCTTTTCTCCTCCAAAATGGTAAAAAAAAACAAAATCACTTCCCACGAGCTGACACTTATTTATATGATAATGTACAAGATTATTACTATGATCTTCCACAACAACTCAAAGAAGTTTGATTGCTTCATTTAAATAAATTGGTTGTCCTGAATATGTAACAAGACCTGTTAAGGACGCGAGTATTGTAATCTCCTGAGACAAACACAGTATTTACTCAAAAGCAGATTGTGAGGTAACTGAATCCTCCTCTGTAGCCATGGGGAGGATTTCTTGATTGTTTCCCTTGTGTGTGCGTTTCTACATGAGTATTCTCTTTGGTCGCTCCTCTACAAAGACCCCCACTCCAAAGAAAGAAAGATAAAAAGAAAACACAAAGTCCATTTCTTTTGCTGCGCAGCACAGGCTTGTCAGTTGTTATTATGTGGATTTCTTCTGCACTTTTCGAGGGGAGAAAAAAAGGTTTAGTGGTGGTCAATCCTTTGAAGTGACACAGCCCATCGCACATGTTGGTTTCAAGGAGGCATGGGAGGACTGAATACTAATTAGTTTGTTTTTTTTTCCTCATAATTTCAAGGAGAAAGAGGAATTGCAGGATTGCAGTGATCTGGCTGTGCAGCTGCACAATTATAATAGAGTCATAATTAGAAATACTGTGGACACTCCGGATAAATTCCATGAAATCCTAAAGATAAAAGAGCAGAGTTGACAACTTAAAACAGTAGCCTGACATTTTTGGGAATACTTTACTTTCTTGTTGTGAGAAAGATGAAAGATTGATGTTGGTTTGGTAAATATGAAGCCAGTAGCTCGTTAGCTTGGATTAGTGTCTGGAAACAGGGAAACTGCTAGCCTGGTCGCTAACAACATCCGCCCTCCAGCACCTAATTTACACTTTATGTCTGTTGTTTGATCGGTACAAAATCCACTAACAACTGTTGTGCAAAATCACAACGGGGTCACCATAATGTTAAAAAGAAACTGCAGACACAGGAACTTTTATTCTTCATCTTTCCAGTGTGTGTGTATTATGTGTTATACAACATCCTGTTGTTGTACTCAGTGTTGGACACTTTCCTGTTATTACAATCTAAGCCTGCGTTGTTCTGCTCCAGCCCATTGACTTTCTACAGATCATCTTACCCTGCCAATATTCTGATGTGAATCTTCTGGAGAGTTTTGTTAGAAAATCGTCCCCCTGTTTGATCACATCACCTCAATCCAGGAAATTATAAAAATATTCTCATCAAACTCTCAGCAAGAAAGAGAATATATTTATTTCCCGAAAAGGTAAAAATGGCCCCTTTTCACTGCAACCATTTGACAAGTCTTTGCAGAGCAGGCACATTATTTATGGTCCTGTTCCATTTTGGTGGGCTGGGGTCCTGTTGTTAAGCATGCTGACACTAAATAGAAAAGGACCATATTTAATTTGATAGATTATACATGTGTTTACCTTTATTAACATGTCAAAAATCCATTGAATGGTGGTATTTATTGAGCTTCAGAGGTGCTGGGAGGATGATTTTGGACAGAGCGCCAGTGGTTTATTTTACAGTCTATTATGCTAAGCTAAGCTAACCTTCCAGCTGCACACTTACTGTACAGATGTGAGTGGTGTCACGTCTGTGTGTGATCACCATGACATGCGAGAAAAAGGCTTCACTGCAGACAACAATCTCTTTCCTCCACCAAGCCGTACAAAACTGTCAGATGCAATTTCACAGTTTTCTCACTCAAAGTCAAGGAATCGAAACACTAACAGGTAATTCCAAGGTGATAAAGAAAAGTCCTGAACAGCTCCGTGGCTGACATACAAATTCAGATTTGGTATAAAAGGGTTTTTGCCTCAGAAAAGAATTCACATTTGCCATACGCATGCTGAGATTACTGTGCTAAAACACCCTCCATACTCTATTGCAGCCTTTACATCCTTTGTGTATAATACGCCTTGATAGTTCCCTTTATCTGAATGAAAAGAACACTTATTCAGTGGAGTTTAATGGCTTTGTGTGTGCCCGTTGAATAGGCAAACACTTATTACGCTCAAATACATAGTGAATGTATAGCTTAAAGAAGCTTATAGAAATAAGCACCAGATATAAGAGCATTTAAAGAAGCACATCATTTGTTCATGTTTCCATTCAGGTACTCAGAGTGAAAGGAAATTATTGTAAGATGGTACTTTATTGGTTTCAAGAGAGATGGAATTGCACCAGCCCAGAGTTGAATGAACATATCCTTGATTTAAAGCATTTGACATGTACAGTAGGTAGATCTACTCCAAAGTCATCTTACACAAACCATTGAGACATCCGCGTCACTGTTGTTTAGATTCCAGTTTTTAATATTTAAATGAACTATAAAAAGCACATGAAAACATTTTCTCGTTTTAGTTACAAAAATGGGTCGCCTAAAGAGCTTCTCATTGCATTCACAGAAGGGTTTGAACAGTGGATGTCTAACAGTTAACGTATTTCTCTCTTTAAAAAAAATCCCCACCCAAATATATAAACTTAATTGCTTAACCAAGGTATATACAGGGCATAACATCCTTGCATCTTACAGGTTATCAAGAAAGTTTGAGGTATACAACCAAAATAAAAAGCCTGTCAGAAAACAAAACAGAAAAAAACAACAAATAGAATTAAATAAAGGAAAAAATGAATGCCATGGTTGCTTCCTACTAGCACAGGATCACAACATTAGTGGGAGATGTTGCCATGTACGTGCTGGTGTGATACTTCCAGTTGTTTCACCTCTGGTCAAAAGGGCAAAACAGCAAATAACCTCAAGCTTTGGACTGACAATATATACAAAGGGAATACAGTCTAATTTAGCAATAGAGAATTGTTTGAATGCTCACTTTATTTGCTTCATGACAAATACACAGTATGTGTTGAACATAAAAAATATCAGAATTATAAATTTATTTGATTGAACAATGTCTTTAACTTACACTGTATATCTTTGAACCAACATTGAAATGAAAGAGCCGGAAGCAGAATCTGATACACATGCAAGTTTTGAAAGTGGATTCAGAAATAACAGTATTGTACAAAATAATAATTACAGTTTTTTTATTATAATTATCAAAATACACCTTCTTTCTTAGCACCTCTTTATGGTTTTTTTTGTGTGTTTTGAACAAGCACCATTGTAGTCGTTTTCATACAGCACCTGGAGAATCCAGAGAGGAGGTCTGTGTCTCCTTATGTCGCCCGACCCCCTCTCTTGGTTACCTCCGATTCACCCTCCTCTGCCACGCGTTCAAATGTCCTTCACCTTTGCTCCATAACGTGGTTAAGTCATGTGGTTCGAGCCCTACAAGGGCAACATGTATTTTCCTGGGTTACGCGTACATGTTTGCTACACCATCTCTTATTCAAAACTTGCATGTGGCATAGAAAAGGGTGGGGGGCTAGAAATGGGGTTTGGTGGTACCCAAAACGTCTCAACTCGACTTTCTTTGCTGGCCCCATCGAGTTCTTTTTATTTTTCGTTTTTATTTAGCCAAGGAAGCAGACGGGCCCAACTTCAAAGCCAAACTTCTGGTTAGGGTCCCCAAAGTCAGTCAACATGACGTCGATGATTGGAACCTGATCGATTTTGGGAGTATTAATCTCCATCACAGTCTTTCCATAGCCCTTCCTCGTCTGTAACAAGAGAGACACAAACACAGATACACAGGAAATAATTAGACAACCAATTAGAATAACTCTTTTACTGTGTGTTTGTGTTGATCAGTAGTGTCATTAGGCCTATTTTGGGGGGGCTGAAGCCCCCATAAAAAGTACCCCTGAAAATTTGGTGTTAGTTTTTTTTACAAAAAAAAAACAACCCACAGACAAATTCTATACAAAGTCGCCAGAAAATGAGTTTAAATAAATAATCATTTAACCTCACATTATTCATAATAATTCTTACGGTCGCCCCCCTCATGGCCCGATTGTTGAAAAACATGCTCCTCTGGCAAAAACGTGCACTAAATTGCCCTATATACACATATATACACATATATATGTGTATATAGGGCAAAACAAACACATATATATATATATATATATATATATATATATATATATATATATGTATACACGCAGTGTTGATCATTAGGTCAGCCCATTAATTTCCTTTAAACCTGAGCTACTGGGAAAACTTTGCTGAGAAGAGTTTTAACAGGCATCAGCCATCGTCAGAAAGGAATAACGGCTCTGTTCTCTAAGTGCCAAACACAAAAGCAACTGTTTCCAACAATTCAAAGCTTCACAGCTCAACTTCTTTCTGAAACACCTCTGGAGTAAATGTGTCAGAAATCACGCTTCATTTTTACCTCACTACCCCTGTAAAGTCACCAAAAAAATCAAGAAAAAGTGCATACTTTATATAATTTGCCTTTTTGAATTGATGTCATTGCTAACACGGTAGTTTTGAGCGATGCTTGCAACAGACTGGCTTCAGACAGCGTGTAGTGTATAGGCAGGGCTTACCGCACATCCGTCTGAGAGGGCCTTGATATAAGGGTTATTGTCGTAGGACATCTCCTCGTCGTTGGCGCCCAGGAAGCGCAGCGCCTTGTCGTAGCTGTCGCTGGTGGCGTCGTGCCACGCCACAGACTGATGGCAGCTGTAGGTGAAGTTTTGCCTGGCAGAGGCTGTCAGTAGTCTGAGGAAGGTCATCTGTACCATGTTTATTGAGTTTCCATCTGCGTCAACATAGGAAAGCTGTTGGTGGGCAGAGAGATAGAGAAGTCACAAGTCTGCAGTTTGATACATCAATTTGGTCGTAAAAAGAATAATAAAAATATAAATACAATAGATATGAAAAATATGAAAGACTATTCCTACATAATATCAAACATTTAGAAGAAAAATGGAATAATAACCAGAGATAGTTAAATAATAAATTATATAGATATTGATTAAATTTCCAGTAGCCAGCTTGGTGTCTACATGGACATTTTGCCTCATTACTGAAACATAAAGTGAGATGAAAACATTCAGACTGGCTGGCTGAGTGAATGTGTATAATCATTTAGTGTAAAATAATTTAAACTTAAGTGTTTTAGGTGCCAGGGAGAATTTCAATATAGTTTTGTAAATAAGATTAAGTCTGTAGTTTATCGATGCTGAAGGAAATTAAAAGAATGCCGATGATCTCACAGTTTTTCTTTCTGTTGTGTGAGACATGAACAGTATATACTGAGTAATGTTACATGGAAACATTAACTTTAATCTTAGCCGGAGGATTTTTTTTTTATTATCATTTTGGCTTCAGTCAGGCTTGTGGTACTTTAATTCTAACCTGGCTGACATCATCTAATTACTGTTAAATCTGCAGTTTTGTTTGTGAGGATACAGTACGTATAGTAAAGCATAGAAAACATGAGAATCTCACTTAGGATTGGGAATTGACAAGGACTTCATGATACAGTACATTACTGCTGTATATTGTGATATTCTGAAAAATTTTAAATGCAGCTTAAAATACAAGTTGTATATACAGTATGTACATAGTGTATATGTAATCAATATTAAGATATTAAAAATCAATATTTTATCACAAGCAAAAGTATGGGAATTTATTGCCATATCGATATTTTTTCCCAGCCTAATCTCACTCCAGAGAGTGTGAAGTTTTTGAAAAAGTTGAAGTCTCCATCATGGCAACGACTCTTTTGAGCTGTTGTTCTGGTTGTTGCTCCAACAGGAGCATTAATATCTGGAGTCAGAACTGCAGAAACCTCTTGGATGAGAGGTTGAAACGACTTTAAAAAAAAAAGCAAAACCTGTTGCCGCTCCCTGTTTTTGCTCTTTGGATTGACCTTGACCTGGATGACTGAGCATCTTCACAGACATGAGTATCCCACTGAGTGTTAAATATTCAGTCTCCATGTATCTACACAAGGAAAACAGGGTTTCCAAAAAGGGAGCGAGACACATTCATGCATCAGCGTATTATGTTGTGTTTGGTAATTAACCGCAGGGCTTGACAGGAACACTAACGTTAAGTGCACCTTGTCTGACTATGTGCTTTAAAAGAGCTACCAGGAGATGTACCATGCAGTGTAACCTTCTGTTACAGTCATTTTAAGTGTTTTGAAGTATTTTCTTTGTGGAGACACATCAGCATGACACAAGTTTGGGAGCAGGACTTGTTTCTTTCACTTCTGACTACAAGAAATAGTGGCTGATGTTTACTGAGATGTTTTCGAAGTGTTCAAGGGCAGACAGAGGACTGCAGGAATGCTAAAATACTGAGGCTTTCTGCTTGAATCCTCTGTGATCTTTTACTGATGTTCTCCACTTTATAGAACAGTCTAAGGATTGCAATGACAATAACGGAAAACGAGGCACTAGTTCAGAAAGACGTAGATTATTTTAACCAATCTTGTTCATGATTCAAACCATATCCCGTGCACTTTGAATTCCCTCTGCATAAAATATGAACACACTCTAATCATTAGGTAGTTTGGGATTTCTTTATGGGGAGCAACTTCAGGTCACTGCCTCACAATTTCATGGGTGGTGCTGCTATTTGAGTCTATTAGCAGCTGCTTGCCGTTTTGCAGTGTCCCTGCACAGGTACATAAGAGAGAAGGAGCAATCCATTTAGCTGAGCAGGAGGAGGAGGAGTGAAGGAGGAAGGAAAAGGGACTTACTATTTTACCACGCTTAAATTCACTGAACCACGACCCGGGCACTTCTTTAGGCCATGAAGATATTCTGACCTGTGCAAAACAAAACCATACAGAGCACATTAACGCAGGCATTTAGTTATGAATCGTGCTGTGAACATGAACACAGGCTTGTTATATAAAGCAAAGCCTCAAGGGCAGCATGAAAGTGTATCATCTGAGAGCAAAAGATAACCCTGCATGTTATTTTAATATCTCTGAAATATTGTTTTCACAAACTCCATAGCGTCACATCATTCTATAGTATTTGCCTTTTGGTGGTTTGTGTGTTGTTTACACAAGAGTGAATATGACATCTGTAAAAAGCTCAGCCCTGAAGCGAATCAAATGGCTTCCTTTGACAACTTCAGACTCATGCTGCGCTGCTTGTACATGTGTTGGTTTAATGTGATGGCTTCATAATTGATGAGGAATGATGATTAGAAAGAGGCAGTTATGAATCTGGAGGGCACAAAACCCAAAGTCACTTACTGCATTAGACTTCTTATCTGGATAGATGCAGGATTCGCCCCCGGCGGTGAAGTTACAGTAGACTTTGAAGGAATCCCCGGAGCAGCCTTGGTTTGGATCAATCCAGTACTCGCCTGAGGAGAACCAAGAACCACTCAAACATCCTGTTCTACTAACGTCCGCAGAAAATGACTCCTCATGTGTAATAGGACTCCTTAATCCTATGAGAAACTCTGCTTCAAAGTAATTTACTGCTCGTTGTCACGGTTTATTCACTGCTAGATAAAACCTTATTGTTATGCCTGAAGCCGGCAGAATTTATGAGTAACTTCCTCAAGAGGAGTAAAATGATATCCATAATGCTGTAAATGGAGACTTGTTATCACTCTCATTGCTCCACTTTGTTGAAAATAGTTAAACTGCAAACAGTGGCCACATTTCTGACAGGATAGATAATCAAAAAGATAGCAAAGGAAAAGAGTGTTGATGAGTCAAATCAGCACTGTGTCTTGAATAAGAACTAAATTTGAGAATATGGAGAGGATCTCTAGTGTCTACAGAGGGTTATGATGCTCTTCTGTGATGCAGGCTGACTTTGTGATTCGCTCAGCACAAGGGGAGTGTTTCATAGAAAAACGTCAAACTTTGATTACCATCGGGGAACTCTGGGTGGCAGAGCTGCAGATCTTTGCATGTCCTGGCAGGGTTGTTTTGTGTGCCCATGGGGTATTTCATGCGTTCGATGTCTTGTTTGAGGTTGTTAAGTGAGCCGAAGATGTCCTCCATGCCCTCGCCGTAGTCCATGAAGGCAGCGTCTGACTGCATGTCGCTGGAGCGCTTGGTCTTCTTGGGTGACTGGATGGGCAGGGGCTGGATGACTTCACCTGGTGGGCCCTGTAGGGGGTGGTGGGGGAGACTGTTTAGACTGACCTTAGGTGTTGAACAATGCTACAGGACTACAAGGCTATTTTAATTAGGACGCTACAGTCTTGATACTCACAGGAGGACCAGGAGGACCAACTGCACCAGTGTCTCCTTTGGCACCAGCAGGACCCTGAAACATGAATAAAAACATGTTATCCAAGATACCTTCAACACACACAGAGTGACACTATGCCTTTAAAACCACTGATAGTACTCACAGATGAACCCTTGGCTCCTTTGGGACCTTGAGGACCCTGTGTGAGAGAGGACATAAGAACAGCAATTTGGCAAAGTCATTCAGTCATCAGTGCAGAATCCTAATGAATGACTGGATCAGTGGAAGACTTACAGGCAGACCAGGAGGTCCTGGTGGACCGAGAGGACCGGAAGATCCACTGATACCCTGTGATGAGATGAGATGAGATGAAAGTAGAAGTCAGATATATATATATTAAAGAAACATTGGAGCCAGAGATATTATTATTATAAGGGCTGAATAATGAGTGAAATGAAACCGCTTGAATATAATGCCACAGGATGGAATAGATATTTGGCTTATGGGCTCAACAGTGAGTATTCATATTGATTTTTTTGTTCACTGAGATGAGAAGAAATCGTTAATTTAGCCATCAAGAGAAGGCAAAACACTCAGAAATTGACAATCATATCAATTTTAGAAATGGTCAACTAAGTGAGAACTTTTCTGAAGCCCTTGTGCTCTGACAAAAGGGGACATTACGATTTCATCAGGCTCAAACTCCAAATGTGTCTTAAATCACAAAGCCAGGGCAGGCCAAGGGCCACAGCAGGACAGAGCATCACACTGAGCCTTCTGCAGAGTTCATTTAAAAATGGATGAGGGCTGTCATCAGTCCTTTAGCAAGACTGATCTCCAACCTTCTGTCAGAGCCGCTTCCTGTTTTAGTGGAGGAGACGGTGGTTGAGAAAAATATCACACCATGCTGTTATATTAACACAGCAGGCATCAGATGCACAGAAAGTGATGTATAGAGGTAAAAGGGAAATGTGGAAAACTGTGAAAAAGAAGGAAATGGTTGCATTCCTGCTAATATAGAGGAAGAATAAAATAACTAAAAAAAAAGTGAAGGGGAGAACATTCAAGAAGCTCAAAGCCATGTTAATACAGCTCATTTTTCTCTGTTTTCTAGAGATCATTTTCCAGGACATTTTCAGTGATGATCCAGCCGGTATAACAGGTGACATGCACTAATAGGCTCTTCTCTGTGGATGTCTGATTTAAAAATGTCACTAACTGATCATAAAATAATCCAATAACATAAAATACCACAGTTTCCAGCCAACTGTGACTGATATTTACATTTGAAGGATAACATAACTTATATTATTCAGACTTTTGGTCACTGCCTATTCTCAGCTAAATGAAAATATAAGAATACTGAAATGATGTTCCAGGAAAACACATGAATTTCCAGGGCGTATGGAAACCCAGAACCTGACAGCTAGAACCAACAGAACGCTGCTCACTGTGGATACGATGAGTGAAGAGATGTGCACTACAGTGCTGGGCTCAGCTGCACTGCAACGCCTTTTTCAGTGATGACCTGTGTCCAAGTAAAAAGGGCAAGAGGTGGAGGAGTCATCAATTACTTACACTGTCGCCCTTGCCACCAGGAGAACCTTGGGGTCCGGGCAAACCTCTGTCTCCCTTCTCTCCTTGCTCACCGGGGGGTCCGATCAGACCGATCAAACCTGGATGACCCTGTAGGACAAAGACAAATGAACACAAACAGTCAAAGACGACGGCGATGACCGGCTGCAGCTGATGTGGACAAAAGGGTGAAGTTTCATTAAAGTACAAATCCTCCATGTCGCTCCTGCAACACAAAAAAATAAAAGCACACCACAACAAAAAGACGATGACTTTGAAATAGGCAAGCTCTAAGCAGGGCCAACGATTTGACAGCATTACAAACACACAATAACACACAAAGCGGCGCCTCTATTGTGCTTTTAACTGATCAAGGCTACGTGTCCGTGTGTGGGAGGCAATTTAGATAGAGTAATGTGTGCTGTCTGAATATCCTTTGCAGTTATATTTCAACAGCAAATTTGACAGAGGCAGTGGAGAAAAGACCAATATTAGACAGATTAGAGTGATACATCACATTTAGCTTTATGTTTTTCTCTTACAGCACCTATTGTGAAACTAATTTTGCTTCCTAAATGTTAACATAAGCGCTGTTATCAGCACTGATTTGTAATTCGAAGGATGTCTTTTGCTTCTGATCTATTGTAAAGTGGTGGACGCTCTGTGTGCAGCCTGGATCCCTGTCCTCAGCTTTCTTTCACTTTCTTTTTTCATGTTTTTCTTCCAGCCTATTTGGACGCTGGGAAATGAAATCAGCCTGCGGTTAGACAGAAGAAAAGAGGCTACGCTCACCTTTTCACCTTTAGACCCAGGGTCACCTTTCAGACCAGGAAGACCAGGGGGACCCTGAGCAACAACAGTAGAAGTTAAGAACTTGTAAAGAAACAACATAAAGGATAGATATGACAGAGTGAAAAACTGAAGATGAGGCAAAAAGTACAAAGAAACAAGAAGGGGAATAAAAGATATTAGGTAGAGAGAAACAATTCACGACTTACAGATCTAGATATTTGTTTATCCTCACTTAACTCTAGCTGGATGGTAAACAAGGAGATGTTATGCATACTAACCATGGGACCAGGTGGACCATCTTGTCCTGGGGAGCCGGGCAGTCCTTGTTCACCCTGTGAAAAACCATTCAATTGCAGTGAGCATTATAGCCTGCTGTATTTTCTCTGGCCAGCCATTGATTTGCTGTGCTCAGCATGATGATTAATAGCCACAACAGGGAAAAAAAGAGCACTGGAATAAACAAGCAAGACTAAAGTATAAACCAAATGGGTGTATTGATTATTCCATGAAGTCTATCATCATGCCTTAGCAGTACCTTCTTATGTGTGCACACTGTCGGTGGGTGTGTTTGTGTTTGAAAGTGGAGCTGGATGCAAATGCAAATGCAGCGTATCACAGCTCAGACTTACAACAGGGCCGGGGATTCCACGCAGACCCTCTGGACCGGGCTTTCCTGAAGGTCCCTGGGGTCCTACCGGTCCTGTTTTACCTGATGGACCCTCAGCACCTGCTTCACCCTGGATGAGGAAATACAGATGTGTGAAAGAGTGAATGGCTGAAAGTAGCGTACACCTGTTATTTTAATGTTTTTGGGATAAAAGCTGCTGATATTTTCCTGGGACTGATGGAAAGAGTGAAACATAACTAATTTTAAATTAATTAATTCAAATGTCTACTATAAAACTTGTAAGTGTAGCCAGAGAGGACAATGATTCTTTCTAAAAATCTAACCATGGAGAGCACTTGATGTTGTTCCAGACTGGTCTTTGAATCAGAATTCAGCTGCTTTCAGGTTTAAATTATGCTGAGACACTACGCAGTGTGTAGATCAGGTAAATAGGGACGAGTAAACAAGAATCTGAGTTATCAAATGAGCCCAAAGTGCTCCTGTTCCTCCAAACAGGAACAACAATATACCGTGCTACATCCTGCTATGTTTTCATTTTAGCTTCATGATAAATTCAGTGGGGCCTCGAGAGTGAAATCGCTGACTGCAATCTGAAACACATCAATATGCATGGAGGGCTGGAAATAAGATATCAGGTTGAGCTGCGATGTATTTACAGATTACAGGCTTATTGCAAAGCGGCCAGAACTACTTCACTGAGTTTATTACAACTACTACAGATGTGATTCTCTCTTCTGGGAATTCAAGATTCAGCTTTCAGGCCAACGTCCACTTCTAAGAACAAGATCAAATATATAATGTGTTTCATTAAAGGTCATCTTTCAATACAAGTATAAGGAAACAATTATTGATAGTTCATAGTATTGTGCAATGGATGTTTGTGGTCATTTTGATTGATATTCATGAATTATTTAATATGTATGGATGTAGATGGTGATGAAAGCAACAGATAACACTGTGAAACTGTGAATACCTGAGGGCTTTCATTACCGTCTTCAATTTAAGCCACAGGACAGTGCGAGAAACAGGTGAATCTTGGTTTTACTTAAATAGACCACATCCATAAATTTCCATCTAATCTAAGGTAAAAATTAAATTACCTCTGTATTTTTTGTGCTTTTAATTCAAGAGGGGGGACACTGTGGTGGGGGTGGGATGTGAAGGATGAGTTGATCCTCTTACCTTAGCGCCCTTCTCTCCTTGCCTGCCCTCTGCACCAGCAGCACCTGGGGGTCCCTGAGGAGGAGGACAGGACGCTGCTTTAGTGTTTCGACACACATCAAGTGCACAACAGCACTGTAAAACCACTGTATTTACATTTTATTAGATTTCATATCGAACAGTCGTCTCGCCTGATAAATACTTGGTGGACTCTGTCTTCAAACAGAGACAATAATCCAAAGCCTACCACTCCAGTTATGTCAACGTTTATTTGAGTGACTTGTCATGTGAATACGCACAGCAAACACACACACACAGACTTGTTCGGCCTTGTCGACGGATAGCAGGTGGTCTTTTCTGACTGGTCAGGAGCTCTCAGGCTCACAATCATTTCTTTCAACTCCACCTCCAGTCGTCCCCCTTCAAGACCGCTCTCCATCCAAATTCCACTCTCATCTTGTCTGACTGAAGCTCGAGAGTCATTGACAGAGAGGCTATGATGTGAGTTCGCCCTCTTGCTTGGCACTTTCATCTTTTCTGGTGTGTACATTTCACTGGTGGGGAGGCTCTTGATCATCACAAAGAGCTATTTCAATTGTAGCTCGATATACAGCAGCTGGAGTCAATGTGCAGGTGTGTTCTCCTTCTCCAGGTTGCCAGGACATCTTTTTGTTTATTCAGCAGCATCAGGTGTATGAAATACAGGTTTTTTTTTGCATATAATTGCGGCTACTGAGAGCAGATAAAAGGGTAACAAATTAAGCAGTGACCTGAGCCCCCCGAAAAGAATTAAAGCCAGATAAGGTTAATGATGTTTCCATATTTTTTTTGTTCAAGAAGCAATGTTGAATACATTTCCAGTATTAAGGCATTAGCGAACTAGATTTGCTGCCATGTTAAATTGACTTATTCAGAATCAGAGGCTGTGCCGGGGAGATTTAAGGATCGTTGCAATTTTCTGCAGGCAAAACGCTGAGAGGACACAAAAAGGGACGGGATCCTAAACAAGTCTTGCAGTTGAATTATGTATTCAAAGGAGCAAGCTGTCAGGGAGAGGCCGGGATCATCTTAGGTTTCTTTTTTTCACTCAGCGATTAAAGACCTGTGAGTGATAAAACAGCCCTTTTCCTTACCATAATCCCTGGGCCATTTGGGAGCAGCATATGCTGATACCATGCTAAATACTCAGAATGTAAATTTCATTGGGCATATTAGAAAAGTAATCAACCCTCGTTTAAAAATGCATGACATGTTTTTTTTTCCTCATTGGACTGAGTCTTGGAGTCTTTGAAATGCAGTCAGTCACTTGTTATTGTGACTTTTCTTTCAAATTCAGGAGAATAGCTGCTCATTTTCATGTGGACTTTGAGCTTCACATCATATTGGAAATATGTTAATGTTCCACCTCAGATGTGTGCAATCGAGAAGCAGCTTACTGGCTTTGATATTTCACTCAGTCATCTCAACCTCATATTGTAGGATACTGAGAGAGAAAAACAAACTTTTGATGTGGGAAAATCTTTACATTTTATATTATCTTGGATTTTTTTCTAACTTTTCTTAAGAGTAAAGGCCCGTTTCCTCGACTAGTGATGATAATCACATCACAATCAACACATTAAAGGATTAAAGGTTTTATTTTATGTCATTCTTCTATGCATGGGCACACCTAAACCTCTTAAAAACTGCTCCATGTTATGCTTTTGTTTTTCTCTGACTGCCAGTCAAGCAGCCATGGATCAATAATCTATCAGGCTTGTTATATCTCTCTCTTTCGCTTTCTTTAAACTGCCATCAGTGAGTTTGTAACCCAGGGCTCCTTTTTTCCAGCTATTTTTTGGTAAGACTTTTCAATTTCTCGCGAAGAAAGATTCATGATTTTCACATCCTGCCGTTCATTTCTCAACAGGCTTTGAGGAGGATTTCTTCGCAGACGGTGCAGCGACTCAACCCCTTAAATCCCCCACTTTGTTTTCCACACTCCTCTTTTAATGAAAATGAATCTCTGCTGCTTTACTGCCAAGATTGAGTTGTTGAGGAGGAGTTGTTGCGAAGCGAGGCGAGGCGGGATACTGGTCTGTTGGCTATGGAGCCAGAGCGCGACGCCAACAGAGGCTCATTCCCTTCATCAAGTTTAAAACAGGGCTACGACATTGAGCAGGGGCTTGTTGAGTCATGGTTTTAACAGCTTTGGTCAGCAAGAGATGTCATATCAAAACAACTCTTGTCATGATAAAAAGCACAAATGAAACAGTCGTTTGAGGTTTAATGACCACAGACTTACTCTCTTGCCAGGTGGTCCAGGTGGGCCAGCTTCTCCTGATGGACCTGGAGGTCCCTGAAAACAAGCAAGAACCCAGGAGAGGCTATTACAGACAATGAAACAAGCTGTATTATCAAATGAGTCAGTGCTGATATGAATTCTGATGAGTGAGAGCAGCATGCTTCACTAAATCTCTCATTATGTTTGCCAAAAGGACAATATCACAGAGAGCATATTGACATTTAGGGACCATTCAAGCCCAGGGTAGTCCAGAGGAGTGACGCCAAACGGCAGAGTTGGACGAGGCAGTGCATTGCTTCCTCACACACTCCTCCAATTTCCTCTGTGTTAATTGCAAGCAATCAAACCAATTTTTTATCATTTGCACTGGTAAGTATTTGGCAGCGCTGAAAAGTGAAGGCCATGTTATCGAGCTGTTTTACAGTGTACATGTAAATTTAAATATGTGAATGCATGGATAACAGAGGGATAAATTTCAATATACCTCCTAAAGATAATTTTCCACTGTAGTGTTTCAGTGTTTCATTAAAATATGCAACATTCATGGAGTATAAAAAAATATTTTCTTTGTTTTTTCTTGGGCAGTGATTAAAGCTCATTTAGTGTACGTTCATGAATGTTAATAAGAGTTGTTGTTCACTTTGCACAGGGCTAGCACATTACTGTTTATTCCTAATCATACTTAATGAATCTGCAGATACAGTAGCAGATAAGTCCATTCACCCTACAAACAAGAGCATGGAGTAAATATAAGTGTAAATTATTTACTGACTGGATATAATTACAGCTTTTATTGCAGGCAAAAATGAGGTGGACTATAATAACACAAAATAAACAAGACAGATTTCAACTCATTCATACACAGTGACACAGTAGGTGATAGTCAAGATAATTACATTATAGATTACATATATGACATGTTTATATAGAGTCCCTAAAGTGAACTACACACAGCACATGATATATTCTTATGAAGGCAAATACTGGCAGCATCTTACCGGCTGACCGGACTCTCCATCCTCTCCCTTCTCTCCTGTTTCTCCATCAGTGCCCTATAAAAGAGAAACGTGCTGATAAGATCATATCTCTCCCATCACACTGAACTGAACACTAAAGGATTCACAGTTTATCGACCTAAAGGGAGCAAATATTTCTCACAGAGTTCATACTTACAGCAACACCTGGCTCTCCAGGAGGACCAGGGTCTCCAGGGAATCCAACAGGACCCTTTAAGAGAGAAAAATGAGATGATTCAGTGTAGCAAAGGAAATGAGATACAGGTATGACGGACGCGGTTAGTAATTTAGAGAGTGATTTAGTCCTGGCGTACCTGGAAGCCAATTTGATGGACTTAATGATGATGTTGCAAATCCATGACAAAAAGCCTCAGTGCATCCCATTACCATGCAGGCATAAAATATAATCCCCCTCAATAAAAAGCCTTTTAAGTTCCTCAATATGCTCTAGGATAAAACTGCCTGCCTCAAGGCCGGTGGGGGACATTTCCTTTAAAGCAGTATATTCGAGTCTGTTAAACAGAATGCTGGAAAACACTTTGCAGATTTGGAGAGTATGTGGCAAACTTACAGGGTTGCCCTTTGGACCGTCGTCTCCGGGGGGTCCTTTGGCACCAGCAGGTCCTGCAGCTCCAGGGGGGCCAGCCTCTCCTTTCTCTCCTCTCTCTCCTTTAGGTCCCTGTAAAGGTGAGGGGGGCGGGGCAGCAATAAGAGCAACATTAACAACTTCTACTACATAAACGCTGGCTCTTTTCCAGTTTGCTTCATCTTAATAAAGCTTTATCATTTGTATTATATTTATCATCTAAAATCAGTGCAGGTTTCAAGTTATTTTATATCAGTATTGTGGGCTGCTTTTAAATTACAAATAAATTTAACTCATTGAGTGTTATTGACGTAATAATACATCAAAATGTTTTTTTGGGAGTGGGTTGCAGATCGCGGTCTCCTGCAGCCTGTGAGTAATGCTTCTGGGAAATGTAGTCAGAGCATAAAGAGATGGTATGCGCCACAGAGATCAAAACAGGAAGTGGAGACGATCGAGATTAGAGAGCAAAACAAACAAGTGTCCTCTACACTACCTCTGATAAAACAAGAATGGAAAAAGGTAAAAACAAACATTTTATTCATGATGAAATAGAGAGTCTCTTCTTTCATTTGAGCTATTCAGTGTTTTCAGAGAGAAAGTACAAAATATTCTGTGGGTCTTGAAATATGACTCAAAATGGGCAATTAAACGCTGGCACAAGGCACTTCCTGTTTTATAAAACGGCTGGCACTCAATGAGTTAAATGTTACAGTAAACTGAAGGATATTCAGCTTCTCTCAGACTAATTTAATTTATTATGAGTAACTAAGACACAATGATGTCAACTCTATATTGTAGTAAGTGCTTATAATTGAGTTGTTAGTGTCTCAATGTAAAAAGACAAAGGAATAACTGAACGGGCTGTGCTCATGATCAGGGACTTCAGCTGCACACTGACTTTGGAAATGTCAATGACACCAGCAGTTTGATGGGAAACTATCAGGAGACATTATAAATGCTTGTAATCACGCTCCTCTGCCACTCCCGCTGGAGATGGGCCATCTTTTCAGTCTGCTGTTACACCTCAATAATGATAAATGAGGCAGCAGAGCTAACAGAGCCATCAATGATGGGTGTTTGGTAAAAGTTAAAAAAGCTAATCAAATTCTCGTAAATCTCTGTCTGGCAATAACACAGGAAAGCAGATGGATATGGTAAATTAGCATGCAGTCTTTCAGAATCTTTTAAAATGAAATTTGGCATTCACTATAACAAACACCATAATATAATTAGAACAATCTAAATACATGGTATTGAAGAGGACTTTTAATGCCCCTCACTTTTGCACCTTTGTCGCCATCAAAACGGGTCAAATCACAGCTAAAAGCTTCACTCAGCAAAGTGGGTGTCTGGTGTTTTGATGCCAACTTGCTTCATGGTGACTGCAATCATTGCTCTTAAGGACAGAAGCACCATGGTGTATCCTCCTGGTAATTATGTCTTAAGAGTCTGGGAAGAGACTCAATTTGGCAGGCCATGGGGCCATGGGGCGCAAAGCAGAAGAGCCATGCTGAGATGAACTAGCAGCTTCAATGTGAGGAGCAATTACTTTCAGTGTGATGAACACACCCTGAAGAAAACAACCTTCTCATTAAATGGCATTTTGCTCTGTATTTGCCTAAAGCTATCTATTACAACTGTTTTCCTGGCGGTAACCTACAAATAAACAAACATAGTGGTGCATGCAGTGAAGTAAAGTCCAGCAAAGCTACCTTTTCAAATGTTTTCAAACAGAAATATTAATTTAAAAAAAACTGATAATCTAGCATGTAATGTGTCGATAAGGAACACGTACTGCACACAAAAACACACATGGCTGCACATACATATCTACATAAAGATATACAACATTCCTGAAACAGTTTGATAAAGTAACTGAATCAGAGCTCTCTTACCCCAGTTCCAGCTTCTCCAGGTGATCCTGGGTTTCCAGCCTCGCCTTGTTCACCCTGTGGTTAGATAAATGTCACTGTCTGAACAGATAAACCGTCAGCCTCACACATGGAGAGCCAGACACAAAATAATTTAAAAAAAAGTCACAGCTAAAATACCAAAATAGTTCTTACATACTGATGTAATCAATACCATCAAAAAAAGCCAGACATGTAACTTTAACTGAGTCCATAACTGTAGTTACTGCATTCAAAGTGTCCCCTTAAAGAGCTGGTAGCCCTTCACTTTTCATAGTCCAGAGTCATTTAACTACTGTGGCCGTACAGCATTAAGCATTTATAGGCCAGACGTCTGCCAAATGGCAGTAAAATGGACGAATCTTGTTAGAAGCGTTGTAAAATCCACATTAATTGTGTCAAGACACTAAGTCAGAATAAAACCAGGCATGTGAAGTGGACAGACTGCAGGTAAGTGGTCTGGAGTAGGCCGGAAGTATTTCAGTCCTACAACACGTGAGTCAGGCAAAACACCTCAGAGTATAAATCAAATCAAATAAAAAGCCTTAGTACAATACAAAAAACAGTCAAGATCAAAAAAATAAAATAAAGTTTGGCAAAAAATAAAGAATAAAGCTGTGAGTCTTACCTTCTCACCCACAGATCCCATGGGGCCCACACCACCTGGAGGGCCTTGTGGACCCTGCAACAGGAAGTAAAGAAAGCAATGAAGCACCTTCCATCACCTCTGGGAGAGGACGCTTGATCATATTGAAGCATTGCAATGTGAGACATGAGGAACATTTTCAATATGCGCAGGTTATATCATTTTGTGTAAAGTTATTAAATAACCATACGTACATCTGCTCCGCTAGGACCCTGAGGACCTCTGGGGCCAGGGGGACCAGGAGGACCCTGCAAAACAAAAACAAACAGAAACACAGTGTTGTTAAAATGCATTGAACTATTAGAAGAGTGCTTTCAAGAAGCAGATGTGTCTCTTACCATGGGGCCGACATCACCGTTCTCTCCCTTCTCACCAGGAGGTCCTGGAAGCCCCTGAGGACAACAAAAATGAATAAACAATTATATCATCAAGAGCGATAAATAATTATGTTACAAGCGCATGTTACAAGGTGCAGTAGCATGAATAAACAATGATGCTCTCAATGATTTAAATGTGTTTGTGCTGTTAAATGCATTCACAACAGCTGCTCCTGCTTGATATTTAACTGTTGAATTTGATTTGACTGCTGGAATGTGTTGTAGTGAAGCACTAAAATATTAAAAATATCTGTGGGCCAGAACATGCATAAATGACTTGAATCCATGTTTTAACTGCAGTCTAGTCACATTCTCTGCTCTATTATGTACTCAATGATGGTGGTAAGCAAGGTCAAGGACAAGTCTCCTGCCATATGAACCAGACATCTTAAAAAGCAGCCAGTTTTAGGTGACAAAATGAAACAAGAACTAATAATATCAGACACAGCACAAGTTAGTAATGACAGAATGAGTCATTCCAAATTTCAAACTGCTCTTTGAACGAGCAACGAGGGTTTAATCTTCCTTATAAACACTCAGGTGAAGGGGAAATAATGTTATTCTCCACTAACATGTAAGACAAGACTCCTCTCCTGTTTGCTTTCCCTTTTGTAGTCAGACACAGTTTCGTCTGAACACATAGATCCGGCTCGCTCATGCATGGGAAATGAGCAGCGTGGTCAAGACCTCATATGTGCGTTTGATCCCTGACATTTCTACCCGTAATTGCTGTGATTAAATCGCTGTAGCCTGCTTCGCCTCCTGTGTACGTCTTGATTCAGAGGCAGTTTGTCATCAGAATAAGGATGCAAAGGGGGAGATCAAAGAAAGCGTTCCTCCACATGTGCTTAAACCGATAGCAGACTCTTTACGGACTGGTTGTGTATGTGTATTGCCTTATTTGTGTGCAGATTCCCGCCATGCTGAGAAATCTCATCTGTGTAAAGGTCTCTCCTCATCTGAGATCATTAGCGGTGCTGCTAATTATGCAGCATGGCAAATGTGCTCGGTGAGGAAGTGACTATTGGAGCAGGTCAGTCCACGCAATTAATGGAATCGCAATGGGAGGTGAATTACTCCCAATTAAAAGTCCATTGAATACAATCTGCAGAGATAGGATAGTACCATGGAACGATGAGCAGTAGTCTATAAGATTTCATCAAGACAATGACCCCAATCTCTGCAGTAAACTCTTAACGTGTTTAGCTTCACGAGTTGATTACTAATAAAACAGATAATTACTAACAAATAGGAAGGTCCTATCTCGTTATATATTATTATCATGGTGACACAAAACATCATTAAGCTGAGTTGTAGTGTAGATTGGTTTAAGTGTACTTTCTTTGTGTCTTTACCATGCTAATAAATTCAGTCTATGTCCTTGGATGTGGCCACTTTACGTCAAACCCATGAATAACATCAAATGTTGTTCAAATGGAGCGAAGCAGATAATAACGTCTTTTTCTAAAGAGGTGATGAAGGATGGAAGTTGCCATGAATGAAGGTGAGAGGTGTAATTACTGCGGGTCAAAGCTCCGTCACCATACAATACACACCACAGATCTAATTATGGGAAAGAGCCGAGCCATGTGTGGCTGTGTGAGTCTGTCTTTGTTTGCAGTGTACGGTGAGGGATGGCTATCACACGGTGTCGTAGCCCCACACAGTTTAGGCAGGTAATTGAGCGATCCTGATTCTTTCACTGGACACTGCTGCTGCTGCTGCTAATATATTTCAATTCCCTTCATTGCAGTCTTGTTCGCAGTCGTAAAAATTTAAGATATAGTAAATATTGTTTCTATGCTTAATCAGCTCTTGGTTCCCTCGTTACAGGTAATTATTGTCGAGTATGGCACTGCAAAGGAGCTAAGTGGATGGCTATAAAAACTCTGCTGTTCTGTGACAGCAACGTAGTAGCATGTTGTAAGATACATATCACCTGTAGCACAAACCAAAATCAAGTGATCTCTCCAGTCATGCATGACTAAACAGGAAATGGCTTTTTTTCTAAATATTATCTTTATGAAGTCAGGGTTGTGGCTTGTCGAGGACTGGATGTATTTTTACACCACAATGATGAGTTTCTGCTCATCCAATGTGACAGCTACTAGACCACAGAGGAACATGGTCAGTGATGAAACAGTCAAGGCACATTGACAGAGCAGGTCTGACTCACAGGAGCTGGACAATTTGTCTTTTCATATACAAAATGATCAGAGGGGCTTTTGATGCATAGCATGGATGTGTGCTGGACTAAATATGAAGTACAGACCAAATGTATCAAAAAATGATCTCTATCATAGCTTGCAGCTTTCATGGCGGCACCATATGGCTCATCATATGGGAATACTGTAAATGTGTTAGCACATGTGTACAAATGGTACTAACCTGCAAACCGATAGGACCAGGGGGTCCAGGGAAACCTCTGGATCCTTCATCTCCCTTCTGTCCAAACATACCCTGCTGACCTCTGGCACCAGGCTCTCCATCAGCTCCCTGAGAAAACACATTCACTCACTGTGACCTTTCTTCTCAGCATGTTAATGCATTGTTTACAAATACATTTAATGTTGTGAATTACTGTTGGCAGAGATATATTTAAACAGCGTCTGGTAGTCTAGAATATTTATTAGGATATTATCCTCTGTGTTTCTTTTTGGTTTGTGATGCTATAGACACCACACATTCACACATGGTCTATTACAGCTTCATCAGGTTTCTACAGCAGTTGTACTCACAGCAGGACCTGGGGCACCAATGGGACCTTGGAGACCAGCTGGTCCAGGAGGACCCTGAACACGAGCAAGAAATATTGACCACAAATGGTGTTAGTGTGCGGTTCCCTTATGGAAATATGTAACATCATCAACTACTTAATTGCTGTAAAAATGGATTTAAATGTGTGCACAAATATGGATTGAAAGGACTTTGATTCCCATCATGCACCTGTTCTCCCTTGTCGGCTTTGCTTCCTTTCTGACCGGGCTCTCCAACCTCTCCCTGGGAAATAGAAACACAAACACTCCTCAGATTTGTGTCTTCCCTCAATGTCAATCAAAAGCTCATTAAAATATAATTGGAAACCATTTTCTGCAGGTATACAGTGTTATTTGTTGTATTGTACACATCTGCAGGGACATACTGTATGTCTGGCAGCTCAATAGGATATTAGTGTATAGTATCCGGTAACCTTTAGGGGCTTCATGATTGCAGGAGATGAAACGAGCGTCAGGATTTCACTCTTCACTCTTATCTCCCCTAATTGTGTTTGCTGGTGCATTTGGTTATGAAGATGGATAGGCAACAGTGAAGGAAAGAGACATGCAGATGGCCTGAGTGTGAACGTGTGGATGAAGATTGATTGTCAATCTGGTTCAGTCCCAAAACACCCATCCCAGTTTGGGAACAGAAAATGAGTTGTAACTGGGCTAACGGGATGGAATGAATGGGCATAGTTGGCTGACCTTGTCGCCATCCTCTCCAGGTGGACCCTGAGGTCCAGCAGGGCCAGGCAGACCAACAGGACCCTGGACACCATCACGCCCAGCAGGCCCTTGAGGCCCTTTCTCACCCTAGTAGAGCAAAGACATTTGTTTTAATTACATTTAGAAAACTAGAATCAGCAGAAGTGAAGGTCAAAAGAAGGAAAGAGGAGAAAGAAACAACAGTATTTAGGGAACAAAATAGATTTTGTGTCAGAGAAATAAATTCTTACAGGTGCTCCCTTCTCTCCAGCTGGACCTGGGGGACCCTGAGGGCCAGGTCTACCAGACAGGCCAATGGGACCGGCTGAACCAGCAGGACCTCTTTCACCAGGAGAACCCTGAGTGTGAGGAGGAAATAGGATATATGAAAAATAAAAAGCAAAGAGAAGGCCACACATTGCATAGCTTTGTCAGCCTGAACCCAAATATATGTATGCTGAGTCCCACTGCTAATGGATCAACACCAACAAACCCCTAAAGAAAAAACCTGAGAGAACAGCAGGAGCAGCAGGTGGCTTTTAAGGTCTAATAAAGCAGCGGTGCTCCTTGAAAGCAGCCAGCATTATCTGCTGCTGGGGAGGTGATGTCTTGATGGCTCTCTGAGCAGTTCAGCCCTGCTGCTAAAAACGCTTGTTTGAATAAAAGAAACTGCTGCTGCGTATCAGTGCTCAGATACACATAAATCCATAAAACATGACGGTGAAAGACACATTACACATACATTTAATTTGTTATCTTGTTTTCCTCATGCAAATGATGGGATGTATTGTCTCAAATCACTCAAATCACTGTTCCTATAACAGTTCAGGTCCTATCTCACTTATATAGTGCAGCTGGTTTCAGACCCATGTACTTCTCATTTTCACACTCAGGGCTATAAATAGTACAGTAACAGTCGGAAGCCTCAAAGCTTTTTTTTTTTTTTTTAATTAATTTTAATGCTGCACAGTTAATTTTTGCATTTTTAAAGCCAGAATTGCAGATATTATCAGTATTATACTATTTAGTAATATCAGACTCCAGTGGCAGCTGCATAGGATTTTTTTTCAATCCAAATATTTCTGATAACTCCACAGCAAACTCAAAACCTATTGCAAATCAGTACATATTAAAAAAAAGATACATGTAATAATTTCCAAAATTCATGTTTTTATTCAGTGAAATATTCTGCTTCAATCCAGGATTTGTTGGTGTGTAGCCTTTCAAAAACATTCATTTTAAATTTCAAAATGAATTTAAATACCTAACCCAGCAGGCACTCCTGGCTTTTACAGGGAATGGGAGATGACATTTTACAATAATCTTCGTAATAAAAAAAACAATGAAAAGGTGTTGCAGTAGACATTTCCTATCACTCATGGAGGAGTGAGAGTGTCTCAATAATCACTGACAAGGTGTCTACGGTTTCCAAGTGGGTGGATATACAGTCTGCGGTGTGTATGTAAACAAATGCACAAATAGGTAACTAAAGTTTGTCTGCCCTGCAGGTTACTATAATGTGTGGACTTGAGTGGGAAATTACAAATGTATTCATTTCCCAGAGCTATAATCAACATGTTTATGCTCAGAAAGTATGAAGTATCCCCAGAGCAGAGCTTTACATTCGAGAGGAAAAGAAGTGGCATAAAACCCACAATGTTTTCCATACGCATAATCACATTATGAGGAAACCTGACTGCGATCAATACATCTGCAGCTTCTGCAGTGATTTTACTGCTTTAATACACATATGTGTTGCTGCAGGTTGTGACAGCAGCACAGCCCACCCCGTCACGCTAACATTATCACTAAGTTTAGTGAAGAGGCTCTGGAGCTCAATCTGAAGTGCCAGGATGCAGCTGATGAGGCATGTTTCTATGACCAGACACTGTGACTCACCATATGTGTGGTTTTTGTCCTGAGTGTTGACGTGTGTTTGTTTGTTTGCATCTATTTCTGAGGCAACAGAGCAAAGCGTCTCGATACTCAGCTTTTTTAGTGCATCGAGATGAAATTTCGTTTGATAATGAATAAATGAAACGTTGATTACGTGGCCTTGATGATTTAATGAGTTTATATGTATTATACATTACTTAGCTCACCCGGTGCGATTGAATTAATTTAGTATGTTTGACTCTTTGTCATGACTGCCTTTAATTTCACTGTGGCTGCAGTTTTTCTTCACCTTCAGCACTTCTAATACCTGCTGCATTTGTGAAAACCTTCATTATCCGTAGCTACAATTGTGATATAATTGAGCAGCGCACTTAACCTAGTGTCTATAAACTCATGAATGTGCAGCACTGCCCAGCTGAAAGAGAGCACACTGCTCATAAGTTCAAACAAATATATAAACAGATGTAGTGCAGAATGTTCTGCATCTATGGCAGAAAGGAAGTATAAAGGCAGTAAAATAAGAGAAACCTGTCCTGTCTAAATGATGTAAACCGCCCTCTGGTGCTTGGGCTTACGCAGGCCTCGCTAAAACATGAAATATACTGGACAAGCCTTGACGCTAAGCAGTAATGTAAGTCAAATAGACAATGTCAGCGATAAATACAACACAGGTACTTTCATCTCAGGTAATAGTGTACTTACAACAGGACCAGGTGGACCTTGAGGGCCCTCTCCACCCTTCAGACCTGCTGGGCCCTGAGGAAAAGAAGGATGAACACATGAGGATTCTCCTGACAGCTCTTAATGTCTCTCTACAGTCCAGCATGTCAACAGCATCATCAGAAGCCAGTCCAGTCTAGACTGTCTACCTATGTCCACTAGAAATGTGTTTTAAGTGCATTTAAACTTCAGAGCATGACTCACTGTGCTGTTGTGCACACATCTGGATACACAAGTCGTGAGTTCTATTATATAATTTCTGGTTCCAAACATGCAAGATTGTGAGTTTTGTTCTGCACATGCAGGGAGTGTGTATACAGTATGTTGCATGTGTGCTTTCTGGTAGCTCCCTCGTGAGCCATAAAAAAAGCAAATGGCAGTCTGGGTAATGAGTCTCTGCTGGATCTGGCTGGAAGCTGGAGTAAATTACAGTGGCACAAAACAATCAGCAGTGCTGCTGTCCTGCAGAGTCGGACTGACCTTGAGCAGCGCAACACTTCCTCTCCCCACAGCATATCCATTCCCAGCCACCTCAGACTAATTTCTAACATTTCCCACTTAATAATTTATTAAGTAAATAATGCATACAGAGACAAACAAATAACTTTACTTCCCCCCAAAACAAAAAACAGTTCCGGTCCTTGAGTTAAACCTGGGAAAGATTTAGCAAATGGACACCAAACCAACAGTTGCCGCTTCTATAATAGAAGTCCATGATGCATTGCGGCAGTTCAAACAGTGGTGTCAGTGCCGGTGGAGCGATGCAGAGGCACGTCTGTTCATTTGTAAGGTGTCGCTTTGGATTTCCTCTGCGCCGGATTGATTGCTAGGAGTGAATTCCAGGGCTGGTGTCTCTAATGAAGTGAACGGCTCTAGATAGATGCCGGTTCATTTGTTATGTAGCAATGTTCTGTCACTTTCTACTAGCAAACACATGTAAAGGGAAACTATGATGAATAGGTGGAGGTCGAGAGAAGCTCTTACCGTGGCGCCAGGTAGTCCTCTTTCTCCAGGGAAGCCTCGAAGGCCAGGGGGACCGTCTTTACCGGGGGATCCCTGTGGTCCAGGGTCTCCCTATAAACACAATCACACTCGTTTGTGTTAGAATCAATGTATTTCAGTGTACTCGCTTCTTAAAGTAAATGAAAAAAAAAACAGATATATTATGGACCAAACTATAGGGAGTGAGCAGATGAGACCTTTGTCTCTTAACTTTCTTAATGTGACGAATATATTGTGAAACTGATTTCAGCTGTAATGTACGAGGAAGTTGATTTCTCGAACAGCTGTGCTTTTATCTATTCTGACTGAAGTAGTAAAATGTAGAGTGCTAAGGTAAAATAAGCATTTTAAGATTTTAAGAAAATGTCATCAGGCAGGTAATCAACCTTTGACCCTTTCATATGAGACTGCTGGGACACATGAATCACTGGTATTAAAACTACTAATTTTAAATAACCTGCCTCACACAGGAAAAAAAGTACAAAATAAATGAAAATGTTTCACTTGATTCCTTAATCTAACAGTCCCAGATTCAGTCTTTGTCACAGCAAACTGAGAACTTAACGTTTGTATTTTAGATGACTTTAGATGACCTTAGTCTTATATCCACATAAACAAATTCTAATGTAACTTTAATGCTGGTGAATTGTCATACTGGTTGATATGACAATATATTGCCATATCCCCCCCATGTTTTGGGGGGGATATGGCATTGTATTTGTATATGTATATATATGTACAGTATATATACTGTACTGTACATATATAAATATATGTACTGTATACTGTATTTCAAGCTGCATTTTAAATTTATCAGTGATGTATGTAGAATATCGTTAGAATAGAATGTCACAATATCGCAACAACGCATCATATCATGACTCAAGTATCCTTGCCAATACCCACCCCTACAAACTAATATTGTTATGTTTCGAACATATCTTGAATATCAAAACCTAAGAAACGGCCATCTACTACACTACACAGCGCTGTAAAAAGTGAATATAGTTTGAAAGTATGTATTCTGTGGATTCATTAAAACAGCAAACATCACCAAGAGTCAATTGAAATCAATGTGGTATTTCTCTCATATAATCACTTTCAGTCACTGAACTAACATTTCGAGATAATGACAAAATTTGCCAGGCAACCTTGTTTACTTTCTCCAAATCATCTGACTCCAGAAAAAAGTTACTTCTGTCTTTCTGTCGTTTGCTTTTCTTTTGTATTGGCAGGCACAAACGAGTGGGCTTGAGAGGTGTAAGAGGATTTAGGCTCTGCTGCCAAGACCTCCACAAAGTCTCTGGCATCGTGATGCACAGGCCTGAGCGGAGTTGGAGGGAAAGTGGTGCTGTGAGTGGCGGAGGGTTTGGAGTTAGCAGACGGACTTGATTAAACTGTCTGCTTGGTGGAGACAGAAAGAAAATGAAAGCAGGAGACATGAGTGCTTGAGGGAGGGAATGGGTAGCAGGGGATGCTGAGTGGTCCTGGGAGTCAGGGGTTTGGATCGGAGCAGCCCATACTTCTATAAAATGGCTACTGTCGGCTCCTAATGGACACTCGATCGCCGGCCAAGTAGGGCCAGGGACGGAATGTGGCTCTAAACTCAGCTACTGTATCTTCAGCAGTCACTCGCCAGCATCTCGTATAGCACAGAGAGTGATGGAGAGACGCTGATGTATAAATGTGTTCCTGCTTTCTTCCAGTTTTGTTCAACCAATCCAGAGGTCTGAGCTTTGCATGCCCTCCAGAAATGTAACTGCAGAGTGTTGGCTTAATCTGCAAGTCATGTACGATAATTACCACCGCACAAGTTCCATTTGTAGCCCCACTAATACAAAAGAGATAAAACGATAAAAAGAGAACACATACCTTTGCTCCCTCCTTGCCAGCAGCACCTGGAAGACCCTGCTCTCCGGGTGGACCGGGGGGTCCAGGGTGGCCTCTCTCACCAACAGGACCAGTCTCTCCAGTTGGTCCCTAAGATGCCATCACACATTTGGATATTATTTCCAGTTCGACACATTAAAATGTGTGTGTGTGTGTGATATTTCATTGATTATTTACACCAAATGCTTGAGTTTAGATAAAAAATAACGACCTGCACCATTATATTTCGGTTGTTTACAGTATTTATTTTTCTAATTTTTATTTTTCTAAGATATTTATCATTGAAGGTAAGAAAACCATTTCTCTTACCTGGGGCCCGACAACACCTCCTGGGCCTGGTGGACCAGTTTTTCCTTGGAAACCCTAAAAAGAACATCACAAAGCTCGATTTATATGGTTAATAAAAACAAAGAAACACACAGCTTATCTAGTAAAACACAACTAAAGAAACTATGGGGCTTCCAGGGATTTATGTTGGGGCTTGGTTTTACCTTGATGTGGGAACAATGGGTTTTTAATTTATATCCACAATCAAGGATAGATTATAATGCTGATTAACGAATAACTGTGGGCAAATATTGTCTTTTGATGTATTGTAAACACTAATCTCTTGATTAAGTAATATTTAGATTAAATGATTTTACATCTTTCAGCATTTGATAGTCAAAAAAAGGACAATGACATGTAACAAAGTTCTCAGGCTGGAAATAAATAAGGCTATCAGGACGCCTGTTCATGGAGAACGGTTAAATATTTTATCCTAATAGATCAGCAAAAATGTAAGGAGCGAGAACAAGTTTATATCTGAAGGTAAATTAACGATCAGTTGTTCAGGCTCATGATTAGGAAGTTATAAACAAATTCTCAGTTGCCTGTTTTGTTATGTTGATGTATTTAAAAATACAAAGTTGAACCAAATGATCATCATCTTTGTATTTATGTTAAGTTTAATTATATGAGCAGCCCACTATTATCTGCCTGGTGTTATGTAGACGATGATTTATAATTATAATTTTAATAAGATTAGATTCTTTCGAGCCACTGCTTAACTTTCAGGCTTGGAAATAAAGAGTTTGGCGGCAGTAGTTTCCATTTATATAAATAGAGTGGACACTATCAGGACCAACCAGCTCAATAAAGACGAGCATCTAACAACAAAAGACTGATTTAAGTTTCTCTGAAAGTTAATGAACCAAAACAAAAGATCTGATCTGGTAGTAAGACACCTGACTCCAGGGGGATGATAATGTTGCTCTAAATGTCTAATAAGGCATCTTCTAGCAATCACATTAGCCAGCTAGCCGATGGTGTCAGCATTACGCCGCTGTGTTTTGGCATTTTCCTGCTCCATCACAACAAGTGCATGCAGCTTTGAATTAACATATTTGTGTTCATCTATATGTAAGAAAATATTCAAATTAGTTAAATTTCAATTCTCCCTGCACAAACTCCAGCTATGCCGTGCATTGTGTTTGCTGCACAAGTTTACATTCACAGCACGTGGTTGATTTGCATTGCAGGATTCCCTGCGGATACGCTTAAGCAGATTCACACAGCAGAACAGGACAAGCTAAAAGAGATAGAAGTTCAACATCTCAAGCATCGACTCCAACTCTGCAGCACAAATCAGACGAACTTCTGTCTGCTGGGAGAGTAACAATCCAATCTGCAGTGGCTTGAGTCCTCTTCTGTGAGCTCAATTTTCCCCTTGGAAGCTTGGAAACCAGCGATCAGGCTAATTAATACAGAAGGAGTGTTAAGATGAAGAATGACAGGCTTCTTAAACATATATCTGCCATATATATATATATATATATATATATATATGATTTTCGACATGTTAATGTATTCGTAGACATGCAATGTTTTAAGACAGAATGGCATGAGTGAAACCAGGGAGAGATTTGCATAAAGCAGACACTTTGACTCTGACTTTTTCACTGATTTCCATTTGATCTTTGCAACCCTCAGTCATCAAACTCCACACATAACCAATTTTCACCGACGTATTACGTTTATAAATCATTTCAACTGCAACTTATTATCTTACAACCAAACCAAAAGTTTTTTTTTTAAATCCAAGCTCTTAGAAGAACGATCCTGGCTGACTTACGACTCCAGGCCTATTGATCACTGTGTTGTGATTTATGGTGATGTATTATTCAACGGAAACCCTCAGGCCATGCTGTTACAGCATCGGCCCTGATTCAGAGACACAGACTCAAATCTTTATTTGTACTTCCTCAAATGCAACTTGTGTTGCCGGGAACGGGCGTCTTTATTGCTGTGATCTATTCTCATATCAGATGCTTGTGAAGCATGTTCATCAGGCCATAAATCTCCAGGCATAAACACCTTAATGAAGACTATATCGTTGCAGCTTGACTAGCAGCAAAGGCAGCGAAGCACTCATGTGTGGTGTATTACGTTATCTATAGGAAAGAGGCAGGCGGAAAGGGAAGCTTTAATGATAGAGGCGATGATCTGTCAAGCTTTTAGTAGAATTTATTGGCCTCTGAGTCTCGTCACACCAAGGTGCACTGAAGCATACCAAGTATGGAGGAATGGAAGTTTGAGAGCAGGGGATTGTGACTAGATGTGATCAAGTCCAACTCTGCTTTGTTGTTGTCTATTGTCAGATAAATCTTGTCTCACGGGATACGCCATCTATGCATCAGTACAGATTTGGTGCAGCCGTCTCTCGTTAAGCTCTAACTGCATTTTGAAAAGAAAAAAAAAACTACATGAAACACTGTTCCATGCCGCTGCAGCGACTTTAATGTCTGCTGGTTTTGTTTGTACCCTAGTTACACTATTATTGCTCAATTATTTTGAGCAGGCAATGATATACAAGGACACCTTGTTGCAACTTCAAAGTTCAGCATCTTTCCGTTGCATATTTATAAACCTGACAACAAGATAGAAGTTACATCAGAAAAGGATGGTCCCTCGCTCCCTGGTGTCCGTCTCTATGAGATAGGAGTCTAAGCCATCTGGATTTACTCAGGCAGGATGCAGTGTGTGTGTGTGTGTGTGTGTGTGTGTGTGTGTAAACAGTGACGAGACAGGCAAAGAGACTGCCCCTTTGGTATCACACTGAGATGTTGTATCACTGATTGTAATCCCCTGCATACAAGATAAGATGTGGATGAGGAAGAGTGGGGAGATTCAATTGAAGTGCAGCTCACTGATTGGGAGGATCAGCTCTGCCCTTCAATCGAAAGGCAATTTGAAGAAGGAGAGCTAAAGAGCTCTCGTCGGCAACTGAGTACTGGCCATTAACACAACAAAAGTAATTTTTGCGGGATTAAAACAAAGATTAGATTGAGCACTGAGACTGATTAAACATTTCTGGAAAACATTATGAGGTGTCACACTCTTGTGTTAGCTCTCCCAGTAAAGAAATGTGCCAAATCTTTCTAAGCATGAGAAATTATGTTATGTTGAGTTTCCAGCTCGATGCAGGAAGTTGAGAGGAGAGATCAAGCAGGACATCTGTAGGACTCACCGTCTCTCCACGCTGACCTGGGTGTCCAGGAAGTCCGTCCTTCCCAGGTGGTCCCTGTTTGGTACAAAGATACTCACTTACTTAATTAATTACTTACGTAACTAAGAACATTCCCCACAATCACATTCACTGGAGTAAATAATGGCACCACAAAATCCACCGTTTTCGAGCATGTGTTATTATTGCCAGGGACGTCAATAGTATTTAAGGACGGGGCGGCTTGGCCCCCAGGTGAGGCTAATTTGGCTATATATAACCAAACTGATTATTGCAGTATTGTGCTGATGCTTTGTAGGCAAAACATGTGGTACTAACATATTTTTCAGATTGGCCAAGTCATAGTTAGACTACTGGAACACAAATGAAAAAATATCAGTTGAAAGGAACAAGATCACTGGCTGAGGGCTAAGAGCCAGCTATGAATCTAACCTGAATCGATAGGGGGAAATTACCACTTGTCTCCTGCCTGGACTGGGGAGTGAGAAAATGGGTTCTGCTTCAGTAACAGTTAAACTAACGATCCTTGCGCAGAATTAGAGATATTGCACCCCATGAACTCCTCAAATTGAATCAATTTTGACATATAATGTTTGCAAACTATGCTAATTTGCCACTGAGACAGTAGGAAGAGGAGAGTGGACACTGAACATCAGGAAATAGAGGTGAACCACACAGCTATACTTTTTTCTATAGTATATTGAGCTGTAATGTGTGCAGGAAGGGGAAAGACTTACAGGGGGGCCCTTTGGTCCAGAGAAGCCCACTGGTCCCTGAGGTCCTTGAGGCCCCTGCAGCAGACAAAGAGTCAGATTAATGAGAGATGAACACAGAATGAAGTCACGACTTAAGTAATTTCCCAGGTTGGGATCAATAAAGTAATTCTATTCTATTCTATTCCTGCATTACGCAAAAAGAAAAGCAAATCAAAACATGACAGCTACATGTTCAAATGTTTCCAGACTATTTCCTGAGCAAATAAAAGCTTTCAGAGCAAATCTCTCCAAAAAGATTTTGGTCGTATTCTTTTATTAGTGATAATTTAGTCACACAGCGAGGCTTAATATTAGAATGTAATGTTTGGGTGGTGATATATTGTTTTATGAGTAAAGGGTGGCATTTCTGGGGTGGAATATTTTAAAAGATCAAGTGAATAAACTACTTTTTAAATGACTGTATTACATTTGATAAGTGAGAATTATCATCTTGTATCCTAATATATTGTTTCCCTGTGAGGTTCAGCATGTTGATCAGCTCACAAAACAGGTTGTGACACGAGTTTTAAGGCGGCCAACTGGCTGTTTAATTCATATTTAATTCAATATTTTATTCAGTGTGTGTACTTGAAGTGCATAGCCTATATTTAATGATGCAACAGAGGTTGAGAGCAGTGGAAATGTAGACTAAAAGTGAGACAAATGAAGAGAGGAAATTGGGAAAAAGAGGTCACTTACACAACGTGACTGAAACGAGATTTCACAGATTTTGTGTGTTTGTTGCACTGAAATATGTTGATGGAGAGAAAAAGTGCTTTTGGGAAGCTATTTTTAAGTATATTGTTGTGGTAACATAAAGGCTTGGGATTGAGGGAAATAAAATATAATTTACAAATAAAATATCCAGTGCAAATTAATTTAAGCTTGCATGCTAATATTTGCTGACACCCTAATCATTATCAGTTAAAATATCTTTTTTTTTTTTAAAAAATATTATATTAATTTTCTTGGAGAAAGGAGGCTCTGTTTGTATCATGTTAGTGATCACACTAAGTCCATTTCTCCTGCTGTAGTGTTGGAAAATGTCGATGCAAACTGAGCGCCTGCTGCAGCTGTCTTTCTTGTTTCATGCTTTCTTTTAACTTCACTAGATTCCAATCAATATTTCACATTTTCTTTGTTGTGCAGCAAAATCAAATATTACTGAGGCATCATTGGCAGTCTAACAAAATGTAATGAAAGGTATTAAAGACGGTGGCGCTACAGGGAGGCTTTTATTGTGAAGTAACTTTGCCACTTAATCAGCCAAAGACATTTCTGAAAAATAAATCCCATGAATGTAAATTCAAACAACTTTCTGTCTTTTCTTTTTCATTAGAGCATCAGTTTAAAACACTGTGTGTTCGACATGGTACTTTGTGTCACCTAAGTTGCCAGTAAACTTCTGAATTTCTTTTGCAGCGAGGCAGACAGTGAGAGAACAAAGAATCACACTATGTTGATGAAACAGAAAACACAAACACACATTAATTAAATTAAAAGCTTTACAAGCATTGATTGTGAATAACTCTGACTCTGTTTCTGAATTATCTCCAGTGAACCATTACTGAGCTTCTTGTCTTTTAGGAAGTAAAACACTGTCATTGTCTCCAGTGAGCAGTCATAACGCCCCGTATGAACAACAGAAGTATTTCTAGATTATTTTATTTCAAGGTTTTTAAAGCTGATTAACTCTAAGATCAAACAAAATAACTGACTTACTCTCTCACCAGGACCGCCTGGAGGACCGTCGTGTCCCGATGTTCCCTGTAACACACGAAAACAAATCAGTTAATATTCAGGTATGTTTTCATACTACGTATATTTGACATGAATGGCAGCAGTAGATATATCTTATTGCTCCAGAAAAAAGCCTGTGTCAGTGTGAGAGTTAGTACCTTGGGACCAGGTTTGCCTGTTGGACCTCTGGCTCCTCGACCCCCACGAGGACCCTGAGAGAAATAAAACCAAGGGTCAGACAGAAAGCCTGTGAATTAATCATGCCAAATCCTAAAACTGTTAGAATGCAAATAACTCACTTAGATACAAGCTGATTTGACACCACATTTTCATTACAGTGTTAATAATCGTGGAAAAAACGGAGAGATAAAGACGTACCGTTGGACCTCTTTGCCCTCTTGGACCAGGTTTGCCTGCAACGCCCTGTTAGACAACCAAAGGTAAAACATTTTAGGCATTTACACAAACAGTAGTAACTGTGTGCCTTCTGTCATCTGTCCTACAGAAAGGGGATCAGATTATTAATTACTCATTACAGCATTCATAACCTCAGATTCCTTCATTTAAGACACACTAGTTGGGTTTAAGAACATTTTTCCAGATATTTCAGAACATTGAGACACATCTTACAGCACCTGCTACCAGTGAAATATTGAAAATAATGTGTGCTTGGGTTATAACCACTAATATATTTGTTAGATAGCAGGAAAAATGAGAAATTACTGTCTATGTAATATTTCCACGAAACAGAAACAGCCTGCCAACAGATGCAGAAATATTCTACAATAGCTTGAAATGGCTTTCTGGGTTAAAATTTGATTTTATATATAAAAAAAAGTACTGAGTGTTTCATTTTGGCAGGTAGCCTTGGTATAAGAGAGATAATGTACTGCAGAGTGTCCATTAAATGATTCTGGTGTACTCAACAGAGGAAATAGATCTTTCTTACCACCACTTTATATCTTTTCTATCACTCCATGAATCAGCTATATTATTAAGGCGCATTTTGGCCATCTCGTATTTAACTATTGAAAGTAAAATCTGAACTCTTTCTCAACATTTCTCAAAACTGTGTGAGAGAAACTTTTTTTTCCAGCCTGGAAATGGGGCTCAATGAAAGCACGATTGTCTCCATGTCTTTTGTTCTCTCCCCAACATTGATTTTGCTTCTTTTATTTTTTGTGCCAAGTCACCGTACAGATGCCTTTATAATAGGAATCAATTTTCCTTTGTGCTGGGATATGATGGCGTGGTGATTTTCATACACAAGCAAGCAAAGTGTGTGTACTCAGCGAGTGTGTGTGTGTGTGTGTGTGTGTGTTTGTTTTCTTACCCTGGCTCCTTTCTCGCCGTTGGCTCCAGGAAACCCGGGGAAACCACTGGAGCCCTGTCAACAGCAGAGGGAGATATCATGCAGGGGAAACAAGAGCGATGCTGGATGGGTCAGGGCATGCATGATAATGAGGGCTCATGCTGTATTTATCTGCACTGTAGCCAGATATCATCCTCACTGTAGTTTCACACAGGTAACACCATGACCTGATCACTCCCATGACCTTAACACTTTGTTGTTGTTGTTTTACTGGATTTTTTTTTTTTTTTTTCAAATTCATGTCAAGTAATATATTTACATAATAATTCCTAACATTCCCTGCCTTCCCAGGAGATCTTATCAAATTCACAAACACTCCCCACTCTGTAGAGACAGTTTATCAAGCTGGAAGTTTCTTTTCAGGCAAATTCTCTAAACTTATGTGAGGCACACACACATGAAAAAAGAAAGGACTTTAAAATAAAAGGCTTAGCACAAGGCCCCTGCAAGGTGACTTTTTCTCATCAGTTGGACTCTGTTAACAGCGGATAAAACAGCAGCTTACCTATTCTGCAGCACCTCATCACACGTTGCAATGGAGACATTCAATAGAAATTTAATCAGACACAAACCTTGACTTCCTTCTACAAAACATTTGTTTGGTTTTGTCAAATAATGTGTATGCTTACATCAGTTTTTTTTCATTATCAGCACACTGAAGAAGAACAAAGCCCTGAAATACCCAGTAAATGAGACGGTCCTCAGATCAGGCTCACTTAGACACTGAGACACTTACAGGAGCTGCTTTCTATAAGAGCCCCATAACAACCATTGAATCTGTGCGTGGAGTGGATAATGTGATGGTAGAATGTGAGGAATAAGCAAGAGAGAGGTGCTAAAATAATCTTATATTTTACCACATCTTCAATAAAGCAGTTGTTACAATGATCTAAATTATATATAATCATAATTTATACTATGTTTGAGTTCACTCTGATGAACTGTTTCATCCAAGGAACGACTTTTTAAAAGAAAACAATGTGGGGTTTTTTAATGTCAGGTTTGATTCCCATGGGAGAGAAATGAGACCATAATTTAGTTTTAGTCGCTGAACCTTAACACTTCTTACAGCGTGCCAGGCAGGAAATTTGCTGCATTGCTTTCCAGCACAGATCAGAAGAGGGTGCTGTTCTTCCAGGGCAGACAGGCAGTGATTATTAATGGGGTTAAGTTAAAGAAACACTGCAGTCTCAAGTCTCATTAGTTTGCATGAGGTAAAGATTCATAACTAATGACTGATAAATATTGGTAATGTCATTATTTTAAGTGTTAGTTTATATCTGCAGTTGAAATGTTAATAAATGTATTTCCAGAGGGTAAGTGGTGACAGTCCATGAGACAAATAACTGAGAAACTATCAAGACAAACTAGCTGTCCTACTGGAGCTGCTCTATAAATAATTATGTATCACCCATTAATATTTAGTTCATTAGTTAGAACGTCAAGCTTTGTAAGTGGTGCCTTAACACAAAGAGGTACCAACCTTTCTGCAGATGCCATCTTTAAAAATAATGTACAGCATGCTTCACTTTTAAAATATTGCTTTATGAAAGCACGGTGTAAATGTGAAAAGTTTGTCACATTTCTTTATCGTAAATGGTAAAAAGTGAAAAATCTGTGTTTTGCACCGATCACTGCGATGCCTTCACAGGTAACAGAACAGTCTGGTGCAGATTCAGTCAATAAAACATCCTTACTGTGGTGAGAGACGGCTTACCTTAGGTCCTTGTCTTCCTGGATAACCTGGAAGTCCTGGAACACCCAGTTTACCCTGAGAGACAATAACAGCAGATGTCAGCCCAGCAACACAATTTCAGCACAATGAAAGCAAAAAAAAAAAAAAAAGTGTACTGCTTTTTTACCTTTTCTCCAGCAGGACCAATGGGACCTGACTCTCCGTTGGGGCCAGCTCGGCCTTTGGGACCCTCAGGACCATCCTCTCCACGGGGCCCAATCATGCCGATCTCCCCCTAAAGCCCAAACACAGGCAGAATATCACATTGATGGACGGCATTTTTTTCCCTCCATGTTAAGACTAAATATCTGACTGGACATGTAGGGAGTTATCTGTAGGACAGATGACGCTCCTCACCCGGTCTCCTTTGATTCCCATGTCTCCCTTGAAACCTGGGAAACCATCCTCGCCCTAAAATGAGACAAAAGAAATTATTACTGCAATTGCCAATAATTACTCAGTTATATTGTTATTTAAGGCATTTGTTTCCTGCTAAGAGACTTAGGGACTATTTTCATCATTTCCCTGGGGTATTTGCGTCTCCAGATATTTTCTGTTAAATGTCACTCTGAGGATCACAGGGTTGATGCTGCCCTCTGCTGGCCAGCTGGTAGAACAGCACTTGAAAGACACTTTTCAGTCTGCACTGGCTGATATTAGGCATTTGGGATATATTGATGTAATAAATTAATACTTTTTAAAACATTTTCAGCAGTATATCAAATTGTTTTTTGTAGAATGAACCCAAATAATAATTTCATGATTTTTATTTTTGCATTTCAACCCAAATAGCCTCAGATTAACATAATTAAACGGATGCTGGAGGACAGTTTTCACTTCAGCTGGACCTCTGTTTTTGTTCTTTGACACTTTCTCTTTCTAGTCTGTCACCTGTCCATGTTTTCAACCCCATCTAATACATAATGCAGCGGTGAGCATGTCTGTTGCCAGCATCTCTCATCACGAAGACCTCACACACACACACACACACACACACACACACACACACACCTGAGGTAAAGCGCATCCTTTATTCATAACAAACCCTTTCTCCTCAAGGTTTAGCTTTTGAATCTCTTGCTACAGTATAAATAATTCAATGAGTCAAAAAAAATAAGAACGACTGATATGAATACCTGTCACTGTAGAGAGAACAACACCCCTCAGTCAGTCAGTTGATGGATTTTCTATAGCAGCAGCTGTATTGATCTTAAATGAATGCCATGCATATTAAAAGGCAGCTTAGTTTAAATTCTACATGGTGACACACAGTCACACACTTCAAAAGTGCTTGAGATGGATCGCAGTGTTCTTTGAAACCAAAAGCCTCGAGCATGACGGCTTCACATTCAACAACTGATTGAGGGTCACTCGGAGAAAGGCTGTGTCTCCACTGAAGATGGCTATCGACTGACCTCTGCATGGTGCTTTCAGTCTGCAGCAGACGTCCACTCCAGCTCAAAAGAGCCAAAACAGAGCTGGGACCGCAGGTAGACAGCCACAGTTACAGACAGAGCAGCTGTGACATGAATACATTCACAAACTGTACCCAAACTTTATCCTGTTGATTAAACTTCCAGCAAAAGATCTGACTGAATCATTATGATGCTGAAGAATTTAAAGAGCAAATTTTAGCTTAGCATCTGAAAGAAATAGCCTCCAGTGTCGTCATGGATCAGAATATTACCTTAATCTTTCTACACACAACTTCAAAAATCTTTTGTTGCTGCTGTCACACTGCACTGTCATTTTTATTTTATGCCTTATATCTTAGCTTGTTTTTATTTCTTGAAGCAAATGATAAGGTCACTGATGGAGAGTCCAGTGGATTATAGGTCATTCATTTTTATCATTTATCAGTTATAATGTGTTTTAGTTTTATGTCTTGTTGCTTTGATGCTTTCTCTGTTTTATGTAAAGCACTTTAAATTGCCCTGTTGCTGAAATGCGCTAGATAAATAAAACCGCCTTGCCTTGCCGTGCCTTTCTCGACACCATATTTTGTGATTATGTGAACATAGATTCATAAGCTGTCGGGCTGCTCAGTGGCTTCAACCTGGGTGGAAAACTGACAAGGAAAGTAGAAGCAATTTCACATTTTCAGGAGTTTATACCTTCTCTCCCTTTGACCCCTTGAGACCACGGACACCATCTGCACCCTGATGGACAGGAAAGAGAGATTACTAAGCATTACAAACATAACAGAATACAATGCAATCATGTAGTACATAACAAAAGGAGGTGAGGAGTAGTGACATGATCAAAACCGTACCTTAACACCACGAGGTCCAGGATAACCAATAGGACCCTGAGGACCTGAGGGACCCTGGAGAGTAGAAAATACTGCATGGTTAGGATGACAGATGGTTTACAGCGTGGAGGGTGACAACACTTTGTCTTATACTTGCTCTGCTCTCCATTACAAATGCTCTTGATTATAGTTGCATTTAATAATATCATTGTCCATCCATGACAGAAGCCTGGAGACATATTTCTTGATCCAAGTTCAAACAAAACTACTCATAACCGACTGTAATGTTTTCTGTCACTGTCAAAGCTCTGCTTGAATTGCAATGAGCTGACGCATAAATGCATATTTGATTTATGATTTTCACTTGTGTTGACGTTGTTGTTAACAATTGGTTTATTGGTGAAATTTACAAATTCACAAGACTAGTTGGTGAACTAGAACTATCAGGAACATTGCAACTATAAATAAACAATGCAGATGATTTACTCAATCAAGGCAGACTGACAATTTAGTCATCTTTCCAACCCAAATGAGTAAAATCCTTGTTAAATCCACTTACCAGGGCTCCTTTCTCTCCAGGTGGACCCTCCTTACCAGGATGACCCTGACAAATAAGCAGCACAAAGTGATTCAAAAGGGCTTCCTAACCTGTTGCTTTGAAACTTTTAAAATGTATAAAGCATCTCAACAAATAAGAAGTGCAATATTATATGTGCAGTATGTGGATTTGGCAGGGGGGAAAGGCCCTAAATAGCTGCCAAATAATGAGCTTCATTGTTAAAACTCTGCTTTATCAAAGCAGAGCTGAGCAGTGTTGAATCCAAACAAAACATGGTCAACAACTTGACATCACCAACAGGCGTTTGCCACTAGTGTGGTCAGAGTGATGGTGCAGTTAGACATGCACACCTTCACACACACACACATATATATGGAAAGCTTCAGCTGTGAACACCTGGCACTTCCAATTTGAGGCGTAAGGTTGAAGCAGAAGGCTGTAAATCAACAGACTCTGGAGCCTGAAGGCAACTAAGGGTCTGACTGCCTGCTGAATTTACACAGCTCTGCTAGCGAGGGCAGAAAGGGAGAAATGACATGAGCTACTGCACGTCTAGAATAACAAAACTCAAAGGTACATTTCTTATATTTCTTTGCCTGGCGAGGTTTCTGAGGCACAGCTCTGCAGTATTTCACATGAAGGCTCTGTGTGTGTCATCCACCAAAAGGGTAAAGCCATCAAAACTGTGTATCTACAGTCCATACACACATTTTACTGCAGAACACAGCTTGCATCTTCTTCAGGAAGACACAAATGTTTATAGTCTCAGTCTCATTAAGTTTTCACGGCTACATATTGTAGTTACATAACAATCTTTAAACCAAATGAAAGCATTAATAATAGGTAATAGTAATCACTGACCTGCATCCTCTGCCCTTTTATTGTGTAACAGCTCCATGAGCTCAAAGGGTCATGACTGTAACCACTTCACATATTTGCTTATCCACTAAAATCTGGTGTTATATTGTGCAGATCTAGAAACATCCATGTATATGAAATCAAACACATCTAGTAGTTTCTGGAACAACTGTGTGTCTGGGGTTTTATACTGATATACTGCAACTACTGTATATAGGTGATAAGAGCACGCACAGGAGGCCCATCAGCTCCAGGTAATCCAGGCAACCCCGACCTGCCCTGAGGTCCCTGTGTGGGTAAAAGAAAAAGACACATGGTCAAAGATCAGAGGTCATAAAATGAGTTTCAGAGAAGCAGAACATCAAACATTTTAGGACATTTATTTTGAGGGCTGGTTATGATAATTCATCAAATCTGTTTCACAAAACATATTCAAAAAAATTTAAAAAATCAGGAAAACTATTTACCATGTGTTAACATTTATTCGATATATCTTATCTTAAAAAGAGTCAGCTTTTTTAATTCCATGTTAACCTTATTTTGCTTTATATGCAGTTTTATATGTACATTTTTAACAAAAAAAATAATAATAAGATTACATACTTTTTCACCAGGTGGGCCGATAGGGCCTTGAGGACCAGGAAGACCCTACAGAGATGCAGAGAGATGAGAATCTGTTGCTATAGCAACAACAAGCATGCTCAGACACACACACACACACTGAATAAAGTGTGTTTTGGGAGTTTTTCTTTTTGAGTAAATAATTGAGCGAGTGAAGGACTGGTGAGCTTGTACCTTTGAGTGTGTGTGTGTGTGTGTGTGTGTGTGTGTGTGTGTGTGTGTGTGTGTGTACAGGTATCTTTGTGAGAACCAGACCTTCAAAGACTGTTTGAGCTTTCAGACTTGGTTTTCAGGTTCAGGTAAGGGTTGGGGTAAGTAGGTATTAACCTGTGATGGGTTCAGATAAGGGGCTAGGGAATGCATTATGTCAGTGACTGTCCTCACAAGTATAGAAGTACAGAATTGTGGTTGAGTTTGTGTAATGAAGGGGATCTAGCATGCTTGTGGTGCTGCATAGACTTAAATATTTGCGCCTGTGCTCCCAGATATGTGTTTATATGTGGTTACCTGGTGTGTACAAGTGTGTGTGTGTGTGTGTGTGTGTGTGTGTGTGTGTGTGTGTGTGTGTGTGTGTGTGCAGGGGTAATTTGATGCACTGAAGCTTGCTCCAACAGGTGTGGCAGCTTTGCAGGAATTTCATCAACATGAATAAGATGCTTTCAACTGGATCAACCCGAAACATTCCCCTTCCCAGGATAAACCGGCGAAATATTTATGAAAAATGTGTGTGTGTGAGGATCCAAAGTAATCTGTGTGTGGAGTTTTTTAGGGAAGGGTTGCTATAGAAAGTAATGAGGCCTAAAATAAGCATCTGTGGCCACTTCACTGTATTTTTATATCATGATTCACACATTGACGCTGCACTTTGTCTTTGCTTTTGTCACAGGTGTCATGAGCGTATGATTGATTTGCTCACCTGTGTTCCTGGAATTCCCTGCTGCCCAGGTGGACCTGGTTCTCCTTGTGGTCCCTGTAAAAAGATGGGGGCTGTGAAATCTAAACACTGGTCCCAGAGTAATCCTCAACTCTTGAATTACACTCATTATCTCAAACAGTCAGATGGGCTCCATTCAACCTGCTATTCACTGTTTCCAGGCAACAGCAACAGTTGCAGTTACCTCATTGGTTGCATTTTGTAAGATCAGCAGCCACCAAGGTCAAAGTTAAAATAAATTAATCTTTGAGCCTCAGTGGTGGGCCACACCTTGCTGTCATTACACAGTATTTATCTTGTAATATCCAGAAAAGGCAGGACCACAGTTTATCATTTGTTTCTCTGCAGACTCTAAAGAGACTCTCTCCTCAGGTCCTCTGAGATGTAAGAATGACCTCTGACCTCCAGCTGTGCATTTTAACAGCCCATCCCAGCTGCCTATCCGGTGTAAACTATAGTGACAGTTGTGTACAACCTCTTGAATCTCTGCAGCCTCTGATAGAGCACAGTAAGCTGTGTCCTTACCATGTTTCCTTTGGCACCTGGAGGCCCGTCCACTCCAGCAACACCCTGAGAAGGACAAGTTTGAAGAGACAATGGATACCTTATATCACTTTTGGTCACACAGAAAAGATATCAGAGATGAGGGGATGGTACGTACAGGAGATCCAGGGGGTCCTGGAGAGCCACGAGGTCCCAGCAAACCTCTAGGACCCTATGAGGAATGAGAGCAATCACTTTTATTCAAAGCTCCAAACACTGCAGAATAATTTTCATCTGGTGCTTTTGTCAAAGAGAGATCAGACATGTGAGATCAGTTTTAAGAGGATCCCGTTGCTACGTGTTGGAATCCCATGTGTTTGAAACAAAACCAACAGCAGACAATGCTTACACTCTCTCCAGCTAATCCTCTGGGCCCGATCTCTCCATCCTCGCCCTGAGGGAAGAAAAAGACAGAGTTTATCAAAGAGGTTCAACGCTGCGTGCTCTGTAATTTCAACACAATCTGAAGTAAACACTGGTATGTTATATATTTATCACTACCTGTAATCTTAAACTCTTAAAAGTCTGAATTAGCCAGGGCTTAATCTCAAGCTAACTAGACATGGTTGAATGTAGTAACTGCCTGAGGAGGAGGTGGAGGGTAGACTGGGGTAGTTAGTTGCAGGGGAAGGAAAGGTTAAAGACAAACCCTCCTTCCCGGTTGATTGTATCCGCCCAGCTGCTGCTGCCTGAGGGCTCAGCTGGTGGACCACTGCTGATGTAACTCATTGTTTTGCTGGTTCACCCTGAGTGCAGTTTTTATTTTTATTCACCTGGAGGAAGTACTTACTCTCTGGCCATCCTCTCCAGGGGCACCTGCAGGTCCCATTGGTCCTGGCTCTCCCTGAGAAAGAAAATAAGAGGCAGATTTGGGTTAATTCATCATGTTATGAACTGAGTGTCTTAGTGTTTCAGATCAGAAACACATGTGATACTTTTTCTTTCAGCCTTCCTAAAACATGTTTTAACACTGGACAAAATCTGCATCATTCCATCTTTACATTTTAAAACTGTTATCAAACATTATTCCATGTTTTATACATTCAAATCATACAGTTGTGAAAATTATTGGCTGCCCAATAAGTATTGGGATTATCAGTTCAGCTTCATGCAGTCTACAATAACATGACAAACTTTATGAATTATGGCTCTAATACATCAAATAAGGCCACTTGGCTTCAGTGAGTCAGTACATTTTTCCATGTTATTCTTACTATTGCAGGTACAATGATATAATGAACCATGACACTGCAGTTATTCACTCATCAAGTGCAAACATGATCACTGACCAGTGACTGCAGCCAAACAAATTTCATTAAATCCAAAATGCTTGTCATCTAAAAGATACCCAACCCTCCAGTAAATGATAGTAATCTAAGAGGACAAGGATTTTATTTTAATGCCAATTTTGTGACTTTGTGTTTCGTTCAGGAGCTTAAAACATCTACAGGAGTTTTTTTTTCTCAGGCATAATACTAAAATCTGGATCATTAGTACTCTCAGTGGATAAATCTTACATGTCAGTGAAATAAGCAGCATCAAAGGATTAAAAAACTTAACAAACTGAAGCAGTGACACCTATTCTGGACTCACCCTGTGTCCCTTTTCACCAGGCAGACCAGGCAGTCCATCAAAGCCTCTGTCACCCTGTGTAGAAACCCAGCAGAGGATGTCACACCACCACGCATCAAGAGAAACATGGGCTGCAGTATATTTGCAGAAAAGCTTTTTGGAAATAGTTCATCACATGGACATAAATAGTTGTGTGATGGCATATGGTACCTTGGAGCCTGGCTCTCCGGGCATTCCTCGGGCTCCGTCAGCTCCGGCCCGGCCCTTTAAGATTAGCAGAAAAATAGAAAACACACATGAAGAGTTAGGGGCAAAATCATTTTATGCTTGAGATGGTAAGAAGTTGTTGTTTATCTTTTTTGTCTTATCCTGGTGAGGTACCGCATATGCCTGAAGCAGTAGACAGTGTCAGCACCAAAGAGCAAATATTAAGCATTATGTAAAAAAAAAAAAAAAAAAAATCAATTAAGGAATCAAGACGTGAACTAAAAAATATCTGGGAATCATCTATAAAGCCTGCTGCCAGCATATAACAAATGAGAAGTTTAAAATAGTGAAACAGGATAGTGAAATAAAATCTCAATAAATCATGAATCTGAAATATATTTTTTATTCTCATGCTATTTTTTGTTACAGTAATGCTTTTATTGCCTCCTCCCTTTGGTTATTTGAGTAGCTGTTTTTTTACCATTTGAAGTGACAGAAAAGGAGGAAATTCATTTAATAAGGCAGTGGAAGAGCAGTTTACATATTAACACTCACATAAGCAATTAATCGGCTAATGGCTCACAAATGAACCCAAAAATCATGCTTTTAATACTAATTTGCTTATGAGTGATTTATGTTTATTAGTAATCAAGACGTTTGGCCCTGCAGAGTGACTGCAACATTAACTGTGTCCCACATCCACAGCCAGTTTTCCCTTTTTTAGCATTTTCAGACAGATTTACTCGCTGGCCATTGAGCAGAGGATTGGAGGCAGCGCTGGCCTTTAAGCACATATCAAGCAATTGTTTGTTGGTCTGGAATAAGCCTCTCAATGTTTGAGGAGTGACCACCACACACACACACACACACACACACACACAGTGTCGCTGAGTTCACTCACCCTCTTGCCAAGTTTTCCAGGTTGTCCTGTAGGTCCTTGGATGCCACGAGGACCCTGACCAGACAAACCAGGACCACTCAGTGACAGAGCACTTCTAACCTGTGTCAGAGACATTTCATCTGCATTATGAGGCTCATCACTTCATACTCACCTGAGGGCCGTGGTCTCCACTTTCACCTTTCAGTCCAGGGGGACCAGGGAGACCCTGAGGAGAGACAACACAAACCAAACATAAATAGATTTTCCCTCACACTGTGACACATGCACTTTGCTACAGGATGGAGGACGAAAAAAATAGTGTAAAGTAAACAGCAGATGGCGATGTTTAGCTCGGTATGTATGTTCTTTGTGTGTTCACCTGGGGGAACATTCCTCTTACTCCACATACATGGACTACCTGGGATCTTTAGTGAAGACAGCCAAAGATCCTTTAAATTAAATTAGCTCTATCACTCTACAACTGCTCATTAATAATGAATTATAAGCCGTTCATTTGGATGGGGAATGCTTGTTTTCAGCATATAAATTATGAGAATCCACTTTGCAATGAATGCACTGGTTGTCTTTTGGCAAAAATGGTACTGAAGTCTAAAAACATAGTGCTAGATTGTTGGTTGAGGCAGAGATTTGGGCCTTATACTGTAATCTGTCTGCAGACAGGTATGGATTCACAGCTGGTGATTTGAAAATTACAGACATTTAAGGCTTTAGAATCACACATACATAGCTTGACTGTCTGAAAACTGAGTTTTTTAACATGTAAGCAATAAAGAAGCTAAACATCTTTCGTTGTTTCTTGCACTGTTCTTTGCATCTACTTATCAGATCATTTCAGATCATTATGCTTTTAGGCATTTAGCCTGAGAGGAGCAGAGTTAGCAGAGGGTAATTCTGTAGGTGTATTCTGCAGGGCCTTTTCCTGCAGATAAATAGTGGATCATGTATCAACAGGCCCAAGAGAAAGGAGGAGGAGGGGGATCAACAAGAGGATGAAATTTTCTTGCCACCCAACAGTCAGGCAGTGTGGCCACTGAGCCACCAACCACTGATGCAACAACAAGCAAGCTGCTTTCCGCTTTCATATCACTCAAATGTGCTATAATGACATGGGTGTCATACGTTTTTAAAGCTAAAGCAAATATTAAAAGCGAACAATGCATGTACATTAAGTAAAAACCAATTAGAATACAGAAATCGGAGCTGTGTGGGAATATTGTAATAAAAGACGTGAATAATATTAAGTAAGAAAGTGTTGAGTAAGCATTATTAAGGGTAATAATATTTATATTTATGTGTGCATATGCACGCACAATAGAATACTAATAAAAATACAAAAAAAAGTGAAATTCTTCCAAACAAACACAAAAAGCAGATAGAAAAGCAGACTCACCACTGGTCCTGATCTTCCTGTCAGACCCATTGGCCCTGAGGGGCCCCTCATAGCCAGCTGCAGGGCACAAACACAGGCAAGAACAAGGTCAAATTCCATTCCAAAAAAAAAAGCACTGTTCTGTATGTCATTATTGTAGAAGTTCAAACAATATTCATCCTAAGCATATATTATGTGTTTAAGTGTTTTTCACACTTCAAATTCTAAATAACACCTTGATTCTCAGCAGAGCTTTGAATATAGTGAAATTACACACCCAGTGCATGTCTGTAATCAATTATGACCACATCTCATATTAACATATGCAATACCGTTGGGTCCATTTCTGGGTGGTTCTCTCATTGCTTATTGTTGTGTCTTATGCTACAGTAAACTCAGGGATTTTTTCCCAGTTTAAATCTCTTTGTTCACTGTTTTCGGTGTAACTAAAGTGGGATATTGTGCACCACTCCTAAATACCAAGTCCAGATTTTCTCTTTTCCTCTGTCCACCCACCTCCTCTTCCACACATTCACTAAGATATTTTCTACACCTGTTGGTTCAGCCCACCCACAGGTCGTGAGCCCCTAAAGTATTTTTAACAGTCTCTCCTGTCTGTCCATCTGTTCAAAGTGGCCTTTTTATGTTGTTGCTCCTCAGCCTGCTTGACATGTCTCCTTTTAGCCTTGCAAGGCCAACAAAATGCAGTCCCCCCTCTCAGTCTCCTTTATCCTTCCCCTCCACTTCCTACAGCTGTGTAGAGGAGCTGGGGGGTGGGGTGGGGTTTTCTACTCACTCTGGCCTGAGACAGGATGGCCTGGGCTTGGGCTTCTTGGGCCGACACCACTGGACCTTTCTCGCCATCTCCACCAAAACGGAACTGTTGAACACAGAAAGGCATTAAAAAGGCTACTCAAGACCCTAGAAATCAGCCTAATTGTGGAAGTATATGATAAAAGGTGGCTGTGGAGTCAACCTGAACACTTACTGGCAGCATCAGCATGGTACCAGGAGGCCCTGCCATACCATCAGCACCAGGCAGACCAGCGCGACCAGGAGGACCCTGCAGTACAGAAGACACACCACAACATTCATAAGATATGATCAAAAAAGTGCTTTTCATGTTGTATTGCATTGATATAGATTATAAAATAGAATGAACAGACAAAATGCACATATGCATACATATGCTGTGATGTTGCTTTTGGTTTTGCACTCCTAAATTGTGCCATTACATACGCTGTAGGAAACCACACACTCCAACACGGCACATGAGGCTGCTGGAGGTGTGTTTGTTAGTTTGATCAACGTGTGCTCCTCCTGCTGCAGCACACATAGACTAGGCCTGTCCACCTGTAAACCACGCTAGTGTCTACGGTCCAAAACCAACATCCTCCTCCATTAATGCTAGTGTGTTTGTGTTTGTGTGTGTGAGTGTGTGATGCATGTCTGCGGATCAGAGAGAGTCTAAAGAGCAGAGAAACCTTCTTTTCATTTCTATTCAGCATCTGCCAATCAGAAACATCATGTGGTCATGATAAAAAAATGATTCTATACAGCAGAAAAATATATTTTAAAGTGGCACATAGCTGAATAATCTATTGGTTATTAATATTAGTTAGATCATTAGAATTAGTGTTGCATGCTAACACTGGATGGTAGGCTACTAGCAGGATCTTGATAGACTTTAAACTTTAGCAGCACTAAAGGATAATTAATTTAATAAACAATAAGCAGCTAAGTAAGGAAGTTTTGTGTCTTTAAACTTTTACGTATAACTGACACAAATATAATTCAACAAACAGTAAGAGGTTGTAGAACACATTATTTTTACAGTATAAACACATATAATAAAACATAAAATGTGGCTGGTTTGGGGCCATCAATGACAACTCACCCTGTCACCAGGATCTCCAGCAGGGCCTGGGGGTCCTTGTAGACCTGAAGGACCTGGAAGACCCTGAAAAGACAAATCTCAATCAGCACACCAACACCAGACAAGCTTGTTGGTGTATAATTATGCAGACAGATACTCACAGCTGGGCCGGGGGGTCCTGGTGGTCCTTCGATCAGCATACCCTTTAAACAAACACACACATTGTTTCACACCACAAACACTGTCCTGTGCAACAGCAGGTCCAGGATCAGTCTGCAAATTTGGGGGGAAATTCTGCTTGAAGTTGTGAGTCTTAAAATAAGTAAAACCACTGTTCAGGAGTTGATGTCAGGCACTTTTAGGTTGTTATTATTATTATTATTATTATAGCTCACTCAGTAAGCACAATAATTTGAGCTGAAATGACATGATTACATCACTTACAGGCTCGATGACAGCCGGCTCGCCCTTTTCTCCCTTCTGGCCAAGGACTCCTCCAGCCCCAGCAACCTGCAGTTACAAAGGAAACACAGAGGTGACATTCTTCACACAGTCGCTATAGTCTGCAGATGAACGAATAGCAATGATGAACAAGCAAGGGGCTGTTCAGCCAGTGAAAAGCATGTGTTAGTGCTTAACAATTAATCAATATCACATGTGCAACTACTGTAGCTATGTCAGAGACAGGGAGAGAATCAGGAATAACACAAAGTGAGCCGACAACATGGAACCAAACAGGCAAAATGTTAGTTTTAATGGCCCTCTATGTGCTTGAAATAGAGCAATACTGCAATTGCATTGCCATTGTGCAGAGTGGCTAATGGTGACCAGATAAAATATAACACTAAAAGGTTATTGTTGTCATGCAATCCCCCACAAAAACAATATATACAGTATATGGAGAACGGAATAAGAGATACTGTCCTACAGTGTAAATTTTTCACATTTAAGGGAAGGTTTTCTTTTTGTATTCTTGTGCACAGCTGTGTGAAGGTGCAGAAGTTGGGGTGACATGATGAGGAGAGGGAGGGCATAGAGGTGTACTAACAAGATGCACGAGACCATTAAAGTCCTTGCTGTCACAAAAAGCCAAAAATGTGTTTTAAAAGATGAAAAGAAAGGAAGGATGCATGCTAAAAGATCCTGACGAGATCACAAACTGTTGGTGAAAGGGTTTGAGAGGGACGTGATAGGAATCCATAACATCTCGATTACAATTGTGTATGAGTGTGTGAACTGTGCAGACAGCTGTCCATGAGTTATGGGCTAATTGCTGTGCATACAGGGAGGGATAAGTCACAGACAGGCTTGTTAAAACGGCAGAGGAGGAGAGGGAGGGATCAGATCTGCTGAGATGAGTTGGGAGGGAAGGGGTGATATGAATGGGTGGTGTTCAATGTGTCAGAAAGAGAGCTACTAAATTAAAAAGTAATCAGTGACACCCTTTCTAGGAAAACACTAATGCATGCATTTCCCCTCTCATAGCTGTCATTAAATTAAATCACCAATCACACACCAGTGAGACAGCAGCAAGACCCCACTCAACATGTCAATGACACATTGTCAAGCAACCAAGTATGAGGGCGTGCACAGGAAGACAGAGTGAGTCCACAACACAAACAAAGAGGCTACCTCGTGCCGCTCATGCTCACCCCCCTCAGTGACGGGCCAGGGGGCGGTACTTACGCTGCTCTCAGAAACATCAGTTTCAGCTGCGACCCCAGGCCCCACCTCCTCGTGGTAGGTCGCCGTGGGTTTGGGCTCGGCCTTGCCGTACTCATCATATGCCCCGTAATCATACAACCTGTTGTCAACCTCGCCCAAGTCATACTCCTTTAGGTCATATTCCTTAAAGTCATATGCATCCGCACCAGTGTCCAAGTTGTCCACTGTTTCTGGGACAGCGGGCTCCGGAGCAATGGGAGTGGCCTCGGTGACATATGAACCGACAACATCCTCCTCCACAGCCTTCCAGGTTTTACCCAGGCGAAGAGGGCGAAGTAATGGTGAGCAACCAAGGAAATAAGGATGTTAGTTAAGCAATTGAGGCAAACTGTCTATTTTTAATAGATGTTATTTAAGCAAATAGCAAATTCAGCATGATATGCAGAAAACAAAATTTATAATAGCGATGTTAACACCTTATTTATCCCATTCTTGGAGGAAAAATGAAAATATCTGACAGTTTCTGGCCTGGAAATGCAAAAGGATATGCTATAATCTATTAAGTACTGAATAATGTCACAAATTATGCACTGATTAAGCATTAATAACCCTTGAAACTGGTGATACACATGTTTCAAATACAAAGGGATAAATAAAGTGTTACCTTTATGACTGCATAAAATCAAAACTGTGATGATGACCAAACATGTCAGGACAGACTTGATGTTATCTCAGCCTTCTTTTATCTCTCATCAAACAGACAGTAAAGAAAGGCTGACATACTGTCTGAAATGACACAAGCAGAAAACTGCATGGACGTCTAATCAGTCATCACATTGTAGCAGCTGTGCAGATATAGAGTGCATCAATATACATTCAACCAAAGTATACATTTACTAATAAACAAATGTGTTTTGATAGAATAAGCTGTGAGTTTCTTCTGATTCACTCTGTATCTGACACTGTACCACAACTGCAATAATTCTGTCTTTCATTACAGACTGATCACTGTTTAGATTTAAGCTGTGGAAAGCGACAAAATGGATGCGATTACACAGTCATTATTGGCAATATCCCATCATATATATTCAAAACTGCCTGCAGAATCACATCCACTTTGTCAAACACTACAGGAGACGATGCACATTCAGAGCTGGCTGTGAGGAGATTTTTGCTGTGGCGATCATAGTTCTTTTAGGGGTAATTAGCAGAACTAGTGATCAAAACCAAGCTGAAAATGTGATGGACAGGACATATTCTTTAACAGATAATCTCCATAAGCAGTCACTGTGAGTGGGAGAGGCTCTGCCATCATCAACTTTGTTTAATCAAGGATAAGGCTGCAAATCTTGTCAACTCTCCTCTCTTTGTGTGGGTAACAAAAGCAGATAAGCCAGAGTGACTGCAGAAACAGGCCCGTCTCTCTTTCTATTAGAAGAGCCACACATTTCCTTAGAAATTAACATAGAATTAATAATATTTGCAGCCTTTTTTGGCATGACATAAAGCTACAAATAACCTCCACATTGTCCACTGCATTATTGTCTAAGCATGCAATACATCCTTGGAATTCACATGCAGTGGGAAAAGTGGGATGTAAAAAAATCTCCACCTGTCCATCAGGTCTGCCACATGCCAAAATCTTAGCAGGTCAAAAGACACACTGATTCATGAGAATGGTTGTGTCTTTGTCAGTTCATACCACATACTTCCTTGGGCAAAATCTTCCTGGCTCACATTTCCCAAAACACCTAACACTGTTTTTTTAGAAGGAAAATGAAGAATGAAGATGCAAATTACCTCCATGGGTCCGCTCGTGGCAAAGGGGGACTGAGTCTGAGTACCATCTACAGTTCCGTAGTCATAGTCTGTATTGTAATCTCCTACATTGTTTGGCTGAGTCATGTTGAAAAAAGGAAAGAAATATAAAGCGAGGGTTAACACAAAGGCTAGAACCAGAGGTTATCAGCTACGGGTCCTTTCAAGCTGGCTACAGACTCTGCTACTTCTAAACAAAAGAGGTTAGGGAGCTCTTAGTCTGCCATCATAGATTTTCCCTTCAAGGCAGGAAGATCTTGATGGGGTCTGGTTTTGTCTTTACATGGACGTTTACCCTAAAATTGCCTCTGGGTCGTGCTGGCGCTGTGGCCTGGTAGCCAGGCATCTGTCGCTTCTTCTTAGCTGCAAACTTTTTAGCTGGTGATTTTTTGGCAGCAAAGAAGTTTAAGGGCTTGGCCTTAGTTTTACTGAGGGACTTTCTGGTCCTCTTCTTTTTCATGGAGACACTACGTTTCTTTCTCTGGAAGAGGTGGCGGCGACAAAGAACACCAAGACAAACATGGAAAATTCAAAAGTGGAAATGATTTAAAGGCACAATCCGCAGCTTTTGTACAGAGTCTTTTCCGACCCAAATGTCAGCAGCAGCCCATGTACAACAGTTGGCCTGCATGGTGCTCAGCGTTGACCATGTGCATCAACTACAAGGGCTGCAATCGCAATTAACTTAATGTTAACTTTACATTTTGCAACAGTTGGGTAGAAATGATGCTGCACAACCACTGAGGACTGAGCCTTTCATGTGACACACAGGAGAAATTTTGGGCACATATAAGTTGCTAGACGGGACAGATGCACAAACAAAACACACAAGATTTGCCTTTCAGCAACTCTTTAGCACTATTGCAGTGATAAAATACCCAAAAGTGTAAGGTAAGACTTTGCAGATATCCATATTTCTATATTATATTCAATAGTTTTAAAGACATGCTGGAATGCAAACAAAACACAAACAATAAAAGCAGATTTTACCAGTGAGAGAAAGAGGAAGACACAAAAACAGACATAAGGTAGACTGACACACTCACTATGTTTACATGCACACAGTCATAACCAGGTGAAGACACCTGGGTTACTGCTCAGTGCATCAATGTAGTGGGATAATAGACTGTGTATAAAGATGAATACAGGGTGTGCGGGCATCAGAGATGGAAAATAACTAAGTACAAATACTTCGTTACTGCACTTAAGTGGATTTTTCAGGTATCTGTACTTTGCTTGAGTATTTATTTTTCTGTGGACTCTTACTTTTATTCCCTGCATTTCAACACAAACATCTGTACTCCATACATTCTCTGTTTCAACCTCTATGGATGACGGCATGACGTAAAAGACGTAACAAAACAGAGAGCCAAAATCGAGCACAGAGAGAAAACACCAGCTGTGACATGGATGAAAGTGAAGCAGGAAACACTGCCGCCGTCACTGTCGAAAATATATCAAATGATGTACTTTACCTACTCCCTCTCCTACTCCATGTTGTCATATTTGCAGCAGAAATGTAGACTTTCTGCTGTAAATACTACATTTATGCTGGCCCTCTGGCTAATTCTTTTAATTAATTTTTAACTATGTGTAATCATGTGTTTTATGAAATTGCATGGTCCCCTTTCAAATAAACTAAACTAAAATAGTATATTTATGCTGTAAATATTACATTTCACATCTCCTCTGCAAATACGGGTGTTTTATATTTTTTCATATCTTTATTTTTATTTCTTATTTATGTGTGCCTTTAAGCTGAGAGATGCGTGCATAATGATAATGAAGACTTACTACTATGTTTACTTCAATCTAGTTTCATACAAGTATCTGTAAAGAATGTGCGTAGTTTTGCCACCTCTGGTGGGCGTGACCTCAGCAGCCTCCCAGTCACTACTGGGCTCCAAATGACATCAAAATCTCAAGATGGCAGCTCCACGATATGTTGCTTCACTTTTGCACAGCGGGAGAAAGTGCAGACGCATCATACATCTATATATACAGTCTATTAGTCAAATCAAGACTTCTTCTGATTCTAATCAAAATATCATCATAAAGCTGCAGTATTGGTGTGCACATAAACATAACATTGAGACACAGACAACACAAGGCAAACTGAGGGATGGATGACTGATAAAAAGAGACATAACAGGAGAGACATCTTTTTTTCTTTTCCTTTTTTCATTTACCTGTGGATCAGAATACTCATCAGTCGCAATGGCGTCTGTGGCTCCCTCAGCGTAATCATAGAACTGAGAGTAATCTAAATCATGAGTAGTGTACTAGATAGGAGAGAGAGAGAGAGGAGAGAGAGTGGAACGAAGAGAGGGCTCAGCGTTAGCATTAGTGCTCCTTCAGCAAGAAGATGATATACATATGATACATATCATCCTGGTTAATGCCTCATTTATCATACTGATATATTACAACTCAGGCCTGAGAATAAAAAAAAAACAAAACATAATTATCTTTAAATAATCAAAGCCAAGCGTTATTAAATTAGATAATGGTATTAATATACCATGTGGCTCTTAGCTTAAACACAGATGGGACATTAAAAAAAAGCTCATAAAACACAGGAAGACAACAGATAAAAAAAAACAGCTGTACTTCAGGGATATCGTAACGGAGCTTTCTCACTGCAGGCATGTAAATTGTACACTTGAGAACTTCTAAGTTCAGCAAGATTAAAGCTTTTAGCTATGTAGTTCTCCTGCAGGTTCTTAACAAGGACGGAAAAATGAAACTATAAAATACAATAATATTCAGGGGAAAACCCCGACTTGTAGTCATGAAGTTTTATCACTTCACGCCGCAGCTTGTAAGTGACGTGTGAACATGATACCCTGAATAAAAATGATGGGTTAGGGTATTTGGCAATTATCTAATTAACAAAACACAGATGGATCTCTGGTGTAAAGCTGGCACTGACTTCAGCCTCCACATTGTTATTTTACAGCTGGTCTGTTTCCATGAATGTTTCCTGTCCCTTATAATCATCTTCATGATTAATAGGAAAATATAAAAGAAGGGAGCGGTTAACCTGGTGCAGCTTTAAATGAGTGAGTTGTTAAAATGACTAATACACCTATGGAATAACACTATTATATTGTGCTGTGCTCTTGGTTGCTGTTTGGTCTTTTTTTTCTAACTCTTATTTACAATTACAAATAAAAAGATGGGGTTAATAAGCTTTTATGAATTGCAGGAAAAGATAAGAGAACAAGTAGCCCTATCATCTGTTTTCAGAATAACTTCAATATCATTTGCACTATTAAAAGTCATTATGTTTGGACTTTAAGTGAATCCACTAAATATCACAGCAAGGTGCACATCTGGACTGTGGTTGTGACCAATAAGGAATACAGATAATTCTTCAATATCTCCTGGTAGAAAAGAGAAAATAATCATGGTCCTGGTTTGTTTTGTTTTGTTTTTGTTTTTTTTAATTCTCCCCCACCCTCCCTGGTTGGCTGACCTCATCCTCTGGCTCCTGGGCCTGCAGTGAAGCACCGTGGGGAGTGTCGCAGTCTGGGCTGTAGTGTTCACAGTAGTCATACGCTGCTTTGGGATCAGCCACAATCAGAAGTTGTTGGATGTCACCCTGCAGAAAACAGAAAAACATATATATATAGCTCTTGTCAACATAAATACAGTTAATAGAAGATAGAAATAACTACTTTGATCTCTTTACAAAGGCTGATGAAAGCAGATCAGTAGCAAAGGATAAGACACTGCTGCCCACACACACAGACAACATGGTCATGTCTCGTCTTGCTCACACACTCACACATACTGGGTGAAGTGGCATAAATGCAAGTCTTAAATGATGTGATCTCTTACAACCCATACACTTAGTCTGGCAGAGTAAATCTCCCTGGAATGATTAAACAGCTCGACACACACCCCACAGAGTCCACGCTAACATGGTACAGGGAGGAAACCAGGTTCAGACACCGGGAAGATTATTATTATTATCAGCGCCAGGGTTTACCGCAGGAAATCAAATAAACATGTATAATCAAGACACACCTGGTCAGCCATGTGTGCTACAGTAAAACGCTTTTTCAGGTTTACGCTTCAGCATTTACTGTTGCAGTTTCACTGATATATTTCTGATACCTTTTATATAATTTTGGTGTAACGCCTTAACGCACCATTTTTTAAAAAAAATTATTGCCCATTTTTTCACTCTCAAATATAAGTATAGTAAGTGTCAAAGGGGATTTTACTCAAATTAAGCCATTTCTAAAAATATCACTTGAAAAAAAAAATATTACGCGAGAACCAACAATGTCTCTGTGGGAAAGCCACTGAAATAGCACACAGGAAGGAGTGAGACCTCAGACGTGGTTTGGGAGAGCTGCTAAAACCACATTGTGCTCTCTGTGGTTGGGACAATGCTTGACACCATTCCAGCACTGTCTCAGCTTGTTATCAGTGCTACAGCCAACACACACAGCTCACTGCAAGACAGTGAACATATTGGAGAAAGCATCTGGATTTTTTTTTGGGGAGTCTGTAATTGCCTGAACCGAGTTCCTGGAGGCTGGTTACTGAACCTTTATATACACTGCAAAGACAACTGGGTGGATGTCTTTGGTTAGGCTGTGTGGTAGGCGAGCACACAGAGATGCCTGAGCCCAGAGGGAAAATCAAGCAGGGACTCCATACGTTGACGAGCAGGATAGATGACTGGCAGAAAAACACAAGAGAAATGAAGCAGGCTGCGACTTGTCAGGAGAATGTGTGCGAGTGTTTTTCCTCCCTGTGTTAAAACTACATCTATGGATCCTTAACATGCACCTTAGAATAAACATCCATGTGCTAAGGCTTGTCCCACGGTGGAAACAAGCAGTGCTCCTCAAAACTTTCTCCACTTAACCATCCATCAACATCTTGTTGCACAGTTTCAGAGATTCCTCCCTGTGTGCCTCCAGGTGGGTGGAGAGTTACTTTGACTAGATTCCTATCACTGGCTGCATGCATCACTAACAAGTACACGCAAAATATTGTCAGTCAATTACAAGTAAAACATGATGCATATATGCACCAAACATGAAACTACACTGAGCAACCCATTCTGCGACAGATTAACAGACACACTCTTATCTTAATGTTATGCCTCATTCCAGCCTGATTTCATGGGCCAATCACATTCCAGGTTATTATACTGCAGGTATTACATTTTGCAGGTAATACGATCTTTGAACATGCAGTGTAATCAGAGCATCATCTCATTTCTACAGTCATCTGAGATCTATTTGCTGTTAGCTCTTTGAGTGCCATTGACGTATTTCAATGTCATTTAAAATCCAATGCTTGAGTATTTTTTCAGCAGTGGGTGGCCAATCGCAGCCTCTTGTAGTCTGTGAGTAATTTTGGGGCTTCTGGGAGATGTAGTTGGAGCATAAAGATGGTAAACGGCATACAGATCAAAGCAGGAAGTGGAGACGATCAAGATTAGAGAGCAAAATGGACGGATTCTGGAGAAAAAGTGGTAAATTCTGGTGAAAGTGTCCTCTACTCTACCTCTGATAAAACAAGACTGGAACAAGGTAAAGTCAAACATCTTTTTCATGATGAAATAGAGAGTTTCTTCTTTCATTTGAGCTATTCAGTGTTTTCAGAGTCATAGTACAAAATATTCTGTGGGTCTTGAAATATGACTCACAATGGCACTTTCTGTTTCATACTCAAAGAGTTAAAGGCTCCAGCATCACATGAAAACTAACATTTACTGTACTGACCATGAAAAGACAAAACTGACCCGCCAAGTGTACATGGGACAGCAGAATAAGAGGTGCCAAGTCAGGAAAGAGCTCAGCTGAGTGTGTGTTGGTGTGTTTGGGAAGGCTTGACAGAGAATGAGAGATCAAGCCTTGCCCTGAGTCAAGCTGACATGTATTACCTCATGTGTCACCCTAAGACCAACAGTGAATGCTTGAACCTTGCCTTGAGTCAGCTCTAATTAGTCCATGTCTGAGAGCCGCTTGTCTGAACACAAACAGGCTGTGGAGACATGGTGTTCAGTCTCTGGAGGCTTTTGACAGTTTCATGGGAGGATGTCAGCGACATGACGGACACATAATAATATATAAAACAAAATTATCAGGTGATTTTGTTGAATAATGGATCAGGTAAGCAACTTTACACGTCCCACGGTAACTTTTAACACTAGTCATAATAATTTTCTGCTCTTATGAACAAGTTTATTCCTTTAACGGCCTTTCCAGTTGCAAATAAGAGCTGAGTCACATCGCAAACAACTTACAGAACAAAGACAAACTGATGTCAGTTCGTGAAGGGAACACCAAGAGGCAACCAGAGACAGACAGGCAGGGATTTAGCGAGAGCAGCTGGGATGGTAAAAGATGTTTTGTGCTGGGAAACACCTGGGGAGAGTTATGCTGAGGCTATGGGCCTGTCTTCCATTGTGGACCGCTGAGATAAAAGCCCCTGGCAACTTGGAGTGAAGCCAGAGCTCTAAAATATGCCCCTGGAGGCTCCAGCACAGCGTAGTGCAGCACAGAAACAGGCCCACGAGGCTGTGCGTTAATGACTGCAGAGTCAGAGGTCAACGAGGAAAGAGAGAGGCTGAAAGAGAGAAGTAGGGTCAAGATCAATAGGCGAGCCTTGTTAATCCTTGGCACTCAACTTGTTATTATTATTATCAAATAAAATAACCATACCACTGAACTACAGGCTGTCAGTCCAGAGGAATTTGTGAATAATTCAATATTATGCAATAAAGTCAAACATATTCAATGAATGTTTAAATTACAGCACTAATGACTCAGATCACAGGAAAAATATATGTGAACTATGTAAATCCATTTAATGCTCCCTTATAGCTGTTACATCATATGTTTTGTTTTGCAATCTTGGCAGTATTCACCTCAAGTGGAGCTCATGCAGAATTTAAATGCATCATTAAAGCAGAAAACAAAAAAAGACACTGTGTGGTGAATATAAATGCATTATATTAAACTGCACTCTGCTGCTGTGTCTCTGCAGTGTCTGTTGTTAACTCAGTTTGTTATATAAGTAGGGGCAAAAAGTAGCAAGTATTGGATTATATCAACCTGCATCTAAAATCTCCAATATAAGCACTATTATATTCTATTCAATTGTAGAAAATGCTTATGTTTAATGTAAATTACTGGATATTTTTCACTTTAAAATATATAGATTTTAAAAAAAATCATTGGCTTTATTGAGGTTATTTCTCAGGGTCTTGTTTTTTTTTAAATTTATTTTATTCAATCGCAGTATATGCTAATGTTTAATTTAAAGTAGTGGTTATTCTGCACTTAAAAATATATATTTTTAATTTTTACTGAATTTATTGAGGTTATTTTTCAAGGTTTTCTAATTTCATTTTCATTTATTTTATTCAATTATAGAATAATCTTATGTTTAAGGTTAAAATTGATGTAACCCATTGATTAATAATAAATGGGTCAGTTTTTTTCATGTCTACTGTTGCTGACTATTGTTCTCTGTTTGTGTAATATCATTTCATCAAGCATTTTCTCACACTCCATACTACAAAATAAGTAATAAAACTCAGTATCGGCCAATACTCAAGGCTGCAATATCAATATTGTATCGGAAGTTGTACAGGGACACCCCAATATATAAGGATATTTTTAATTAAGTTGCTCTGTGATGAAGTGCAAACAGGTACAGAAAAATCAACCATGACATCATCCTGGCCACAAGGCACCATGGGATAGAAATACACATGGAGGGGGTCAAAGGTTACAGCAGTGTTCCCACAGAGGTTCTCCATGAAGACAACTTGCTTTGAATGGTCAGCAGTCATGGCTCTTTTGTCCTTTCTCTACTAAAATCCAACCGCATGTTGTAATTACAGGGCGAGTTCAGGGCATCCCTGGTCAAATCAAAAGTAGTCGTCACCGCCGGTCCTTTGACATACCTTTGCCCAGGGCAACATACCTTTAGTCCCACCATAGCTAACTGTAATTAGACAAACCCATGCAACAATTAGTCACTTCCCCAAAGTCTATACAGTACAGTTTCTATGAGAGGAGAACAAAGAGACCAAGGAAAGGTGCTTCAAGAACAGACACTGAAGGATCAACTCCCCTCAACATGACAATAAAAGATAAAGACAGAAATCAGTTCGAGGGATTGTCATGTGTTATTTCATGTTATTATATTTACTTGGCGGTCATAAAATCAAATTATTTTTAAATTCAGTCAGAATGCTGTTCTCAGGGATGCCTCTTTGCTATTGGCCCACAAACCAGTATGTTATTTTTAGACAAGATGCATCCTCTGGCCATACTGGTGGTGTGGCATCCAGACCTAGACCACCTCAGCCCCATCTAGTCCTAAAGGTGAGGAACAGCGAGCACTAACGAGTGTTTGCTACCCAGAAAAAGAGGGAATAGACAGGTATGTATACGAGCGTACTCAATTCAGACAGGTAATGTCAGCGAGGCATGAATAGACGGTCTCATAACTCTGGCACAGTCGGGAGGCCTCAAGGTGGGGAGGGTGGAGAGGGAGGAGGTGGGGAGAATATGCAGGGTGGGGGTGGGTGGCTGGGTGAGGAAACGAGGAAATGAGGAAGGACTGACGAGGCAATGAAAGACCCCCATTCATCTGAACCAGATCCCTTTGGTGGTCGCCTCCAACCTGGGGCAGGTATGGCCCAGACGATGAATAGACGTTTATGAAAAATGTGGGTCGGCTTGTGAAAACCAATGTAGAATGCAGAAAATGTTTATTATTACTGAATTTATGATCAAACCCCCTGGAAATCAAAAGCTCTCACTGTGGTATAAAGGGAAGAAATAAATTCACGCTGGAGGAAACTATGAATATAGTGAATACAGAGTTGTTGCTTCTTACATTCCTCTGATTTTCTTATGTATAATTTAAAATGTAGGGGCACGTCTTTCAGCAAAAGTGACTTTACAGTTTAATTTATGTTCTGATTATAACCTCTGGACTGAACGCAGAAGGCCAAGGTATTTCCTTCCCTTGAATATCCCAGCATGCATCGGGCCCTGTGGATCTCCGAGGAGAGCAGGGACAGAGAACAGACAGGAGACCTGTTCCAAAAACCACACAGTGAAGACCCTGTTGACTGACTTATGGCTCCTATTTTGAGCCCTTCCACTGGCCGACCTCTGACTGCTGACTGGACACAGTGTTCCACACAAACGCTGGTTTCAGTGCCCTCTCATAAATGTAATCAAAACTGACAGGAGATAGGAAAGCAAACCTGCTCATAAAACCTAAAAAAAAATGCTTGCTCTTCTTTGTTGAGTGATATGTGTGTTTTCCAATCCTGATCAATATTTTAATATCATTACATGGCAGCATTGTTTCAAAACAACACAAATCAATTCTTTTCTAGTAAGTCCAATTAATATTTCTTTCATTTGGTCATCTTTTGGATGAAAATCCAAAATATAAAGAGGAACACAGAGAATTAAAAAATCACCGTGGACACACACAATGGCTTTAACTATGGAGGGCCCTCTGTCACCGTGGCGATGACAAGGTATGCCAAACGACATGGTTGTAAAACAACAGCAGCGTCAATCATTCAAACTTGGCAAACGTGACTTTGTCATTCCTGGTGCTCACAAACAAACCAGCTCTCGCACAAGCAAACACTGTACAGCCTTTTATTGACGTTTACTTCCCACCAGGGAGGACCACGAGTGCCACGACAATCCAGCCACTGTCTGTCCTCATTTACATCCACCTGGCCTGACTCCATCTGGATGAACTAAGATATGGAAGCAACACCCAAATCCCCACAGGTTGTCCTTAAATGTTTCAATTTTGAGATGAAATGTGAGGTATCTGTGCCACAGACATCCCAGCGAGAAGCTAAAAAAAAATGTTTTAAACATTTTAATCTCTAGATGCTGGACTTTCCCAGCAGAACATGAACTATGCATAACTGCCTCGTGATAAAATCTGTCATATATTTACTATATTTATTACTGTTTCAGCATATAGCACAAGTTTGGCAATGTTTCCAAAAAGTGGTTGGTGGGTAAAGTCAATGCACACCGTCAGATTAACAAAGCCAGTTGTTTTGCAACCTGGTCTCATGAAATAATCGTACAAATCAGTACGAAAACTATTGCACTAAAATTCCTTACATTCTCAGCGGACATTCATTACGTTTTCAGTGGAGTAGTTTATGAGTTCGGGTGCGTTTTGATCACATTTCTAGCAGGAAATATGCATTTTATTTCCATAAGCCTAACCCTGTAACCCTGTAATCCTATCCCTAAACACCTAACCATCACTGGAAATGTTGTCAGGCTTATTTCAATGCGTATTGTAATGTTACGGTTCCAGATGACAGTGAAAGGAATGTCTGGCATTTTTAAGGCTGTCGCTTCCGGGTTCTCTTTGGGGCTTGTGCATGCGCTGATTGGTCATGTTGCCGGTCATTCGTAAGATATGCACGAAATTTGTGCCTTACTTTTCGTATGATATCATACAAATATTTCAAGAGACTACGTTGTGTTTTGAGGTAAACCTACTAGACGTGAAACTCCTGTAGCACTAAATGTCTCTAATTACAAGGTGAAAAGAAGCTTTAACAAAGCATCTGAGAAATCAAACAAGCAACAATGATGCATAAAAAGGAGCCAGGTTCAACGACTAAGACCTGGTCCACATCTCTCCAAATATCAGATAAAGCAGTCACCAGGTAAGGTGCACATCCAACTTAAACCAAACATCATTGTATCACTATCTATTTACAGTTCATTAGTGTCTTCTGGGACAGTTTAGATAGATGATCCAAGTGTCCAAACATGAAGTGCCCTTATAAATTTGACTTTATTTTTCTGTTTCAAAGCTATTAAAGTGCCTGCCTTGTAGTTCATGTTGTTTGGGATCCTGAATGGACGTCAAAGCAGCGAACAATACTGTACGATGTGCCTCTTGGACAACTACATCTAACCTGAGCTTCACCTACTCCAGAATAGTTAAAACACATTGATCAAGTTACTCGTGAGATCTTGCAGTAGGTCAAAAGTTTTCATGAAAATATCATATCATGAAAATACACAACAGCAGAAGCAGCAGATTTCTGTATGATATCGACATGAATTTCATCATGAAATCAGAGGAATTAAACAACGATAGATAATCCTGGTTTCTATCATCTCTGCATTGTCGCTGGGACATACTACAGTATTTCTACAGTCAGATGTTTCGGACATGATTGAGATCAACAGGCCAAAATGTAACCTAGCAATGACGGCAACAAGCAGCTGAAATCACAGTGGACACTTTACCTGGAAGACCTCCTCATCCAGGATCCTGGTGCCAAACACGGTGATGCCATCGGTGCTGATGGAGCCGTGGTCGCTCCTGAGGAGAGGCTTGGTGATCTTCTTCTTACAGTCGACAATGATGGTGACCGTCTTCTTCTCCACACTGATGGCCACACGATGCCACCTGATCGAGACACGACAAGGAGAGGTGAGATATAAAAGAAGCTATCAGTGTAAAAGTCACTGTGACACGCTTGCATATTGTGAATGCATGGTTATTATTGAAATGAGAGGATGATGTAATACAAACAATATGCAAAAATCTTCTTATCTGCACTACTAATAGGATTATAAACCACCTTTTTATACATCTCAACACACCTTAAGGAAAGAGAAAAACTCTGAGGTGTGATGCGATCATCACAGGAGCAAGGTACACGACGAGCACAACTTTTGAGTTATGATATATTTTGATCAACAACACCCATAGATGCAAAAGTTTAACCGGGGTCACACGTGAGTCTGACACCTCCCTCGCCTCTGGACCATTTGCCACTGCCCTTAAGGGCTATTGCATACCAGGCAGCAGTGGACCACATTCTTGCCCCCACACTCTGGCCCTGTTTAACACAGGATTACACTCATTAAACTCCAAACTTAATCCTCCTTCTGGGTTACTCGGCATGACAGACGTGGTGAACATTGTGGAAAGTGTGTGTCAGGATTCAGGAAGAAGTGCTTTGCCAGAGCAGGAGACACACAGTCAAAACATTGTTCAGAGGTGGAAGATGAGACCTGGCACCGTCGTAGCTCCAGATATAAGCAATATAAGAAGTGTTTATCACAGGTACAGATGTATATATGATATCATATTAATACATGTGAACACAGCTCAATCACAACAGACACACAGGGAAGGCAATAAAGCTTAGAGGGTGGTAAATGTGCAGCTCTCTCCAGGTTTAGCAGCACAGCAGGAAGGATTACTTGTCACCTTATATGGCAGAAAAGCCAATGTTGTCTTTGAGGTTTAAATGATTGCTCAAACTTTTTGCAATCAAAAGAAGAGGGGTAACTTTATATTGGAAAAAGCATATTTAAAGAGCTTAAATAAGATCAAAGCTCACTAGAAATCCTACTATTCAGCTCCCATAATGCTCCTTTTCAACTTCATCAGTATCATCATTGTGCCTCTCTTTTCAAGCTTAGCGTATGCTTCTTAGTAACAATGAATACATCTACAGGGATTGCAGACTGTACACAGCCGGAGCTGTAGTCTGTGAAGATTTAGACAAGGCCTGGAGCTGGAATGCATCCAGGCCAACAAGTGTTAAAAATCCTCTACAAAGAACACTGGGTCACAAAAACTACACATAGGACAAAACAGGCCAACAAGACCAACACAAAGCTGCTAACGCTTTGGTGCAAAAAGTTGACATGACATGAGGCTGGTGCAGACTTTACTCAGCTTCCTTCTATCATGATAACGGTGTCCACACTAAATCTCATTTAAAGCCAATTAGGGTCAGAAAAATATTGTGAGTAGGTAATGACTTCCTTCAAAAGCTTGAAAAACAAAGTATCCTCACATGTTTAGCAAGAGAAAAAAAACTTTAATAACACTGGAGGACAAGAAATACTGTTGCCTATCAGTTTATTTATCTGCATTTGCCCCTGAACACGTACTCATGTCAGCTCAGCTGCAGCTCTGAGGGAGAGTTTTGGGATTTGTGAACCTGGGAGCACATAATCAGGTTTATGCTAAAAGGTTACGAGCGCTGTTTCTGGTTGGGTGAGGTAATCCAAGGGGCTAAAAAGGAAGTTCAGGACTGCCCCTTTTCCCCTCCTTCCTTTCTCCCCTCTCTAAAATAACAGAGGCAGTGAGTTCATGGATGAGGTCAGCTTGCCCATAGCAGTCCCTGCTGTGTCCCAGTAATCCAGTGTCTCCCTGTCTCTGACCTGTCTCTGTGCCCATGGACCCCCGATGTGATGGATAATCCGGTCATGAGCACCTGTGGTGCAGAAATGGGAAGATCTGGGTTGTTTTCTTGCTTTTATCAGGGAGGGCAGAAGTCAGTGGAATGCATATTCCAGAACAATCCATTCTGCTTTTCCATAGACAACTAATGCATGAATCAATCACATGATGAAATGAGAAGGGGTGGGAAAAATATCAATTTGGCAATCTATTGCAATACTTTTATTTTTCTTCTGATATAATATTGATTTTTTTTTAAGTCATGTTTGGGGCCGATTGTAAATCCAGGACGACTTCTGCAAACCATGGTGATAGTATCGTATCAGAAGTACGATCGTACCTGGTGATACCCAGCTCTAGAAATGAGAGGAGCACTGATGAGGCAGTTTTTAGAACAGTCTGTCTTGCAGTTGCTTCAACTTGTATCTACTGAAAGTAACAGAAATGCTGTATCAAGTCACTGTGCTATAAACCTGGATGGGATGATGACGTTTTAAATCCAACTGGATCACGCTTCATACGCTCCTTTTGCACCATCTGGCATTTTTAATTCAGTCACCTACAACATCCCCTCTCTGCATGCTGCAACACCTATTTCCTCTAAATCAGCTTCAACCACGAGTCTGAGGGTGTGTTTGAGTGTGTTATTATTACACGAGTGGAAGTTTCAGATTTGACGTACTTTCCGTCAGCGAGGTTGAAAGTACTGAACAGGGGGTAGTCCTCCGGCGCTGGCTTGCCGGTCTGATCCTCGTACAGGAAGACAGGTGAACGTCCCACTTCCACGCCCAGCTGCTGGACTCCCTGTGTGTTGTAAATGGACAGCAAGAAGGACTGGAGGCCGGACTTTGGGCGCACTGTGGTCAGGATGGAGAAGTCCTCAGGAAACACACCTTCTGCACGACCAACAGAGAAGAGGTGGAAGAGATAAAAAGGTAAATTACACAGAGTACATATATATAAAGTATCTATAGTATCTGTTATTTGAGTTAATTCCATAATTTAAAACGATTGGGATCTACTTGTCCACTTGACTGATGCATAAAACAGTACAAAATTACATAAAATCAGCCACATCAATAACTCCTAATAGACGTTATGTTCTCTTGTATGTTCTTTGTTTGTCCAGATTTAAAAAGGCTTTGGGGAGACCAAAACCAAAAGGTTTACTCAGTCTTGCCTCCTATTTAACAAGAACATAGAGACATGATCCACTGTCAAAGGACACCTTTAAACACACTGAATAGTTTACACATGGTGGTTGACAGAGAATAGAGGTGAATAAGAGGTGAAGCGTTATCTTACCAGGGAATAACTGCGTGGTGGGGGCACTGATCTGGACCTGCTTGGCAACCCTGTAAGCTGAGTCCGGCTTTGATGCTCTTCGGTGTGTGCAAAGTCCTGATGTTTTCGTCACTCCTTCGGGGTAATTTTGAAATTCTAATACTTTTAGCACGTCCACTGGCTCTGCTGGTCAGGGGAGCAGAGGAAACATCAGTTAGGGTCACAGCATTCAGTACATGGAAGAACGTTAACGGCATACTGTATCAAAGTATGTTCACCTGGTTATACGCCATGTGTAAATGCATGTGACCTAGTTCTGGTTCATAAACAACGGTCACTGTGTGATTCAGGTAAAAACAGACAGGGAAAATCAGTACACTCCATCTATCATTAAGTTACACATAAAGCTGAGTTGAAAAATGTTGCCTTCGTTTTGCTCTACAGGCTCATCTGACAGGAAATATCTCTGTCAAGGCCAAGCAAAGAGCATCATGAACAATGTGCCAACACAGATCTAGTTCTGCAACACCTGGATAGGTTTACCTTGATAAGGGCCACCAGAGGCTCTCTGGGTTTCCCATTCTCTTCAATCTGATGCACTTTATATAGAGGAGCCTGTGTGGTGATGGTGCCCATAAAGACCCATGGGAAAGCATTATAATTATGGCTCTGCATCAGAACACCCCCTCAGTATAAAACATTAGCTTGGTGAACATAATCCATAAATTTTCTGTTATGTGGAGATTTACAATATCTGTAAAAATCAAGGAAAATGAGACCACCAGCATTATTAACATGCCTCTATCTATGAATACAAAAACACTGTTCTATCAATTGGACATATTGTAAATGGACACAAAACCCTGTACAAAACATCAGTTAAAAACCCATATATTATGATAAAAACAGCCTCTAACTTCACTCCACAAAGCAATAACCGACTAAACCTGGCAATACAATGGCAGACTAATGAATAGAATAACACTAATCTGTTTTTGTGGGATAAATAGGAATGCCAAGGTGTCTGAAAGCATCAGCAAACACCTTTTCTGGCAGCTCTAAAGCCTTTGTTTTGGTTGGCATGAAGAAAAATCACCCTGAAATTTTCTTTAACTTCTTGATACAAGAGAAATAGAAATCGCTCTCAACATTTTCTGCTCATACACATGATAAACACAACAACACCAGATAGTCAGTGCTGACCCAGGACTGTGTGACACTATTCAGACCAAAAAAATGCCTGCAATGCTGTGAGTTTGTCCTATTCAAGGGTTTTATTTTGAAAACAGAACACACTGAATTAAGATTTCAGTGTCACTTTATCATGATGAAAGTATGCACATAAAGGGCCTACATCTGGTCTGCTTATCCTCTAGCACCTTATTATAACACTTGAGATGGACAAGATGCACATCACAATGAAGGCAAAGCTCAAGCTGGACTGTAAACAGTTCAACAAACTTTCAAACAGCCCTTTAACAAACATCGTCCTCTTATGTATTTTATAAATCTGAACCCAAAGGCTGGATTTGCATGTCCATATAAGGTATTTTTTAGTGAAATGATTGAACTCATTGACAATAAATGAGTGTTTTTAGTGCCAACCCAAAATCCAAATCACTCCCACTTCAACAGAGGAAACAAAGAAAAGCAAAATCAAGTAAAAGCATCAAAGGGTTTGAGAGTAAAATCAGCAAACTGTTAGTCCGGACTGTTAGTAAGGACAACCTTTTTTGTTGCTTGTGAGGATGAACCAGCTACTTTCTTTGGACAGTGAACTGAGGACCTCATTGTGAGTTCCTGCAGAGTTGCTTTCAGTTCAAACTCTGGGACTCATATGTTCCAGATGTGGCGAATTGGCCAGGCTGCGACCCTCACACAGAGGTGCTGAGAAAACGTCAATACTGGCCAATCCATTAAGGTGGCCAAATGAGTGTGCACAGGTTTTAAAAGAGTTCATGTGATGAGCTGGTGTGAGTTTGCCCTCAGGGCTGAGCAAACAGCAACCAGCAGAACTCAGGTGGCATCCTTGGTCTGGAGAAAAATATAGCCAACCCTAAGCTCAGGGAAGCCAGCCTCTATTGATTATTTAAATTATTGGACCGTCTGAATGTCATCATGCAAGTTGCAGAGACGTGCAGTAAAGGGAAGAGCAGTGTGGCACATTACCATAAGACATAAATCAACTAATTTGATCTCATCTCCATTATGTTTACAGGTGTGCATCGATGTAAACAGTGTGTTCTAAGTAATAACATCCCACCTGTTTTAGGACAGAGGGCAAAAAAAGTCTGTCTCAACTCATCTTTGATTACACAGCATGTAAATCCACATCCTGTTGTGTCATTCTCAGCCCTCACATCTTTACAGAAAGGTGAAATTGGCAAAGAAACAGGGGAGGACCTTTTCACCTGCAGCTCCCTGAGACTCTAATAATATCCTCAGCCAGAATGTCCCCCCACACCCCCCCACTCTCCCTCTCTCCTTCCTTTAACTTCCACCATGCTGCTGGCTAAAACAAGACAGCTTTATGCTGCTGTCATACTGAGACCTGCCCAGTTTTTCAAAGCATTCTTCCCCTTGTTTTTCCACTCATTAACTCTTTTTACAGCACGTCTGCATATGAATATCAAATAACAAACAGTGTTTTTCTTAATCCAAACAGGTGATATTATACTGTACAAAATGTATGATCATCCTCATTTCACAATTAGAGTGAATTTGCATTTGCAGCACACTTCCAAGCTGAGGCTTTGTGTAAAAGAAAAAAAAAGCTCCTCTCCAGATGATTCAGCAGTGACTATAAATATGTGACAGCTACACATGACAAAGGTCCAGCACGTAGCTGATTAGCTGATGTTCTTGGTTGAGCACATTAGGGAGAGGACTCTGAAAATGCTAGCTTTGTGGGCTGGAATGCACATGCCTGCGCCCCAGGGGCTGAGAAAACGTGTCTGTACACTGCTAGATGAAGAGGGCACCCTGCAGAAACAGCTTTGACTGACTGAGACCCTGAAACACTGAGCCTGCAGCCGAATGCTTCAAATTTGAAAAAAAAAAAAAAAAAAAAAGACGCAGGAGTTGAAGTGATTGGAAAGATAAGATTTTCAATCGAAAGTAAATTACAGTCCAGTATCTATAGAATGAGCAGGAGGGGGATACTAGCAGGAAACAAAGAGGAAACGTTTTACAGTCACAAAATGAATAAAAAGCTGGTTGATTTGAGCAAACATCAATGACGCTTCATTAACTTTGGCCATTTCTTGCTTTAACTTAATTAGTTATTTGGTTCAAATGACATCTGACCACTCCTGTGCTGACCCTTTTCAGCTTATTTTAAAAACAAGGCTGAATTTCCATTCCGGAAAACTGTCATCATGATGATAAAAATGTATCCTGTGTCAATACGCAACGATAAATCCTTGAGTTGTCCATAGGTGTGCGTCAATCTTGAACTCTGTGACTTGTGGCCATTACGGCTGAAGGCGAGGCCCGTATGCAGGCCTGCTCTTTGAAGGCTCTGAAATCATAGGGAAGTGCAACAAGGACCATCATCAAATAACTGCTCAGTATACTTAGAGGGGAAGCATTCCCACCGGTCACACAACACAGCCTTGTCCTGCAGACGACAAAACATCTAAGTGCAAAGTTGAGGGGAAGAGCGGGCACCGGGTGGGGGGTGGTGGTGGGGGGGAGGTTACACAAGCCAGCTTTTGGGCTTCAGTGTGGACTAGGGCAGTGTGGAGATAGGGTGAACCTGCCTGACCACTCAGCCCCCTGCAGACCCAGAGGGGTTTTGCACTCTGCACTGACAGTCTGAGATCCACTGAGGCCTTTGTAAAAGTGCACCTCACTACTCCTGATTCACCATCACACTAATCCTGCACACTGACAGAACATCACAACCTTCAGTAAACCATCTATGATGGATAATCTGCTCTTCATGCCCCCTGAATTCATTTAGAGAAACATAAAGTAAACAACCCAATCATCCTGAAATTAAATATTAATTTACAGTTCAGGTTGATAACATTTGTAAATAATATGTTATCAGAGTCCTGGGTCTGTCCAGAGTCCTCTGGCTGAGGAAATCCACCCTGCTAACCGTGTCCACATCCACCCAGCGGACCACAGCTCAAACAAAGAGCTTTCTTTCAGCCTAAGTGAATCTTAAAAAATGTGTTTTCCTGATCTCTGCAGGCACATGCCAGCAGCTTAGGATGAATTTAATTAGGCCAAGTGTTTCATCTTCGGATGCTTTCCATTCATGCGTAAAAGCAGCACGCGGTAAACTGTGCCATAATGAATATAGTGTTTTGGCCGGCTAAATACGTGCACCTCAGAGAGCATGCACTGTGCGAATTCCCTCTCAGCTTCACTGCAGGCGTGAGCAGGTTTTACTGCATTAGCCTTTTCTTTGGTGGTGCTCAGTCATCCAGGTATACGGGGATAACCGCTCTGGATGTGGAGAGCTGAAAAACAAACGCACAACTGACTGCGAGGCAAGTGAGTGACGCTGTGTCCAGGTAAATCTCTTAATCCCCAAATCTCCATCATCAGTCACCGAGTTTTCCCAGCTGGTCGGATAAAGTTCATTAGAGATGTTTGATCCTAATAATCTTACCTGCTCTGACATTGGTGGCCTGTAGAACCAGGGTTAAAGTGATGAATGTGGTTACAGTGGAATCCATAAACCACCTTTTCGTTTTCCACCTTGTGGACCACTTTTGCATCTCCATGGTCGGGCGCCCACAACTGAATACAACTTTTGAGCGACTTCAGGTGATTTTTAATGACGTCCCTTCCACAATCCCAAATGATGATGGAGAATGTCCTACAAAACAGCCATAAGTGGGACGTTTTAGCCTCTTCTCTCAGCCACACCGAGGCCCCCGATCCTCCTTTCCAGTGCCCAGCCTTCACAGTGAAGGTAGTCGGGCTTTAACCAAAACGCACAGAGTGTAGTCGGTAGGCTACACTTGGTGCGTCCACGGACAGGAGGGCTGGGCAAGCTCCACAAACCGGAGCCACGATTACAGGGAAATGACAAGGGAGCCAGCCCCCGATTAGCAAATCACATGGCTGGAAATTCTCCTTCGGGTCCACCCATCAGCTTTGTAATGCGCCCCCAAGTCTCTCCTGAGTGCGCCCAGGAAAGAGAAGAAAATAAAGATCGAGACAAAGTTGGTAACGACCTTGGAATGATGAAACGACAGAAGCGAGCATGCAGGATGTTTCTATAATGCTGATAATATCCACTAATCTTACACCACCTGAGCCGGTGCAGATAACTGCTGTTATGTGCAGCCTAAGTACAGCATTTAGTGCGTAAAACAGTTGACAGTAAAACATTTTAACCACACATATATAAATATAGAAACAAACATGCCGTGATCATGTAGTAAAATCAAAAACGTTATGCTGAGTTTAGCTGTGCAAACAGTGGATCAGCTTAATCCACGTGGTTGGGAATTAGTACCGCTTGTTTATCTACACTAAACACCGATGCAGATGTTAGACATACATTGCACCTATAAAGTTTAGAACATATAGCAAAAGTTTACTTGTTAGGATTGGTTGTTTGATTTCACAGTGTTATTATTTTGCAGGCTGGAATGCTCTGTAATGATGTTTACAGATAGCCTACGTGTGATATAGATGCTATAAATAGCCACAGCCGTGCGTAATGTTCGTGCGTAATGACAGCAGCTCTGATGTTGTTTGATTTTTAAAGGATATTTGCACAATTGTTGAAACTGGGCTTCTTCTTTGTCTTTTTCTTAAATGACAGGTGTAATGACGACACAAGTATAGATATGTAAACTGTTCATCCATTTATGGCAAACTGTGGGAGTGGAAACGAGGCTCACGCACGTGCACCCAGTTCAATAAAACACAGTTTTAGTCCTAAAGAAGCATCTGGTGTCAGATCTGGTCCTAGTTGAAACACTGTGACATATTTTGGACACCAGCTGAGGGGCTGTATTTTTAAAGACTTACAGTTGAGTTTTAGAAACTTGAAACAGACACTTCATAATGTTTTTTTCTTTCAGTGTCACCCATCGATGAACTCCATGAACTGGAGCCATGTCAATAATGTGCCTCCCTGAGCACTTTTTTTTTATAAAACACTAAAAATGCATATGGAGACATTTATTGCACTTTCTGACTTCAATCATGTTGTGACTTTTCATTCATTGAAATGCCAAATCTGAGTCACCAAAAGCTGCCTGCACTGAGTTTTGCACAAATAGCTGTGTGAATATCCTGAAACACAAAGTAAGGCAAGATGACTGAAACACACTCTTAGACAACCCTGTAAAGCATGAAGCATACCAGGGTTCCTCATCTAATGGCCTTTTAGAAACAGAGGTCAGTCCAGAAGACAGTCAGCTCCTTGTATCTCTTGGCTCAGTCCAGTGAAGGCATGGATCCTGACCAGGTTGTGTCTGTCAGCCAGCTCGTCCTTCCCTGCCTGCCAGACTCAGCCTGATTCCTGCCAAACCGTATCAGATGATCTTCCTGGATGGCCGGTGGCAAAAAGCTGAGCCATTTCTCCGGGATGAAGTGGTGTCTGGTCAGAGAAGGTTTCACGCTACATCTGGTCCTCTCATGGTTCAGAGAGCAGGGGCAGCCATTGGCTCTTGTGGGGTTCAAGTAAAATTTCTTTACATAGAAATCATTCAAATTAAAGAAGATATGCCTGGAGTTGTTTTGACTTTAAAATAGATGATAGAGGTTGTCAGGCAGTTGGTAATAGGGGATGCACTTGAAAGATGCTGTGGTGACATCAGTGACTGTAGCCTCAGCTGTACGGTAAAGCTTGACTACAGTATATTTATGACGTAACATGCTGGTTTGATTTCTTGTTGGCTGGCGAAAACCTTGACAATGATGATAAAGTCATATCATTCAAGAAATTTTCTGCCTCATCTACCTGGAATTAACACATCTTGTAACTCGGGGGGAGTTCATGACAATTATCAAAGACCGAGAAATAACCTCAGTTGGATCTTGTGGTTGTACTATATAATCATGTAATCCCATTCTTGTTTTTCTAGTGTGTGACCATATTTTATATTATTTTGTGTTTGCTGAAACCGCTCTGTTTTCTTTTGTGCTGCCGTCTTGGCCAGGTCACTCTTGGAAAAGAGGTTTTAAATCTCCATGAGTTGGTTCAATAAAGGATATTGAAATGCTGCCAGTCCATTTGCCATCAAATAAACCACAATTTCTCTGTTAGAGGTACATTGCAACAGTAGGCAACTAGTTTGAGATGGTCATATGACAACTAATGCCCACTGGTCTCCTGATTTTGGAGGTATCCTTGGCACATAACTCAACTATGAACTTATACTCAGTAAAGCACTTTTATGGGAGTCCTGCGAAATAAACAATAAAATACTACTACATTATTCCTAGTACTGTATGAATGTTTCAGTACTTGCTGTGCGCTTTACCTGACATGGTATCAAAACAGCAGCACTTTTCACAGGCACACTCAAGCCAGCCACCCGCCACTGTCTGTCACTGTTTACACACCACACAGAGGAGAGTATAAAGAGCTCTTTCTCCACACTCACTCCACTCTTCTGTCTAACACAAGCAACAAAACGTTCCCTCACTTCACTGACATTATTTTTGGCTACCACAGTATTTCATAAGAATAAATACACTTTAAAATCAATTGGCAACTTTAGTCATCATGGGAGTGACATGCTTTAATGAGTAGCCTAACCAGATTTTTGGCAGTTTGAGGGACTCTATGCAAAGCCAAGGCTTCATTTTTTTTCAACTGGTTTCTGTGACATGGGTTTTGGTGTTTTGAGGATATATTTTTGCCACTGAAATGACTATACGCTGTCAGGCACAGCACACAACCATATATTTTCAGTGTGGTCTACCATGTAGCGCACCAGAATTAACATCTGGCCAAAGGCTACCTCCATTATGAGAGGGCATGTGTAGGCCCAAGATATACAGCTATGTGGAGATGGTGTCAGAACTAGGTGCTTATTTAGTTTATTCAGATAAACATACAGAAATATGACATGAACACAGCCGATGCAGAGCAGCAAGATCTAACTCATCTGTCCTGTCATGACTGTTATTCTGAATTTACAGAGAACTTCATGTTTTTGTGATTTATGATGGTCATGCTCTAAAATTCCTTTTAGAAAGAAAAAACAACTACTCCCAGCACATTTCTATTGTTCACTTTTAAAACCCACAGGTCCGTCTCAACTGAGGTCTGCCTGGCCTACACATGTTCTTAATGGGAAGCAGCCTGATTCTGCAGAGCAACAACTTGCAGCTAGACATGCAACAAGTCCTTCATATGTCTAAGAAAGTCAGGAATGTCATTCTGTCTGAGCACATAGAAGCTGAGCGGCATGTTAAGTGATGTATGCCACATGCTTGAACAATAATAGTAGGTATCCAGACATTTTTGGTTGTGCCATTTGTTTAAATACTTTTTGGCCTTTCAACCTCATTTAAATAACTACCCATCACTTTGTGCTCATAAACTTCCCGTCTGCCACAGTAAATTATTTCTGACACAGCAATTTTCAGCCATGACATAAAAATTAAGTCCAGGTTAAAGTGTTGGGGCTTTTTAAAGTTTGCAAAATTGCTGCGAACGGACAGCTTGAGTGCTACACCAATTTCCCTCCTTTAATGGAACAATTTATCACCTACAGCGCAGCTCTGCTGTCAGCCAATCATGGAAAGCTGCATAGAGCTGCATGTTCGCACCACCTGGTCAGGGCAGATCTCCAGTGAGCCCTCAGGACGAAAATCTACAGTCAGGACAGTTGCATGACCTTGGTATGTGAGGCTGCAGCTGTTAAAAACTAGACGGCAGACATATTCTGCAGCATTTAATACTGTACACCCATCCTTATTATAGGTGGCAAGGTGAAAAAAGTCAGAAATGTGAAGCTAAACTGTTGTCAAACTGGAGAGAAGTTAAGTAGAGGTCATGGCAGATGGTGGGTGTCACCCTGGCTGAATGGGATGACAGAGGGGCTACTGTGAGGTGAGGATTATGATAAGTCATTGAGGGAGCCGTCTATCATGAGTCTGTTCACGCCAGCGGCACAGAACAGCTTTGGAGCTCATTAAACTCACATTTAACAGAAAACAGCAGTGAACACAGTTGTTAGGTTTAATAATGGCTGCAAACACAAACAATGAGTCCCAGAGTCTGTTAACAGACTGTTAACAGACATGGGATGTGCATTAAAAGCACAGGTAATGTGCAGTGACAGTTTCAAACAATGACTGAATGTGTTACACATATAAATGCAGTCAGTTGCCAGTTAATTAGGGACACCAAGATAAAACAAATGCAGTCTAATATGACAACTACAAAAAGTCTAAAATTCTTCTGTTCTGTAGGTAATAATGTTAAAACTTTGTTGATTCACCTGGATGGTCATTTTAGAGGCTATGGTTTGTGGTGTTGCATTATACTGGTAGGTGTTTCTATTCTTTTATTCAGTCTATGTATATAAATGAGCATACGCTGGATAACAAACATGCGATACCACATCCTCTAAATCTACCATGTTTCTCTCACTTAAAACCCCCCAAACGTCACATTTTACTACATTAAATGCAAATACATCACCTATAACATGTAATATTTTCATGCTCTGAATCTTGTTATAATACACTTATAAGACGCTCATAATGCGCCTTTGCAGCCCACATGTTACCAATTTTAGAGCTCTGACTAAAATCTTCTTTCTCACATTTCCTGGTTTGCTCTGTGGGCAGAGGAAGTCAAGCCTCACTCACAGAGCTCCTTTTCATAGGCCTGTGCGTCTCTCTCTCCCACCCTGTCGCTGAGTTGTTGAGAACTGCCCTGTAACAGCATGCAGTGTGCGCCCACGGGGGCGGCACTGGAATACCGTGGCCTCCAAATGGAAGCCCATAGGGCAGGGTTCGCTGAGTGATGCACCGTAGGAGGTAAACTGTATGCGTCTATTCATATTACAAAATGACAGGGTGTGAGTGTGTGTGCTACTGTACTGTATTTGATGTGGTGGAGTTTGGATGTGTGTTTGATGCAAGTCTGTCTGTCACTGCCATAGAGATTTTTAATTTTAAGGGACCATGTGAGCTCTACTGAGCTTTTTTCATTATCTCATTAAGGTCCTTGATCCTGTATCCTTACATGACCCCTCCAGTCATTTTTGCTTTTCCACCCAGTAGATGGTCATGCTGATCCATGGATTCATTTTTACCACACAGCTCTTTAGAACCCAGCTAATCATTTCCTGAAAATGTAACAATGCCTGAAATGTGATAAAATATGCTCTGAACCTGATTGAAACTGTAACAGAATCCAATAACGTGACCAGTAATGTAATAAAATAATCTGAGTAATTATGTGGTATTGCAAGATGCAATAAATGCGCAGTGTTAGAAAACTGAGAAATGGTTTTCCAACAGTATGTATTAAACTACAAAGTTCACATAGTTGAGAATAGATTCACTATGATGACCATATTACTTGTTCTGCAACGTACAATAACATAACAACTCACCTTGACTTTAAACTCTTTAAATGCAACTTTAACTAAAATGGTTGTTGTTTTGCAGCCGACTCTGAGTCTAGAGATGTCACAGAAGCACTTGAACGCACCAAACATTTCCATGCAGTGATGACAGAGAGTAAAAGTGACGGTGCATTTACTGTGATGGATCACCTACTGTATGTCAGGCAGGTTGCATGTTTCAGCAAGCTGGTGCTCATACCACACCGTCATGACCTCCTGGAAGATAGGAAAAAAAGTCATCCCTGTGACTGTTTTTGTAAATTCATCACTATGAACACCTAAACAGTTGTTAGTGGCAGATGCTGCACAACATCTTTGACTAATTAACAGTAAATCTAAACTATCCTATCCCGCTTGAATAGTGTGCAATAGTGTGCATCAGCTGGGGCTGGTGGAAATGTCATGTGTCACAGGTATTTGGTCATTAACCAAAGTACTGGGAGCACTGAGAAGTCAAGGGACCACTGAATTAATTACAATTCATGAGGAGATGTGAATGAGTGTCCAAGTGTTGAACCCCATAAATGTCAGCCCCTGTGGGCTGTGCTGGAAGAAAAGTCAGACTATCATAAAGTTATCAGGATTATTCCTCTGTGCCCCATAAATATATAAGCTTTATCCCATCCTAAACTTCAATTGGCAACATATGCAGAGAAAATACTTGCAATAATGCATTCTCCAATGAATTTCATAATATCTTTGCTCAGCTGTTTACTTACAGGAAAACTTGTAAAGTCATTTGGAGGTTGTGAGTTATTTTTGGCCCACAAATTCATTAAGTCACTGTCAGGGGACTGATTGAAAAAGGAGAGAGTGTGCAGCTGCCCTGTTTGACCTTTGACCACTAAGGGAGCTCAGTGAGGAGGTCACAACACAGCACAAGACGGGTCATGTAGCGCTCACCTCCAGTTTGTGCCGTCTTTTAGTCCATCACGCTCTGACAGATTATCCAACACAGCCCCCCAAGGCGAGCTTCCAGTGCAGACCCTTGGTGTTCAGGTATGCTGCGATAAAGCAGTCAGATGAATGGAGAGGGAGGTTCAGTGCAAACATCTTGGTGATTAGATGGCGTATAATTCCAGCTGTGTTCACTTTGTTAGCAGATGCACTTATGAGGCGTTTAATTATAACACCACTAATTCACTCATAACACATTGGCTCTGTTAAGTAAAGAATAACTGGTACATGCAAAGCAACTTTAATATGTATTACAGTATAAAGCAATAAGGATTAAATTAGACATAAAAATATTTTAATGACTGCAGGCATTTAGTCATACATGCCTATATAGCGTACCTGGAGACACTGTTATATGTTGTTATTGGTTACATGTGCATTTAATATGCCAAAAATGTTTGCCATACTGTACTTACAAGTTTACCTGTAGCAAAAAAAAAAAATCAAAAGCAAGCAGCAGGTCCTATGTTAACAATGGTTGTTAAATAAAGTGGAGTAAAAAGTGCAATAGCCTTTCTTCTTTTTCGTCTGAAAATATGTGTCATCAACATGGTTTGAATACACCATGTCCTCCGTTTGGAGGAGGTCCTTCTAAAATTAAGGAACTGCAGCGGTGGTGGAGTGTAGTACTGGAGACTAGTGGGAATGCAAACCTCACCATATCACTTCAACACTTTGTGGTTTGTGGAAAAAACAATCACTGAAGCACCACTGACAGTGAAATGATGGTTTTAACCTGAGGCTGGAATCGTCTCCTTATGTTCAGTCTTTTGTTTCCAATGCCAATGCACTCTCAGTGGATGCATTATGTGGCCTAGTCAGATTAGTATGAGCAACGTGGAAACTTTATTTTATTACAGAGCTCTTTCTTCTTCTGTGCAAGATTAACATGAAATCCATCAGCATCCCTTCCTGTTGGAGAAATGATTTGAAGGGATAGGAATTATAAATCTATAGTTTGGCTGGTTTTAGGTGTTGACTGTCTGTGGAAATGTCAGAATGCACTGGAAACCATCAAAAAATTACATGCATGCAGTGATACCAATGCCAAAGGATCTATATTGTTCCCAGATACATTTCCTCTAAAGTAAAAGTGGAGGACTTCTACTGGCGTGCAGCTCTGTGCCTCTATCCACCATGTGGTCCAGTCAAGTGAAGTGCCCAAGCATTAGAGAGATAATTAACTGTTTGGAGCTGGAGCGGGCAGTCTGGCTCGACTGGTGGATTGAGGTGACGTGGTGGAGAGACGAAACATCAAACAGGATGGCAAACACAGAGGCTCTTTTGCAAAAATTGTGATTATGGGATATTTCAGCTGAAACAGAACAGCTGTGTCCCAACATATAGTTTGGTTTATGTGAAGAAAGTAGAGATCTCAGAACATTTAAAAGGTGAAAAGTGAAGTTTGAAGGACATGTTTGGTCTGTACTGTTCCTGACTGGAGGCAAAAATACACTGCAGGCCAGCTAACATATGCATAAAGCATGCAATCACATATGTTGTATAACTACCTCAATTCAGAGAATAATTATAGAAAAATATTTTTAGTACGAATGACAGTGCCAGTCTGCCCAGCACTTTCCTCCAGACTGAAATATCTGAACTGCAGTTGGATGATCCTCTTTTCATCTCCAGCACCATCAATGTTCAAAGTCTTTCTTACTCTGTGGAATATCTGACTATCTATTGATGGATTGGCAGGTTTAATACATGCATCCTGTAACTTTGACCCTGAGCCATCACTCTGCAAATCCGTAGATGGTTTTGCACTGTGGTCACTGGTTTGAAGTGTTCGGATCCACAGACAACATTCCTCACATTCTGCCTTAAACTTGGATTTCTGACCCCCTCTCCTTCCAGAGGGGGTGACATCGTGTTAGATCCCTGCACACTTCTTACCTTTCTCCACCAAGCTTCCTCCGACGTGGCCAGGAGGAGCGCAGATAAGTGAACGTCTGAAGTGGTTTAAACCTCAGGGTGCATGTTGCATTAACAAACTGACCTCAGTATCATTAATCAGAGAGAAGTTAAGGTCAGAGGTGTGAGTGCTGGGATGTAAATTATCTCTCTAGTTTGGAAGGCTGTTTATCCAGATCCCAAAAGGGAGGACTTTGGTGTTCAGTGTCACCTGGAGAGTTACAGATGATTGCTATCTCCTCACTAAGTTTCAAACAGGGATTGAAAACAGGATACAGGACCTGAGTTCTGAGGCTTTAGCAGCAAATGAAGAAAAAGCAATGTCAGGTGGAGATGCCTGATATCCACTATGTGCCTTGATTATCAACCTCCATGCGTTCCACAATATGCAGCTTTAAACATTAATTACCTTTTATTCCACCCATAGTTCATTTAACAAAGCATGACTGTGCAAATAAACATTTTCTTTCCTTAGAATCAGACGATAACAAAACCGTATCAAGTATAATGACAGTGAAATCATCAGCTTAACATCAATAAAATGACACATCTGTGGGCCAAATGATGCAGTCAGACAGCTCATCAGAGCACATCTGTCTAACAGAAATATAATACATGTATGGAAGCCTTTAATGGTCTCATGTCATGTCTGGTTGAAACTGTCAGCTTGGGACATTTATGATTTAGTATGAATATGGGACATATTTACCTTTACTTTTAAGACAAAGGTGTCTTGTTACAATCTTGAGCACGTTATTTAGTAGAGAGCTTCCACTGTACCAGTAACTGTAGGTGTGACTTTGTTCTACTTTCACTTTTAGTCCATGAAGACTGACAGGTTATTATTAAACATAGTAATACGGGTGAGTAATAGCAGTAGTAAGTACAGTAATGGTAATCATCATCTCTCAGGACCGTTAGTGGAGGTCACTGTTAACAGCAGCTTACTTTGAGCAAAAATTGCCCGTTCAGACAATTAGCTTGGCCTGGATGCTTCTGTGATCCTGAATGCCTGGACTGAAGGATCACTGGCTCTAAAGGGAGGCAAGTGGAGACTGGAAACCAGTCACTGGCATTCCACACCAGTCTGAGAGATGGGCTTTGACAAACACACACGGTGACAGTGTTGAGGAACAGGAAGAGCACTTTGGTGCATTTTGGGAAAAGTGTTAATTTCTTGCCCAAAGATAAGATCTTTCCATTCAATGTGAAGTGGATGTCTGGCTCTGTATATATGTAACAAAATCCTCCTGCCTTGAAAGCTGCTAAACGGCACAAAAACAAGGTGTAAATACAACATATTTTGTTTTTGCATGAGGGTTATGTTTTTTGGCTGTGTTTCAGATGCAGCTGTTAAGAAAACACAGGATACTTGAGATGCCAATGCAAAAACTTAAAGATCCCAGTAAGCCCAGATCTGTTTTCCTGTGAAATACACAGAGTCTTGTCTGTGATGTATTTGTAGAGGCACAGTGGAGGCATGATATGCTCAGGACCAAAGTTTTTCAATGCAGTTTCCATGCAGGCTGCTGGAAATACACACTATCCCACCACAGAGGCCCCTACTGCCCCATTCATTGCCCGACCATGAAAGAGTCCATTTAAAGCCACCGAGGCTGGACATGACCTGAGTTTACTGTCTTGGGTGTTTTAGGCTTCCCTCTGTGCTTAGCCAGGGAATACATGATGAACACTGCAGGACCCTGTTGAAGATGCAGAGCCTGGGGGATCCTCTAAACTGCTGCAAGACTACACTTTTTGTTCCTTAAACACCCAGTATTATTTAGTGTATATTATTTTATGTCCAAATAAGTCTCAAAATCAGTACAATAATGCTGCAAACTTAGAAAGGATCTTGTCGCTTGTAAACAGGGCTGGATGTGTGTGGATGTGGCGCCGTTTTTTTAGGCTAGAACTAACTGGAAGGTATTTCTGTGGACAATCTCAGAGAGGAGATGAAATATTTGAGTGTTGAGTTTATTATAGGGCCTTCATTTTGAACAACCAGGTGGGAAACTATATGAAAAAAACATGTTGATATATTTTTTATTTTTTTTTTTCGATTTAATTTATCTCACATCATATTGGTCTAACTCCCTCTCTTGGCCTTGGGAGTGAAAAGAAATAGTTTTACCTGGAAGGTGTAACAAGCAGGGTTCATATTACCTTCCTCAGGTCCCACATCCTGCCCAGGTTGACCCTAACCTGTTAGTAAAACTTTCACAGTATTTCTTTAGGGACTAAAAGTTTAGTTGAATTTGCTTTAAATTTTGAATTGTTTTGATTTTGCAGCCTGTAACTTTAACCTACTTTACTGGCTCACTCTCGCTGGATTATGAAGAAGCTGCTGAGCTTTTAGTCACTGATTGACTAAAATCAATCACTCCCATTCATCTCGGTGACTGCTTTGTACTTTATAATGTCTTGCTGACAGAATCATTACGCCAGTTTGCCTACAGAGGCAGTAACAGCCCTTCTTCTTTCTTTTTGCCACCTGAAACTACACTTTTTTATTCTCTGCTCTTCGCTTTTACTTCTTTTTCAGGCTGATATGTAGGCTGGATCTAGTGCAGCCAAGCCCCTGGTGTGGTAGATATGTGTCATAAAAAGTTGTCAAGAAGATTTTATTGGTGGTCAGCTATCTGCAGCTTTAATCCACCAAAATATATCATTTTTCTCCTCTCTCACATTCCCAATCAGCATCTCGTTCTCTTTTCCTCTCCCTCAGTCTGAAGCGTTACGTCGGAGGGAGGAAGGAGGATCAAGTGTCTACCGTTCCTCCCATCACCTGTGAAATTTCAGAGCCAGGCCATGGTGAAAGGGGGTATTGTGTCCCCCTGATGAGGAATGCCCTTGCATCGCTCCTCAAAGAAAGGGCTTCATTTGGCCAGGAATTTGGAGGCATCTCGAGAAGTGTAGGGGAGATTTTCTCGGTGTGGGGATGGGAAGCTGGAGGCCTTCATAAGATCTGGACAGGAGAGGAAATAGATAGGCCCTCCTTATCTAGCACCCAATCACTATGCTACTGATCGCTTTGCATTGATCCTAAAGAAACCCTCAGGGGTCCTGTAGAGGCGTCACATTGTGATCCCTTTTAATCCCATAGCCTACATGTGATTGATAAACATTGTAATGTCTGAGAAAGGTCAATCATAGGAAACATTTTAATATACATAATTACAATTAATGAATAAGAGGAAAACTAAGCGATTTAACCTATAATGTAGTGATTTGAAATGTCATTACTGCTGCAGCAACTGTTATTTCATATGGTGAGACTGACACCTGGTGGTGAAAGACAACAACTAAACTCTTCATGTGTAAGGTTGTTTATTGGATTAGCCTACAGGTGCGGAGCTGTGCTGTGTTTCTGAAAGCTTCGTTATTTTTCCAAACCGCTGGTGCTGTATTGACCCAAATGGACGAGACTGAGCTGACCTCCAGTTCAGAAGGGGGCGCTGCGTTTTGTCCTCCATCCGTTCATCACCGTAGAAGCGGCGGGCGGAAGTGGCTCTGTTTACCGGATGTAGCCACAGCAGGCTGGTATGTTATCAAATATATCACTTTACCTTTGAATTATCTGCTGAAATTTGTACTTGTTTGTGCTGGTGGCTGTATTAAATGACGTGGAGTCATGTTATACTTTACATTTGGCAACAGAAAATGTAAAAAAGTTGCTTCACGTTAGCTTCGTTCAGCTAGCTAGCAGTGTAGCTAGCTAGCTAGCATTGTAGTTGTAAAAGCTACGGTTCTTCATTCAAAGAATTGGCAGTTTATCTTTTGCTTACTTGCGGAAAAACGCACACATCACATAGAGCTTGACTTGTGATATTTACAAAATTGGTAGTATTGGTTCTTCAATTCGGCGTTTTCGCATAGACTACTGCTTCTAATACTTTGTCCAAATGATCATGTAAGTTTTTGCATGGCTGTTGTATTTGTTTGCATCATTTTGAAATGTGGTTCTATTTCACATTTTTCAATGATTTGCAAGTAGTCAACACAACTGGTAAACAGTAAAGAAGCTCCTACTAGATGAATGTCCCTGACTGGTTCATGCTCTTTCTGCTTGATGTCCTGCAGGAAAATGGACAAGAATGAAGACCAGGTCCAAACAAAAGGCAGTAAAACTCTGCTAATCCGCCACTTACCAGCTGAACTGAGGCAGGATGAGAAAGAGGACCTTTTGAAGTATTTTGGGGCGGAGTCTGTTAGGGTTTTCTCCACCACTGGTCGTCTGGTAGGTGATGCTAGCCTCAATGAAACTGAGAAAGCTTATTTGATTAATAATTGCTGTCCATTCTGAAGAAGCTTTTTTTCCCCATCCCCACAGAAACATACAGCCTTTGCAACCTTTAGAAGTGAGAAGTCAGCAGCAAATGTGAGTTGTTTATGCATTCTGAGAAAGACTTTCTTGCGTACACTTTGTGGTAAAAGTAATGAAATCTTAATCTAATTGTATCGTAATCAGTCTATATGGTGTTCAATCTGATTTCTTCAATCTATGGTGTTCAGGCTCTCAGCAGGCTGCATCAGATACAGATTCTTGATCAAACACTTGTTGTGGAGTTTGCAAAAGGCCAAGATCATGTGACAGTATTAAAGGATCCACCTGTGTCAGACAGGTACGTTGCTTTAATCATACAAGTGCAATCATGCACTGTTGATCTGCACAGACTTAAGTTTTCAGAAATTTACATTTGCATAGTGCATATGTATTGAGGAGCCAGGGATTTGTTTTTATCAAATGCACTTCAGTGTGAGCATCTTCCACACCCAGCTAAACTAAAATTCTAGTATAACAGCTAAGCAGTTTAATCTTGTTGTGACAGTGTAATCTTTTTTCTACAGTGGTCAATGTGTTAAGAAAGAGCAGAAGAAACAGGAAACCAAGCAAGCAGACATTCCCCTCATTGAGACAGGCATTGCACCGAGCCTGGGGTGAGTGTTGAGCACTTAAGATGATGTGAGCAAATGTGGATGTACTTCATGAAGAGCAGGAGTCAAGAGCCGTCAGTGGTTTTGTCTGCAAAGTTGATGTTCAGGCCGCTGTTGAGCACCTGACAAGCCGTCTTTCCTGCCAGTTGTTGGTACCAGGACACTGTTCACTCCAGTACTAACAGTCTATCTTATCTTGTGCTAAAATAAAATCTGGATTAGCCATTAGTGCTCACAACCTGCTGATTATAATGCAGTTTGCTTGCATTTATAGCACAGATCAATACTACACTGTTTATCAGAAGCCCATAAAGTGAATAAATTCTAATGAGGTATCTTGAAAATAATAGATAAAATGTTTTGATATGGATAATGAATTCATCAATGCATATGTGATTGTATATTTCAAATAATATGTAACATAATATCAAAAGATAATTGAGATTACAATGTTTCTAGATTCGTTAATGAATGCAATATCTGGACTGAAAAAACATTTTAACACAAATCAAGGTCATGCAAAAACAATAATATCTAACATACACTATTGTGTACTTTGATTTGTAATATTGCCTAATCTCAAAACAGATCGTCATTTTAACACGCTGAATCCAAACATTCATGGTTTCATTCAAGTCCCACAATTTCAAGCTGATTCCCAAAATGCACTGAAGCACTGAAAATGAGATGAACAAAATACGACAGACTGGATTTAACTAATCAGCACATTTGATTATAAACTCTGGACCACACATGATTTTCCATGTTAAGTCAGAAACTGTCTGATTAAAATAAAATAGACTGACACTGTAACTGTTACTACAGCTGAGACTAAAATCCACCATTACAAGTATGTCTTCACCATGTAGCATAATTAGAGTATTGTCCCCACGTTAAGTTTTTGTTTATTAGGCCTCTGAGGCTCGGCTTATAAAAGTTATTATTACATGAGGACAAGCTTTGGTGCTGACATAGCATGCTGGTCCCAGCGTCCCTTAATGGCTGGATTTCATATTTTGTTGGAGGGCTTGTCATCTAAAGAATAACCTACCCAGCCAAAGTTCACTTGCTGGACCACATATTCATGTGTCTCCATTATTTTTCACATATTTTGTTAGTTGTTAAGTGAGGGGATTTTATATTTTAAGGCACAGAGTTTCCTTTTTTTAAGTAATGCTTTATTTTCCTCTCACTGTTTCTCCCACAGGTTGAAATTTCAGTCAAATCCCACTTTGAAATATTTATACCCACCACCTTCTGAAGGCATTCTGGCAAATATAACACATGTCCTCATGAGTGTGCCAAAGTTTTATGTTCAAGTGAGTAAATACTGTTTCTTTTATATCAATTCATACCTGCATGTCTTTGATATGCATATGTTGGTCATCTGTATGTGTTGTATTTGTGTTTCTGTTCCTGTATTCGCACTTTCTTTTTTTGGAAAGTCAGAATTTGTACAAAAAAAAATGCAAATGTGGCAACGTTTTTAGCCCTCAGATTCTTATTGTAAAATGGAAATATGAATATCCCAGAGGTTTTTGAACTGCATCCAACCCCTTAAAGATCAAACAGCAAACATTTGCCTTTTAAATTTCAATTTGGGGAGCAAGTATTAATAATAAACCATAAGTGGGAGGCATGAGTTATGGGTTTAACATTTCCCTGGGAGCTGTGCTGCCTGCATTTTCATCTCTGCTACTTCCAGCGTTGGTGTCTTGGTGGTGCTAGTGTGCTACAGAGAAGCCGCCTCACCGCTGGTCTCTCACTTCAGCCTCAATCTCACCTTGATCCTTGTATTTTAAATGAAAATGCATAAGCCTTACCATCTGTTTTACATATGGAGCCTGAGTTCCAGGCTGCCTGTTTGAGAGCTTCACTTTATTTATATTACAGCTCCCACCCAGCTTTTTGGACTCTTTAGTATCACCACTCTAACACTGATATCTCCAATTTATTCAGGTACTACATCTGATGAACAAGATGAATTTACCATGTCCGTTTGGCCCAGTCACGGCCAGACCATCCATGGTAAGACTGTACTTTATTGTTAGATAAAGAGGAATGGTTTGGAGATCCTGATGTTAAAGAAGAAAAGCTGTGATGTCATAAAGAGATCAATATTATAATGTGTTAGGGAAATTGTGTCAAAAAAAGGCAGAGGTTAACCAGCTCCCAGTTTTAGAGGAATCTCTACTGTGGATTTGAAGTAAAATTCTCAGCAACAGTACACCATTTACTGTTTTTCTAAAAAATAAATAAATAAATAACAAAGATCATTTTCATTTTTTTTCATTGCTGTTCTGATTTATAAAGAGGTAATTTAAAGATGTCACCTTGGGCTTTTGGAAACAGTGATGGACACTTTTTCCACTTCCCTATAACCAAATGAGTAATTTAGGAAATAATCATTAAATCACTCAATAATAATCAGTTACAGCCCTCTAAGTTACTCTACTTACGACAGTCTTACTTCATTATTGGTACTGGTAATATCTGAACATCTCTCTCTCAAAATGTTGTGTTTCAACCGTCACACAAACCTATAGCCAGCCATAACTTAATGCATTTGTCACTTATACCATTGAATTCCAGTTTTTCCAATGCTTTCAGGTATGTTAGTAGAGACTATGCCCATGGTGTCTCTCTGAAAGCTAAACCATGTTGTTTTGTTCCCTGCAGTTTGAGTTCCTACCTCCTGCACCGCCCATGCCCATGCCCATGCCACCTCCCTTCCCTCCTGACTACCCCCCTTTACCAGAGGAGGAGATGGAGCTGTCCAGTGGAGAGGAATCAGAGTATGAGAGTGGTGACGACGAAGACAAGGAGAGGTGAGGAGCAGCTGGAGAGGGCTGGTCTTTCTATGAACATTTTTAATGAGGCAAAGTATTTCCAGTTGATCCAGTGTGTTAATGTATCATTCAGGAGTAATACGTTTTTTTTTTTTTTTTAACCAACTTAGACATTTTCCCCCTTTTCCTCTATGCTTGCTTTATTTCAGGATTGTTCGTCTGATGGGTCTGGTCAACCAAGCATGCAAGAGACCCATGAGGCCAAAAACATCTTCAAAGAGAAAGAAGCCCAGGATCAAGGATCTACTCTATGCTCCCAAAACAGACTCTCAGAGGTACCCCAAAGGCAACCATGCATGTCACAGTCCTCAAGCATGCACAGTGTTCATAGGCAGCTAAAAAAGCAGCACCAAAACCTCCAGACAGTATGTCTTCCTCATAAAGACAGCCCTTTGTAGCTCAGAGACTTATCATTTCAACACCACATGCACACACTCCCTTAATGACAGACCACAAACTCTGTTTCTATACTATAAATAGACACACACCTCAGTGTCTCCAGGCTGCATGTTAGTGGACTGGGAAATATCTCTGCTTGACCAGAACAACATATCCCAACCCTTAAGCGGCTCAGGAGCCCGGTTTATTGTGGGCACTTTTTAGAGGCAGCTGTTCAGGGGAGTGCTGATTGTCTCTGCTGTCCTCAGTGCTCCGGTGCTGCAGCCGGCAGACGTCTTCGAGCAGCCCCACCCAGCCGGCCAGCGCAAAATTGAATTCCACATTTCAGTTCCAGACGTGGCGGCCATAGTGGAAGAAAGTGGTGATGATGGCAGAGGTAAGAAATCAGAAACAAGTTTATTGCCAAGTAAATTTGCACAAACTAGTAATTAAATTTGGTGAACTGGAGCATGACATAAAGACATAAACATAAATGTAGTGCAGAGATGAGAAACCAGGGGGTTTGGGAAGGGGTTTGCTTCCCCGTTTTGACCCTAGATATTCACAATTTCATAACTAGGACGCCCCTTCATCTTTGTTTTCATTAATCATTTGCTGTGTGATCATCACAGTTTCATCACAGAGCCCAAGGTGATGTCTTTAAAGTTCTTTCTTTGTCTGACCTACCTTAAAAACATTCAGTTTGCAATGATACAAAACAGAAAGCAGCACCTCCTCGCCTTTAAAAATTTCAAAATATTTGTCCCCTGTTATGTAATTATTTATTTACTGATTATTTTAGAGTAATTGTGATAAAAATATAGATTTCTGTGACATCACTTTGCTGGGTATAAACCACATGTGATGTCAAGTCACTTCAATCAATGACATCAGGGATCTCTGTAGTAGTGTTATGTAATCAGACTAAGCCTTTAACAACAGTAATTTACATTCCTTACTCAATTAATGCGTTAATCGCTCGGCCTATTCAGTGTAAGTAAAAGAGTGAATAATTCCCCTCGTAAATGTAATCAGCAAATATTTATAATATCTGCTTGGAAAAATGACCTAAATGGTTTTTCAATTATCAAAACAGCTGCACATTAATTTCCTGTCAGCTGACTAATGGATTCCTTGACTAATTATTCAGCTTTAATTTCAGTGAATATCCCCCATTTCCCATCTCTGTTCTGTCACAGTGTTATCTGTTATTTCATTTATCATCAACACATGAAGATCCACATAATATTTAGTGCAGTTTCCCTTTTAAGTAGCACAAAAAGGCCTCTTTTACATGTGGCTTGTAAAAATAAATCAGACCAATACAGTCTGTGCAAACAATAGAATATAAAACTAGTGCCTTTTGAGCAAGAAAGGCACCGTAAGGATTTGATTATTACTATACATCATGTTTATGATCCCACTGAAGCAGGAGGGGGTTTGATCCCCCTTTTGACATAAGTTAAAGCCCTTACCATGGGTGAAGGCAGAGCTGAGTGTTACACAGCAGTATATCACAGCAGAAGCTCGCACCAAACAGATTTTCACCATTATCTGTATGAAAAAATGTCATTGGGGGCACAGTCTGTGTTACTTGTCAGCTGTGCACTTCCCTGTTCGCCTTATCTCCCTTCTCTCTAGCTACAACTTCACTTCCTGGCAAGCCCCTGCAAAGTAAAATAGATCTCAAAGTCAAACACAAAAGATTTCCTAAAGGCAGAGGAAAGATAAACTATGACAGGTGGCTTTTTGGATTAGTCTTGTTTTGGGGAAGGTGGGGTGTGATCCGATAAACAAGCTATTTAAATGGAAAGAGGAGGTGGGGGGGACAGATAAGGAGAAGGATAATTTGGAAAGCAGTGATCTGCCAAGAGTGTATCAGAAAAGCTCCCAACACTTCTAGCTCCAGTGCGCGCACACACACACACACACACCTTATGTGGATGACAAGCTTTTTTTCCTCCCATCCTCAGATTTGTACAGGCTCAATGCTCTTAGTAATTTCATCTACTGTGTGTGTGTGTGTGTGTGTGTGTGTGTGTGTGTGTGTGTGTGTTCGTCTCCTCAAACGTCTGCCAGAGTTATCCTTCCCACTGCCTTTCAAAGTCATGTTTGCAAAACTGGAATGGATTTTGATTTGATTACAGTTCTTTATTTGACATGACTGTGCTTATGCCTCTCTTGAGAACCGTCATCTTTCAACTGTCGGCGCAACGGTTCAACTAAATATCATTTCTGCCAAAACGGCAGCGTTTATCGTATTAAACCCCGACAAATAAAGCATTATTTTCAACTCCAATCAGTTTATAATGATGCCACGCTTAGAAATTTTAAACATTCGATATGTTAAACTAATTGTGATCAAGAGGATTTGCTTCCACTCTCCCATCCTGAGCTTGTTTGTTTTACTGAAGAGAGTAAACACTGTGGAAGTGATTACTTCACCATCTGCTGTTCATAGATACTTTGAAAACTTCTGTCTGTATTTGTGCTGGAGGGAGAGTATCCTCTTCCTGTTTTCTAGCACAAAACAATTCAGAGATGCATGGGTGCATCCAGCTTGGCAAATAATCTGAATAACGTTTCAGCCACTGCCCAAAATGAATACATTAACACCTTGTCTCGACCTGTGTGTCCCTCCAGAAGTGGCTGTCAGCAGCAGTCAGGAGGTGGCAGAGGCTGAAGGTTTTGGGAAGCTTTACCCCAGCGCCCAGACGTCCCAACAGCAAGAGGAGCACAGCGACGACGAGGATCTGCCCTCAGATGTCATCTCCAGGAAAGAGCTGGAGAAAGGACGGCTGTCAAGAGATGGTAAACGTGACCTCTGTGATTGGTACTGTCCCCTTAAAGCAAGGGAGGTTTGCATGTTTGTCCTGGGTTTACCCTCAGTGCTGTCACCCTGAAGACATGGATGTTAGAACTGGTCTAAAACCGAAAAAATTAGATAAATCAGACCTTAGACTTTAGTATTAAAAGATTAGAAAAAACATTGCTTAACACGGTTTAGGCAAATGTTTACAATAATAATCCAGACATATTTGTGTTGTGGTTTCATCTGCTGTGTATTACACGTTGATCCGATACAACAGCGACCCGACCGGCCTAAAAACAAATTTAATTATCATTTCCCGTTAAAACCATTCTTCTTCCTTCTCACAAGAAGAATGGAAACAGCAACAGTTTGCTGGTTTGTTTGAAATACACATGAGAGAAATTTGGCAGTTAAAGTAGGAGCAGCGAGAGACATCTGTGGCTGAACAAAAAAAGAAAAGCGCCAACTGCAGAGAGTCAGAAGAAAGAAACTGATAGATCCCTCAGAGGAAGAGGAGCCTGTGAGAAGAAGTTTAACATCAGCATTACCTTTCTAAGACTAAAATCACCCCCAAGATGACCTGAAAGAGATGGAAAATAGTTGTTTTTTTGGAACAGAAAATCCTGCTGTTGGCCGCTTTTCACCAGTGGTGTCACCAAACCCCAAAACAGTTGTGGATTATTACTTCCATGGAGGATCACAGAGCCAAATATGATGTAATCCTAACATTGATCATTTCTGCTGATATAATGTCTTTTTATAGCCAGGCCAAATAATACCAACCTTACTGAGAGTGAGGTATCATGATCATTTTATTTCTTAAGGACTGTCAATAAATTGCTCTACTCAATATATTTAAATTAACAGTGGATCAAAAAAGCTCGTAGTGACAAACTACTGATAAATATTGTCCCGTTCTTTTTACAGCACCCAGTTTTTTCTTCACAGGAGCAGTTGGCGACTAGCTGAACATGATTAGCAGCTAAATACGTGTAGTAAAATAAAGAAAATAGATATCATAATAATACATTTTATTTCTATAGTGCTTTTTTAAGTAATTAAAGATGCTTTTCTGATATTTATTAGGGGACCAGAAACTGAGCTCAACATGAACGTTGTTGTTTCTTATTTACTGAAAATCCAAGTAGGCAATGCAAAAGATGATAATATATCAATGCTGGGTTTAAACCTGATTTTAAAAAATATGTACAGTATGTATTGTATTTATGCAGTGTTAAGCATTAAAGTCATTATGTTAGATTTTTTTTTCCAATAGGAAAATATGATAACATTTGCAGCTGCATTTTTGTGAAAACAGCGAGGACAGTTTTGTCTTCTTTTAACTTATTTCTACAATGTAAATCTAACAAAATACAAGCACATAGCTTGAAGTCTATATGTGGAAATAATTCATATATTTTCTAAATAATCCGCACATTGCCAGTTTGACACCAGCAGAGTTGTTTCGTTTCTCCTCACCATGTCGGCTCACATTAGTCCCTGTTTCTTTACTCCATACTTTGTGAGCCACGGTACTTCTCAGTGTGTTTCTGTGTTCTTCCACCTACTGACGCACTATGTTCAGGCATGTTTTCCATTCACACCAGCTGAGATTTGATTTGTCCACGTATATTGTAGAAATGAAGTGGCTGGTAGGTGCTGGGATCAAACATGTAATCATTGCTTTAATGTCTGAGCGCATCTCTTAGCCCAGTATTCAGTCCACTGTCTTAAATAAAACATTGAGTGGCTGGTATTGAGCTGTGAAGTCTTTGAATTTACCTTTATGTATGTACAGGCAGCTCTGTGATGATCCTTTCTTCCTGTTTTTGAAGTGTACCTTGCATCAAGCTTTTTTTTCCTTCTCTCTTTAAAAACAGAGATAAGAAGGATGTCAGTGTTTAAAAACTATGAACCGGGGGAGCCAACCTGCAGACTGTACGTGAAGAATATTGCAAAGCAAGTGGAAGAGAAAGTACGTACATTTATAGCACCTGACCCACTTTGGTTTACAGGATATGATGCTCAATCTGGAGTTTATGTACCGCTCAAACCACAGCATGTCATCATGTGTCAAAGTTAACATTACGTACTTCTGCATGAACAATTGAATCAAAAGCTGCATTCATATTTATATATTGACTAGGTTTCCTGATATTGATTTTGTCTTCCAGGACCTGAAGTACATCTATGGCCGATACGTCAACCCTTTGTCAGAAGCAGAGAGAAACATGTATGTAACCAGCGATCCTCATGATCTGGACTTTCTTATTGACATGGCTGGTGTGTCACTGAGCTATTTTTGACTGCAGCAATTTGTCACTTTCCTTTGAGAGTTTTTAGTAATTCATGCTGACGGTGTGTTGTGTTATTAATAAGTATCTAACCTGACATGGAGACCATGAGGGACATTTTATGTTTGCGCATCAGCAGTACTTCAAATGAATATTCCACTTGAGTCATCAAACCCAGCTTATGTTGAGTAGAGGGCCAGTTTCTGCTCTACCACACAAACACTTTGTCCTTTGGTAACCCTAATCTCTGTGTCTTTTTCCAATATTGTTCAGCTGTTTCACTGTGGGTAGGGACGGAAAATAAAAGCATTTTAAGTTATTATCCAACTCTGGTGATGCACAATGTGACAAATCAGACCATTTGATTTATTGATTACTGTTATAACAACAGTGTTTCTAAAATACACTACCCACTCTAGCTTTAATTAGGGCTGGGTATCAACAAGTACCTCAAGATACGATACTATCACAATATTTTGCCCACAATAACGACAATATCATGATATAGTGATTCTGCGATAATTCGTATATTGCAAGAAATTTCATTCATGTTGCATCATGATATCTGACTGTACTGAATCCATTTCACAGGAATTACAAAACATAACAATAAAACAAGAGACTCTAAAAGAAGACTCTCTATTTCATCATGACAAAAAGCAAAGACGTGTATTTACGTTTATGGCACTCAGAGTTAGGAAATTAAGAATCAATATTATATCAGAAAACAAAATATCACGATATATCGCCATATCGATACCTTTAATACTGTGTTCACGGGTTATACCATGTCCTGTACTAAACATTACTGCTTCTCTTTGTCTTAAGCTTCTACTTAGTGAAAGCAGCTGGTCTGAGTAGAAATGTGCAAGTTTTTGTCTCAGTGATTCACAGTCACTGTTTTATTTGCTTCCAGAAGCAGAAAACATTTTCCTCTTGTAATACAGAGCAGCTCCAGTGTTGTGTTGACTCGACCACGCCACAAACCCGGAGTGATAATGATGTCCCTGCTTTGTTTTCCCCCTCAGGTTTGACATTGTGTTAATGAAGGAGGGGCGGATGAAAGGCCAGGCCTTCGTAGGACTCCCCAGTGAGCGGAGTGCAGAGAAAGCCCTGCGGGAAACCAACGGCTACGTTCTCTATGACAAACCCTTCGTCGTCGTATCCTTTCACCACCATCAAAGATCAAATGAGGATAAGAATTTATAAGGACTGGAATCCGTGCTTATTCTGTAGGCTTTGGTTATTTGGAGAGCTCATAGATTCTTTTTGCCGGTTCATTATTTTTAATTATGACTCACTCAGATTTTTATTTTAATGAGAGGCATTTGAAAACTTAACTTGCTAGTGGAGACACATAACCTATAAAAAATAGCTTTTGGCTCTACCTGGAGTGAACAGTTGTCCTAAAACACAAAACATTAGTGATGCATTCAGGAGGTCTGGGCTTATCATCCTCTATTTTATGTTGAATTCAGGAGTATGAGAAATGTTATAATATATGGAAAGCTTATTAAGAAAAGAACAATTAAGACCAGTTAAAGTCCAATGCTGAACATAAAGGCAGTTAGGATGTGATGTGATCCTCCCATCACAGATGTGTTGGCTTTGGTCCTCCATGTTTTCAGGAGGATGACGACTAATTTTCTGGCAGCCCTGAACCACCAGCTGCTCTTCCTCAGCTCTACCCACATAATTTCACATCAACCTTTGAACCTGTCTGATGGAACAAGGCCATTGATTTTGACGGTGTTTTAATTTACATCCCATTACCAATTATCTTGTCGACACCATGTTAGGGTTTGATTTCCAAAAATGAACAGCAAAGGCTGCAGTGTAATCGAAGATTTATTCCGGGTAAGGTGACCGCTGTCATTTAGCTTGATACAGAGATATATATTTTTATATTTGCAGTAATACACCAAGAGATATACCGCTGCTTAGACGGTAGCAAATATAACTCAAGGTGTGTCATGAGGTGGACTTGAATTGTTTTCAGGGGTTTGGAGCATCAGAAAGTCAAGTGAGGTTCATTTTGGTACAGATGTCTTTTTAAGCAGTCATAGGCAGAGGACAGCCGGTCCCAGTTTAGAGTCCCTATAATGATTTTTTCAGTGCTAGCTAGAGACCGCAGTAAGACACTTGCCAGAGAATCCTCAAACAGCCTGCTGCTAAAATTAGTGAGCTGGAAGGAAAAAAAAACTGCATGAAATGCTCGTGGTTTAAAGTGGGAGCTTTGTTAAGAGACGCCCCTCCCACTTTATTTAACCTGTCACTTGTGTAAAATCAATCAATCCATGTGAGTGACAGCAGCTGTCACCGAGTGAGCGAGCCAGCCTCAGACCAAAGGTTCATTTCTGCCCTGTAGTTTTGTGGCATTTTTGAGCAAAACAGCTGCGACCTTTCTTAAATTAAATTCATGTAAGGTGGCAAGTGTCAGGAGGAAGAAGGCCCCTGTGGCTTAAAGCTGCTGCATACGACAAAACATGATCACACACGAGAATTAAATTGGCTTTTCAGGGAACTTGCAGTTTTGATGTGTTTTCTGTGATGCTGATGTATTATAGAAAGATAGGTACATTTGTAGAAGCAGAGATTTCTAATTTTAAAAAGATTTCTGGAGCTTTTAATGGCTGTGTAATGAAAATGTTTGCTGCTACAGACCTTGACTGTAAAAATCACAGCAATTTGCCAGATCTGCCAGACCAAAAGAAGACAACACAGCTACCAAGAAAGGACCAAAACAGCGATGAAATCCACAGGTGAGCGAGACACAGGAGGCACTGGGTGATCTGCAAAAAGACAGATATTAAAAATGATAACAGATTATGCCATAGAGATCTGTATATCCACAGAACACTTGCTGTTTTCCTTTTACATCTTTTTAAAATATCTGTTAACACTTTATTTATTCAAGATGCCAAGGCTTGATTTTGTGGCCCAGCAGAACCATTTGTATCCTTATCCCGGCATATCCTTTGGAAAAAAATAAAAGAAAACGGGGGCAGTTTATTTGTGGCACAATTGGAATTTGAAGCAGCCTGTATTGTAGTCTAAATTTATCAGGACTGAGTAGCATGCTTTGCTGTTTTTGTCTCTTATAGTACGTTGTTTAGTGTAAACCTGTCTTCCAATGTCCTCTTCACACCTCTCTACCTTTTTGACTGGATTTCAGGTGATGGCCGTCAGCTGTCCTCTTCTTCTTTTACTGCTCAATAAAAACTATTTTATTAAGATCTTTTTTTTAGAATGTTTTCTTCCAATCACAGCTTTTAACATATGTGACTCCTCAGTCAGAGTTAGGGCTGGGTAACGAACTTTCATACTTTTGTAGCACCAACCGAAAACCTCTGATCCTATCGGTTATCAAAAAATTTATCTCCTATCTGCCACTGACATGAAGAGTAGCTACATGTTACATGTTAGCTACATAATTTATTGAGGTATTAAAAAAAAGTATAGTTCTTGAACCGGTATCAAAATTGTCATTATATCAAAAAAATTTCAACAATAGCCAGCCCTAGTCAGAGTATCATAGCTGATTATCTTAAGTCATGAACTGAACGTCCTGACAGCGCTGAGCAAACACAGACTGGGGAAGGTATATGAGATCTAGATTGGCTCTGCGGCAGATGGTAGGCTGTCAACCACAGTCCTGAGGAGACGACAAACAAACCAAACAGACTGCACTGTGTGGGAAATTACTGGGACTGGGTTAGCTTACCTTTACAATCCCTGGCTGGCCCCATCTGTGTGATTATAGAGAGTAAACCTTGGAGGGTGAACTTCTCCCCTCAACAGCCATCATAACTGAAGATTTGGAAATCAAATTGGTTTTGGGCCTCTTTGGTGTAAGCAATACAGGGAGAGTACCGGGTGCGTGTCAATCACAGCTAAATTAAAGTTTGTGATGTCTGATCTGAAGACATTTAAAGAGGGAAAGTATTAAATTGCTGTAGTGAACGGAGGACAAACACAGTCTGGTTTGATTCAGCTTTACGCTGCTTTGGTGGTTTGATGACTGACATAAAAGCAGCTTCACATTTTTATCATGCGTCGGGGCCAAAGTGACAGAAAAGTGAGCATCAGAGAAATGATGCTGGGTGGTTTTTCTGAAATAGGAAGGAATTGAGCTCACAAGTGCTAACATGATGGTTAAACACTGCAGGAGCATCACACCTGTGCACGCTCAAGAAAATCTAAAGCTATAAATCATGTAAATATTTATATTAAAAGTACAGTGTTGATATGTTGTGTTCCCGTGCTGCAAAGGATACTGGGTTAGCCTGATTTATTAACTTGTTGTCCAGATGTTACTGAAGTGTTTTTTTAATATTTATTAATATTTTGATCCACTGTATTTTTTCACTGATCCAGGAGCTCAAACAGTATTTCAGATTGTATGAGGAAAATAAAACGCTTTTTGAGCATTGCAGCATGTAAACACATCCTAATAGAAACCCAAAAAACATGTATGCACATGAAAATGAGCTTAATACTCTTAATGGTTATAAAATTTGACAAAGTAATATTGTTTCAGTGTGAGTTCTAGGGCTTAGGGTCTCGGTGGTACAATAAAATGAAGACTTTGAGACAATAAACACATTTCAAAGACAATTTCAAGCTCCATATTTCACATTTGTGTTGTTTAATGATTTATATTATCTCTCCCAGAGCACCCAACAGTTGTTGCCGTCTCTGAACCTCATACCTTTTTCCCCCATTTTGACAAAAATCCATTTAAATTTCAGTTCATGTTTCAGCTCAAGGATCCAGTGGCTGATAATTATCTGATGTGCCAGAAGGAACAGTTTTCTGTGGCTAACCAGGCGAATCATCACAGCTCTTGTCATGTAGCCTTTGTTGTTGCACATGTTCAGATTTGATAGTAGGAGGGAAGTGTCACAAAGAAAGGTGTTCTCCTTCTGAGGAAGACACACTATAAAAACATAAAAATCTCCATATAATTGATGTAATTTAACCACCAATTATTTACTTACTTGAAATCTTATAATGCAGGTGTTTCAGTACAAAGCCAGTTTCCACACACTGCCATCATTTACCATCTATAGAAATAACGTGTAATCTATGACTATAAATAATCTGTATTAGTAACACAGCATGGACAATTATCATCACACACTGCAGCCATGGTTCCTCAGAGTCACCCTTTACAGGGTTCCCAGGCATCCTGGAAAACCTGGAAAATGATTGAAGGTCAAATGTCCTAGTGTAACTTTTATTTTTTCACTTTTCCAGAATAACTTAATCGTTTCATTTGACCTTTTTTTCCACATTTTCCATGACTAGAAAATTGGTCAATCTTTTTCCAGGTTTTCCAGGACATGTGGGAACCCTGCTTTATGTTATGTTCAGAGGGATAAACACGATAAGTTATCAGTCCCTCCTTTAATTGCAATATAGGAAATAAAACATATTGTGTGTATTTTATAATAGACAAAAAAATTGCTGTTTGGATACAACTTGAAACAGGTGGTGTGATTGTGGTATCAGGGTTCCCATGGTTCCTTAAAAAGTCTTAAAATGTCTTAAATTAAAATATGGGTAATTAACGACTTAAATTATTTTAAATTTACCATAAATTTGCTGTGGGTATTAAATTTTCTGATGGTGCATTTAATGCCAATAGGAAAACAGTAATGAGATATTTACTGTTATTTTGTTCACTTTGTTCTTTTGAAATTATTAGTTTTGAAATTAAAGTTGTAGAAAAAACGTAAGTGTTTTGCCTTCGATTTATATCGTTATTGCAAAAAAAAAAAATTATTATCAGAGATTAATCATAGGTTGTTCCTGCTAAATACGTATCAATATCGGCATCAGCCTTAAAAACTCCATATTGGTCAGGCCCTACAATAAATTGACTATTTTCTATCAAATAAATTGTTGCAGAATTTTTGGGTCTTAAATTATATTTGTTGAGGTCTTAAAATGGTCGTAAAAAGTATTAAATTTGGCTTTTAAGATGATGTAAGAGCCCTGGGGAAATGTCACACCATGCTGGAAGTGAAATAGTAAATCCACTGTGTTCCTTTTGTGTAACTTTTGTGTAAAATCTTTTGTAGTTCATTAAGTGCCAGGCTCTGTGGTTATGATCCAGGCAGGCAGGGGTATCAATCTCATGTGCTCGTCTGCTCCGACCTGGAGCTCATACGTCAACGCCAGTGTGAGGGAGGAGTTCCCATCTGTGCCCTACTCTGCCCGCCATCTCAACGATGACAAATGTGCCACCCGCAGTGGAAATATTGAGAGTTACCAGGACATTTATCAGGTAACATTTGAGCAATATGAAAGATAACCTTTTGTAAGTGGACGCAGATAAAGATGTATGTTCTGCCTTCTCTCTGCACAGGCCCCATCTCTGTTTAATACCGCAGCTACCCAGAAGTAATATCATGATAATATGTTTCTTATTTTGGGTTCAACCAGGTGTGCAGTGTGTTTGCTGGATGGAGGACTGCTGGGTACGTTCACACACAGTTGGACATTAAACACACGTGGCCTGTTTTTACTTTATATTACTGTACAAATCGAGTGCAATGTTTACTCACAATTTTCTTTTGAAACAAAATGCCAACAACACTCCAGGCAACATAAACATGCCCCGGGCCATAAGATATCTCCAGACACCTCCAATGACGACACTGATGTCTGAGTTTACCTGTGGGCTTCTGCGCTCTGTTGTCAAGGTTTTGTTGGGCCTGGTGCAATGCAAGCACCTGTTTTTCCTGAAACTGAATACTAATGCAGTGTGTCAGTCAATGAGCAGACATGCTCATAGACTAGTGACTGCTGCAGTGGCATGGAAGTGGACTGGATGTAGCTCTGGGTTTAGATGTGTTGGCAAAGGGACAAAAGGTTCAATCAGAGACACCTCACATCAGGAAACGCTCCTGGTTGAATCAATATTAAAGATTAACCCCATTAGAAAATATCTGCTTCTTTGACAGTCAAAGGTACAAGCCTGTCTACATAATGTTATCACTTTATTAAATTTAGTATTACCAATATCCCACAAAGCTTTTAAATGGCAATTCTGCTAGATGCAATTAAATTAGTGTGACATTTTTTTCCACTTCAGCCATGGAGGAGATCAAATTTGCAGCATTTGTGTGTGCATTTACTAGATGACATTATGAACTGTGTTTATTTGGCTGATAAATGTGGCTCAGCCACAGCTTTTTCAGCAAAGGAGGGATTTTCTCTTACTTAATGTTTGAGCCAATTCAAGCAGCTAATGGATGCTTTATTTGTCAGATATTAGCCATAATCTAAATTGAGATCGCAGATTTTGTATCGTACCAAACAACAAAAAGAGCAAGCAAACCAAAAGAATACTGAGTTAGTCTTGAAATAATTAAAGACTTAATAACAAATAAATGAATAAAAATTAAAGCCTAGCATTACAGAATGCATGATTATATTTTGTAATGGCTGTGTGATTAAAATAGGAGGCTATAATGGGACTTAATGGGAGATTAAGAGGGTAGTATAGTTTAAATGTGTTGCTACACAAAAACTAATAATGCGTCAAAGTCAATATTTTGGCTAATCTTTGACATCTCCAAGACTGATTAAAAAAAAAAAAATCCCCCAGCCCCCCAATAATTCTTATATGAAAAATAACTCTTTATTTTTGTGTGATTTTTCCATAAAATCTTAGCATCATGTAATCAAACTGACATTTAAATCCTCAAAATGATAGTGGTAGTTTTGAGCAGTGCAGAAGTTAAGAGATTTATCAGAAAAAATCTGGAAAAAAATATTAATCCATAAATTTTTTATAGCAGTTTTTGGAAGTGGACATTTTTGTCCGTAAGGGCTCAAGCGGGTAGTCATTTTTTTCACAGTGTTCTAGTGCTCGATTAAAAGAAATGACATTTTAATTCCAAAATTTCTCAATAGAGACGTTCTTACAAAATTTGTGCCATATGCACTAACACAGCCAAAATGATGACCAGATGACCAGATGAAGAGGAAAACATAGCTCAAATGGACAAAGATGTCCTAAAAAAGTCCAAACCAAAGGCTCTTTACTTCTGTCCCAGAATTAAAGATAAAACTAAAACACTGGGGCTGCTTAATCTGTGCTGACACTTTAATGGAAACACGTATGGACAGAAATAATACACATATTCTCTGTGGCTGTCAGCGTATCGACACCGGAAAGCTCACTGCAGGATGACATTAAAAGTGACACTGAACCTGTACTAGCAGGGGTTGCCTGCTGCCCCATGTGAATTAATGTTAGTGATTAATGCAGTGTGCAGAGTTCACTTGCAGGGAGTGATAGGCTGGAGCTGTCGGGGAGCACATAGCTCTTGTGGGCCACAGCTTGATTTGCATACATATCTAAGCAAACAGGAGAGCGGAGGCTTCACTCTGTTTTCTTTCATAGCAAACAGTCTTTTCTCTCATCTGACCCTGGATCTAATTAAGCTGACACATTTTAGGCTGTTTTGAATCTTTTTTTTTTTTTTTCATTGACAAATTTATATTTGTGTGCAAACTCCCAGCTTAGCCTTGCTCTGCTTCAGTCGAGTTAAAATTACATCTCCATGCTGCCTTGTTATGAGATCTGCAACAATAAGAACAGCAGGGGATGCAGATGATGAGCGGCACCTACAGCATGAAGTAACAAATTCAAGATGTAAAGTTTTGTATAGCTTTAAGCCTCCCGTCTAGGCTCCCTGTTTGATGGTGCACATGTCATCTCTTCTGTGCATCTTCCTTTTTCAAGCACAGGATGTGATAATCAATTTGCCATCTGCCTCTTCCAGGCGCTGCTCTCTTCATGTACCACCACACTGGTCTGTACAGTAAATAAATGAACCTGCAGTGAGTATTCAGGATCATTTAGATGATTGCTGCTGCTTCTCAGTTCGTTCTCTCTCAAGCTCCTGTTATTCATCCGGTCCACTTTGGACTGAGAAGTAATCAAAGCGCATTTTATTGAAATGCTTTAAATCCTATTGACCCTGTGGGCCTTCCAGCCACATGCAGAACACACAGAATCAATGATAGACCTAAAGTAACGGTTTTGTGTTTCTCAATATAGTAATATTAGAGCACAAATGTACCATGGTGCTCTGCAGCTGCTGAGACAGGACTGTTCTTCCTGAGTGGACCGACTTGACTGTGAGCTTTTGCTGACTTTGAAGGAGCAAACAGTGGGAAGACACTCAGTGCTTAGTCAACTGCATACGGTCGTCAGTCTAACGAGAGCAAATGTGTCAATTCCAAGGTATGCTTATTCATTATGGAGAGAGTGATGGCTTGACCGTGCATATTTCATGCTTTTAAACCTTGCAAGTTTCATGAAGTTGTCTGAATGAGTAGCATTTAAAACTGAAGTGAAGTAATGTGCTTGAATAATTAATCTGTAATGTCTTTGATAAGAATTACAACCAAGGTCATCAGTTTAATTTAAACCAGGAGGTTTATTAATTCATCTTAATTGCATATTTATCTTGTTTACATTCAGAGCCTTATGGGTGGATTTTTTTTTCAGATCTAGGTGTCCCACTTGAGCTCTTTATGGTTCGGTTTTTACAGAGGATCAGACGACTCTCTTCACAAGTTATGCTGTGGAAATGGTGAGAGCACAAGCTGTTTGTCAGTTATTGCATAGGCTTGTAAAGCCTGTGTCGGTATGTAAAAGTACACCCTGCTTTGCTATAAAGAGCTCATCCCCAATGTGAGTTTCCTCTAACATTACACCTCCTCTCTCATTGCTCTGCCCTGTGCTGTCCGAGTTGCCAACTAAATCTCAGCCTCATCTTGTCCGCCGTAACCTTGTTTATTCCCAACAGTGGCATTAGCAAAGCTGTAAAAGTATTTATGGGGGTACAAATGCGGGACAGCCAATCTAAGGTAAATCTATAAATCCTGGCTGTTGATTTCTCAGGGCCAGGAGGTGCAGGCCGGTGATCAGTAGAGGTAGAAAGTATTCCCCAGGCGACTCTATGTGAGTAACGTGCAGCGGCCGAGCAGCATGCCAAACAGTGCTATGGCGACACTGTTGTGCATGCAGTATGGCTAAGCTGGCCTTCGCCTCTTAAGTGAGACACAGCCTGGCTATCCATCTACCATGAGCTGGTATCATTAGCTAACACCCAACAGGGACCTGACTCAGCAGCTGTGTGTGGACACATTTTGCATCCTGTCCTTGGCTTGTTTGTAGTTAAATTACAAGCTAGAGCTAACAATTATGAGGAGAAAGAGCCCAAACAAAGCCCGTATGTGGAGGAGCTGTTGCTATTACAGCTACATTAATCATTTAATGGCCACTAGTGGGCAGAAAAACATGAAAACAAGCCAAGACACACAGCCACCACTTATCAGTACAGGGTTCCCACAGTTCCTTGAAAAGTCTTAAAATGTCTTAAATTAAAATCTGGGTAATTAAGGTCTTAAATTGCCCTAAATTTACTGTACACCTACTACTGTAGGTGTTAAATTTTCAGATGGTGTGTTTAATAACCAATAAGAAAACAGTATTCAGAGATTTACTGCAATTTTGTTCACAAATTTCACTTCTTTGTTCTTGAAAGTTGTAAAATTAAAGTTGTAGACAATTGTTATGCCTTCAATTTATATCATTGTTAAAGGGCTGAAAAACAAACATAAAAAAATATTATTGGAGATTAATCATTATCAGATTTTTTCCCCTGTTAAATGTCGATATCAGCATCGGTCTCAAAAAGTCCATATTGGTCTTGCCCTACAATAAATTGCCAAAATTTTCTACTAAAGCAATTGTTATGACTTAAATTATATTTGTTGAACTTTTTTTGACTTTTAAAATGATGCAAGAACCCTGCAGTAGCATGGGTTTGGATTTGTTTGCGTAGAGATGGCTACTCATGGCAATTCTTATGTTTTTATGGAGTATTTCTTGCCAAGTAGTACCTTGTCTGAGGGATGCAAACTACTTAATGTCAGCAGATGAAATAAGTAACCAGTCTGTCCTTTTGTGTCCTTAGGCAACTGCTTATAGTCAATTTAAAATGAAAATAGGTTTAGCTATAGCTTACTGATAATGGGATTAATGCACACATTTAATCAATGTTGTGACAAGCTCCTTTATTGCTAAATCTTTGAAATTATCAGTTTAATCACCTGACAAAGATCAAGTGTTTATTATCAGCATGTGCAGGCATTACTCACTCTGAAGGCAGAAGTAAGTTGAACACCGCATCTTTTCAACCTTTGTCGAACTCGTCTCTTCTTTTAACCTTGTGCTCTTTGTCGGTATCGTGCAGGGAAGAAGCTTCCATCAGCTTCCATCTCTAATAAGATTTACTGAGAGTACAGCAGAGAGAGCAGGGTGATATGTCTTGGGAGCTCTACCCTCAATATTGGCAAGGAAATCAATGTGGTGAGTAAACCTACCAGCGCAGTTTGCAATCAGCTGCTAGGCCAAAAGTAATCACTGAATTGAAATAATCCTGAAAGGTTTCCCCACTGTAGCAAAGTTAATAACAAAAGAGTCACCCAGGCCTACGCCTTGAATTAGATATTAATCCTTGTATCAAGAATAATTACCAGGAAGGTTCAGAAGCAGTGACCTTGCAGAGTGAATCCCTCTGGTTGTCCGTCTGGGCTCATTTCAACATTCAACAGGCGCCTCACTTCCTGGATGTGTACTCAGTGACACAGTTTACAATGGGACGATGTAGTTTCTCGCTGCTTAATTCTTTGCACTACATTGTCAGGGAACAGTCCCTCGGCATCCAGGAACCTCATCATCAACAATTTCTCAGTTGTTTACATTAATCCCATCTAGATATCCACTCATTCCCACGGCAGCTCTTTGTAATTCTGCTCTATTGTCAGGGTTTTGACAGACAGCTGGCCAGCGCTCATTAATTAGCTGTAAATATTAGCTCTCTTCTAATGCTCCTTAATAGGAGTCAGGTCATTTGTTAATACTATAGTGCACACTGAAAGGCTTCATGTGTACGCTCTCCTGTTGAGCTTTCACACAAATCCTGGTTCTTTGCTGTTTTGTAATTAGGAGCAACAGAAGTGAGGCGGTCTGTGGGGAGGACTGGCTGCTTCAGGGAGGCCATGAGACGTCTGCTGTTGTTCTTCAGCCTGTCTCGTTTTGGGGAGATAAAGCAAACTCTCCTACAGAGTCTGTCTGCCAGTCAGCTGTCAGACAGCCAGGGCAGGTCTTTGTCAAAGCCCCAATCATTTTGGCTCTCGAGAGGTCAAGTGGAGCTGTGTTTGCCTCCCGATGTAGTTTGCGATGTTGAAAAGAGAAGCGTCATGTTAATCGCTGGTGTGTCTGATGTCATCTAAGTGCTAAAGTACTAAATCACAGACTAACATCTGATCAAACATCACTGTTTGGTGAGATATTATTATTATATCAGAATTAACTTAAAAACTAGGAGCCCATACAACTTTTTCACTACCTATACTGCAGCCTTGCGTATTGGCCAGTACTGATATTGATCCAATACGATATCAGCACTAATCATACAGACTTTTATTACGCATTTAGTAGTATGGAAGGTTAGAAAAGGCTTGCCTAAGTAGGTAGATCTAAAACTGCCCTGTTTATTAGTAACCAATGGGTTACATAAATGTTAACCTCAAACATAAGAATATTCTACAGTTGAATAAAATAAATGAAAAATAGAAAACGCTGAAATCCAATGTTGCTGTCCTTTCTGGCTGCTCCCTTCCAGGGTCGCCACAGTGGATGATGATCCGCTGATATCGGACCGATATCCGACTCACCTCCCGTCCGCTTGCACAAAACGAGAGTGTATAAAACATTCAGTTTCGTTGGCAAAACAAAAAGGTCATTTCTAGAAGGTGACCCACAAGTTTGAAAATGTGCTTGAACTCTCACAAGATTTCTAGACACCAATCAAAGTTGCATCTTCGCATCGCATGGCGTCCAACTCTGGTGAAGTTTGACTGGCGAAGCCTCAACCAGTAAAGATGCGTTTGCCGTTGACCCCGCATTATGCAGTCTATTTAGCGCACCCCAAAAATACGTCTCCTAGCAACACTCCTGCTTTGAAATGTCCGTCAAATGCTCATCTAGAGAGTCTGTTTCCTCAAATATGTTGTCTTTTGACATATTTTACTTGGACTTAAAACTGAACTTCAGAAACATTTTATTAGAATTTCATATATACATTACAGTAAGCTAATGTATGGTCTTCAAAGCTGCTTAGAGATAACTCCAACAAACAACATACAAAGAAATAGAACAATCTACCAAAAACAGTCTATTCCTGTTGTCAAGGAAATAGTTAGCAGTGCTGCTAATCTGTCACTGACTGTGTGTGTGTGTGTGAAAGACATCCAAGAGTCCTCGTCGTCCTCCACCCCCATAGCCTCCTCCTTTGATATTGACACAGGTTTCCTATTAGTTAAATGCAGGCTTCGGTCCCTCCATCAAGCATTCTGCTCATTGGTCGCAGCGTGGACAGTCCTCTCCTTGGCCCTGGGTCTGCCATGCAGCAGTAATGATCATGGAGAGCCGGGGAAGGAGATCTATCAGGTCCGCCACTGAACTCCGGCACATCAGACGAGCGGCCGTTTCTGACCCCCTGTTTGGCCTGTTTGATAATGTGTGTGAACGGAGACGCTGTGGATGCATGGCGGGGCTCGCTACATGGTGCTCTCTGCAGTAGGTCCCAGTATGGTGTACAATAATGACCTGTCAGAAAGGCAGGCCTCTGAAAACAGCCATAATCCACAGAGACCATGTGACTAAATGAATGCTAACAGGAGCCAAGTCAACCCCCTGAGACCCCTGAAGAGCATAATCTATTCCACTGGTCGCTTATCAAAACTGACAAGAATAAAAAATGAAGCACACTAAAATAGCACATGCTCGGCTCGAAGAGGATGATTTCTTTCGTCGACCGTACTGTCGTTTGGTTCACGATAATTATTCTTTTCTATATATTATAATGCTCCTGCTCGTTTGTTTGTTTTGCTTGGATAATTCCATAATCTCCTCACTTGGTTACATTATTTTCAGGCTTTTTCAAGGTTTTCAAATCCTTTCCTTTCTGTTGGAATTTAACTGAATGTGCATTTGCATTATTAACTGGGCCAGAGATGGTATTGTTCAGCCTGGGCTTCGGAAGATGAAATAACATGTTTGTACAAGCTATCATCTTGCCTGTGTTGCATAAAGATGACACAGAGGGAAATGCGATGTCACTGTGGTATTAGGCCTCACTTAGTTTGTCGGTGATAAATTGAATTTGAGGACACTGTGACAGGCTGATTTTATGGCTCCAAAGTGGCAGAGTATGGGTGGCATGAGGCTCATTTGAGAGTATGTTTAAATATATTATATGGACACACACAAAAAAAAAAATCCAGCGCTCCAGTTGTTGGTCGGGGAGGAGCTTTGAATTAAAAAATTAAAGCTGCAAAAGGCAAAGATTTGAAGTCAAAACAACATCATAAACCACAAAGTGGGAAGGCATCTGATGAAGTGATGCTTCATCTTATTGATGGAAAAAAAGTAGTTCTGTTCAAATAGTTCAAATCTAAATAATTCAGGTTATTAATTTTAACTTGCTCACTGTGATGGTTAATTGTAAATGTGGGACTTCTTCTACCTTCAGTCAATTGCTACAGGTGTAATCACAATCCAGTAAGTCTTAAACTGATTAAAACCCTTTTTAATCACCTGAACTTGTTTTATTAGCTAGACTACAAGGGACTGTTAGGCTGGATTCAGTCATATTATCTGTAAACAGGAAAAAGACAAATGGAAAAACACATTGAAGTTGATGTTGATGTTGACATTAGCCTCTCATAGTAATTACAAGTTGACTATATGGGATTTTGCCGGTGGGAAATATCACAAACCCAAGCAGTAAACATGAACCACACTGGTAAACAGAGTCAGCTCTGGAGTCAGAATTCATATCTACACAAACAAGAGGTATATGCTGAAGAGGTCTTATATACATAATAGTTATTAATAGTAACATTATCTTTTAAGATTATTATCCAAAATTACTCTGATTACTTTATAATGTGTTAAATGTTCTAAAAATAGAAATTGCCATCAGTCGCTGCTGCCTAAAAAGGTGAATCCATGCTGAATCTCCTGTGAGGCTGTTATTGCCTTTAGGACGTAGCTGTCGGCTGTGTCAAAGGTGCTCTCCTGTCACATATAAGTGACGTTAAATCTGAACCCTCAGTCATCCAGAATTACTTTCTGATGGAATCTTCACCCCATAATAATCCTATTCAGTCAAATAATCGGTCTCCGTGAGTGAACCCAAACTGTCAGCATTCAATTAGGTAAAGATTTTGATCTCTCCTCAGCACGGCTTGTCAGGCTGAAAAATACAGCCGTCACCCCTGAAGGTGAAAACCGCCCGCTGCGTGGATGGAGACCTATTGTCTGGAGGATTGACAAGGGTGGATGCAACAGGCTAAAGTGAGTTAAAGCCTTCACACACTTGCACACACACACATATGCATCCTCCTCTCCTCACCGCTCGTCCTCCTTCCGTCCCCAGAGAGGATATTTTTCATGCTTTCAAACCACCCAGCAGTGACAAGCCTCTGACAACTCCTGCTTACTGTGACACCTTTGTGGGTCCAGAGGAGGTTTCCACCACAATGCCTCCTTTGACGGGCATCCTTGAGAGGAAACACACATTATTCTGCCATAACGCCCCATTTGATTGATTGACACAGTCAAACTTTTGGAGTGAGAGACAGCACAGAAGACTTTCACACAGGTTTATTTATTTTTTAAGGAGTCCCAGTGAACATTTACCGATGCTGGCTGTGTAATTCTTGAGTTTGACATTAACCCCAAATAATACTAGTCCCCCAAAACTTTTATTTGTAACATATATATAATTCAACCCCAACTTTTTTTATATACAATCTCCAGAAAGCACAAGACAGGGTAAGTTTATCCACCCAACAACTACTCTGTGACTGTGTATGGAGAAAACAATTTAGTAGGGGTGGACCTCACGATACGATACGTATCGCGATACCTGAGTCACGCTACAATACTTTAATTATTGAAATATCGCGATATTGCAACATTTTGCGATATTCTACATAGATCACTGAGAAATTTAAAATGCAGCTTAAAAATACAAGTTGTATATATGTACAGTACATATTTATGTATGTGCACATATTTACATACATGAACAGTTATATATACATATACACCTATATACATACACACATATATATTAGGGCCTTTAAAGTTACCACATTGGTGTGGATTATGTTTTTTATTTAACTGTTTATTTCAGCGTGCAAGTCGTTCTGGATTTACAATAGGCCCAAAACATGACTTTTTTGGGTGGAAAAAAAAATCATGATAAGGAATTAAAAATCAGTATTATTTCAGAAGAAAAAGTATTGCGGTTATTGCCACGTCAGTACTTTTTCCCACCCCTACAGTTTAGTGTAATTTCATGAACATAGAGTGGAAATGTATGACAGATACGTACATGGGATAACTTGAAACTCATTAATGAGCTGATTTTGAGCTACACTGTGTTGCACATTGAAAGGCTTTCTTGTTTCAAGCTATATTGCATTAGATTGATTGATTGGGAAAAACAGAGTCATTGAAATCTCAATTTTCTCCCTTTTTATTCATATTCTGTGCTATTCTTTGCAAACTTTCTTGATATTTTCTTTCTTTCTCTCCTGGGCTCTTTGTCTTTGAGTGCTTTCACTAATGTCCTGTCCACAGAGGGACCTGTAGCAGCACAGAGGAGTGCTGTTCTTGGTGTCAGAGGGCAGCACCTCGCCTTCACAAAGAGCCCACTTCGGTTTCAGCTGACTGCAGCTGTGGCACTCGCCATGTGTGGCTGAGAGACTGGCTACCTGCTTCACAGCATCTCGCTCACTGAATCCATCCCTCCCTCTCCAGAAACCCTGCACGGGGACAGTCTCCAAGGTCAGTCAACCCACCACACACAAACACACACACACACACCTATTCTCCTTCACTTCCACTGCTGACAGCCTTCCCCATGAAATTGGGAATTGCTATGGATGTGAAGTCATCGTGCGCATGAGGTAAGACAAGGGTGAAATGCCAGCGTGACATCCCAATTTGTTGTCATGGCAACGTGGAGACTTGATGGAGGTGAAAAAAATACAAGCAGAAAAAAACAAAAGCATCATAAAAAAAATCATCTATTTTTACAAAAGGTGGTATGAAGGAGTGTGTGGTGGAGAATAAGAGAAATTATTCTTATTCTTTTTTTTTTATTTTTAGAAAGAGCAGCTGGTGACAGCCGGAGCCTTTAGGGGAATGAAAAGAGAGGGAGCATGGTTTCTGGAGCACAACATATGAGGCAAGTACTTTGACATTTTCCCCAAACCAACATTTGATGACTTTTACCCCAAACAGAGGACACTGCAGACATTTTGGGAGAGTCGTCCACCTCTCCCTCGTCTGCCCCCTCACCCTCTACCGAACCCCCACCTCCTCCACCCTCTCTGCCTCAACATATTGCACCTGTTCAATTATTTAGCTGCTACTCTGTGGTTCGGTCCTGAGCTGCAGTGAAAGCTGTACCTGCCGATTAGAGCGGGGCTTGTCACCGGAGCTGGCCAGATATCTCCGCCTTGTCGTTGTCTGAGAGAGACAGAGATGCCTTTGGCCACATTACGCAGCAGGAAATGTCATTACCTCATTGCCAGCTTGTCATCTCCAGCCTTTGGTCTCCCATAGGCGCGTGTGTGTGTGTGTGTGTGTGTGTGTGTGTGTGTGTGTGTGTGTGTGTGTATAACTCACCCAACACAAATGCATAAGGTCCACACAGGATAAAACTTCTATATTTCAGTCCCTAACCCTTATTGTTGTTCATTTTTGGGGGGCAGCGAATTTTCTGAAACATTTAAAATTTTGGAAATGAAAGCGCTCCGTTCAAACCACCATTTTTATAACTGTAATTTTTTTTCACTTAATATTGTAAATCATAAAATTGGTTGAAGTTGTGGCTTTTTTTTTAAGACAGCCACTCAGACAGTCAATCAGTTCTGCATGTAATATGATATCAAACTAAACTTTTGGACTCAGAGAAAGTCAGACATATCAGAGAAGCAGGCTCCATGTCATTTAATAGGAGGATACTGTTTTGCAATATACAGAAACAGAAGAATATCCTAGTTCCACAGCTATCTGTATACAGCTCCTTTATTCATATTTTACTTGTTGATATTAACTGCAGAGTCCAAAGATCTGATGGCAAATCAGCTAGAAAAACAACGAGCCCATGTTTTGTCCCACTGGGGGGCACTGTTGAAGCAAATACAAACCTCGACCACTAATCTGCCTTCACTGTCCAAGGAGCGGTTTAACCAGAGCTCTGCATCGTCTGAAACGACTGTTTGTAGCAGGGACAGCTGGAGTAGTAAGGTGTCCATTTTCCCAGCTCTTCAATGTTTGGCTGGGGCCAAGGGCTTAGGAAAAGGATTGGAGATGGAGAGTTAGAAAATGTGCTGTAAGCATGTGTGTGTGAGTGTGTGCGTATCACTTTTATGTGATTTGACCTAAGAATATGCCACGTTCTTCCCTTTCCCTGGAGAACCCTCTTCGTCCCACCAACACCACATTCGACAGTTTGTTTCTCGCCGGACTGTTTACTCTGTGAATGTCTGTCCTCAATTTCAGGCATAGATATGCAAATCACAATGGAGTTATTAATCAGAGTGTCACAGGGATTATGCAAATGAATTAAGAGCGGCAAGAGACAGAGAGGAAAGAGGAGAGTCTGGATTTCAGCAAACTCCAGTTGGCATTCACCAGAGGGAGACGGTTTTGTTTGAAATGGGTTGGATTGTAGCTGTGATCATGGTCTCCATGGTCACCTGACTCAGACTCTCCTGATGAAAAGGTCGTCTGTATGTCAGGAGACGTTCTGCATGGTAGTAGCCGAGGCGTGTCAGAGTGATGATGAGCCCGTTGTTTCCAGGCTACACATTAATGCTGATTTCCCCTTTGAACAGCTCAGCCAACAGTTTTGATGTGCAGCAGATGTCGACATGACAGCTTGCACCAACATCAGAAGCCTGTGTAAGCATAAATGCAGAAATAGGCAAACAAACAGAAATATCAAATGTTGATGTATACTTTACAGTCATCAACATATTTACAATGCAGTATAATTTAAGAAAATATTTCTGCTTTCGGCCTCCTGTGTATTACATAGCTGGGAGATAGGTCTAATGGCCAAGTTTCATTGACCAGAAATACCATTTTCACTGGATAGGTGGTGACATGGAAGAAAGTATTATTAAACAGCTCTGGAAACTTGTGAATTAACATCAGTGACATATTAGGTCCTATAGCACTCAGCTTTTTAAAGCCAGTTGCAGGCTCTCCTGCTCATTGCTCAAGTCTTGGCTTGGTCCATTAACTGCTACATACTGTATTGTAATGTCTTTCCATTTTACATTAAAGTGGCTATAATCATTATTTTTACCTTGACAATAACTTCTTGTTTGTACATCCATCCTTGCTGACCACTTAGATGTCATGTAAAGAACGCTGCTTCGCCACTCTCTCCATCCCCTGAAACAGTGAAAAGGCCTTCTACTCCGCCACCTCAACCTGGAACACACCACAACAGTGTTTTCCAACCTTGGGGTCACAACCCCATGTGGGGTCGCCATGAATTCAAATGGGGTTCGCCTGAAATGTCTAGTAAACAATAAAAATGAAAATAAATAAATAAAAACATTTTGTAATGACTGAATATATATTTCATCATAATTAAAAACACCACACTTTATATAATATAATATTTTTAATATTTTTTTTTTTATAATTTATTGTTGTTGTTTCTTTCTTTAAAAATGTGTCACACATTGTTTAGGTTTTTCACTCTGCATCTTTTCTGTTTTATTGCTTTCTTAACACTTTCATCATGTCATATATTGTTGTTATTTTTTGGGGAAAAAGTTGTAAAAGCCCACTGTGTTTTACCAAGCAAATGTATTTAACCAGTAATGGTCCCACTGAGATTCACAATCATTCTTATAAGTTTCATGTAACAAGAGACATACAACTTACTGCCCCAAAAAACTGTATATTTTTAAATATTGTCAGTCAGTAAAAGAATATGTTAAGTTATTCAGTATTTTCCTGAAACCATGGGTTCCTTTGTATTAAATGGAGTAGTGTATGTGTGAATCCCTGCTGTTGAAGACCACCACAACTCCTTGAAGCCTGTTTCCACTTGTCCCTAATCTACCTGTGGGACTTTACAGATTGGAAATAGATCACATGAGGAAAGCTCGGCTACCTGCAGTGATTCTTTCCCGCCCTGGTGGACGATTATTGGCAGGTTTTGGGGCCCTGCCGCGAAGGGTGAACGAATGCATTTCTGCAGATGACTGTGAGGCAAGGAAAGATTGAATTCTCCCTCCCCTCCATCTGTGTGTGTGCAGGGGGAAACGGGTGAGTCTCCCAGAAATAGGCAGTGATAGATGAGGTACATGGAGGAAGACAGCTACCCCTGCTCTCCAGCCTGGCTGAATCAGGAAACTGTCTGCCAACTAAATGCCTCTCCCCCCTCCCTCCCTCACGCTCTCATTATAATTTCCTCCCTTTTCCTCTTGGCCTCCTCTTTTCCTCTGCTTACGAATCAATCGTTTTGTTAGTGCTTACCAGACAACAGATCTTTAGTCATTATGAGATTGTGCTTTATATCACTGCTTAATGAGCACTACACCCACTGCAAGCATTCCAGGCAGCAGCTAATGGTCAGAAAAGCTACACTTTCTCTCACTTGCCTTTTTTCCTCTGTGTGTGCAGTGACACATCTGAGACATCTGAGTTAATTAAAATGTTTACTGTAAATGTATGCAGCTAGATGTAATTGTTTTCTGCCAAAATAATTCAACCACGTTCAAATGGTGACAGAAACCCATGAGCATGAATTCAGAGCCGACAGTTTCCCTTATGATTGGATAGGTGTCACATCACCTTAAGGAGCTGCTGACTCTTAGAGAATTTCATTAGTGTGTATTTGAGTGCTTCTTTAGTGAGCTGTGATGGTGTGAATGCTGTTGCAGAGGTTTTCTGGGGGAAATTTTCCTTCTCACACATCAACAGTTATGGTCTCTTGGGTTGATGAGGAAAAGTCCCTTAAGCCAGGCCAAAAGTCAGCTAATGACAGGTGGCTGCCATCTTTGACCTTTGACCTTTAAAAAAAAGCTCTTCCACTTCTCCAAAGTAAATGTTGTTTTTCCTGTCCTTTCAACTGTGACTCGGGCCTCTTATTGCAGCCTGTGGGTGCTTCTTTATTCATTGCTTGGATAAATGTACATGACCCCTTAAAATAACAGGAGCTGCCCCAGAGGGCACACTTGAGCGATGTGACATTCCAGCTAACCTGAGATGACTTTTAAAGAATGGATAAGTGAAGGACAGTAGGAGGATGGAGGATGGCAGAATGGACAAAATCAAATCAGTGTAAGCAGATGGGTTAAGCAGAAAAGGTTACACACAAAATATGAGGCTAAAAAATAACATAACGTTAAAAAAAAAAAAAAAAAAAATCCTTTCTGGCACTGTCGGACGGAGGGTTTCAGTTTTTGACTTGACAACCTATTTTACCGGAAGAAGCGCTCGCTGTTGTCTATATGCACACATTCAATTCTCCACCAAAATGGGAAAATCTTTTCACAGTAATTGAGACAAACTTACTCATCATTCTATAAGACACCTAAATGTGTTTGTGTCTGCATGCAGCTAAAGTCAGCCATATGCGAGCACTCATCAAATATTCTGTATTTAATCAGTGGAAGTTAATGCTTTACAAACAGTCTCTGTAAAATGTTAAGCAGAGTTCCTAATTAGCCTGTCATGCAGTCATAATCACTTCAGAAATAAATTAAGCTGAAGGTATTTCAGAGGGCTAATGACCTGCATTGGTCTTCACAGCCAGTTCAAAGAGGCAAAATGAATAGCACTTACTTTGTCCCTAACCTCCTGCTCTGTGGCTCTGTGGGTAAATATTAATATACTTTATCTGTGCATGCACCAAAAAACTAAGCCCCATAAGCACATGTGCTTATGTGCTGTGTGCTATTTGGAATTTGTAATGCTTGGTGTTTTGCTTTGGAGTACTGCCAGATTTTTGTGAAGTAATGGTACCTTTATTTTTAGCTCTTTGGTGGAAAGTCTTCAATTTTACTTGCTTGATTGATTTTAATTTCCATGACAGTTTTTTTCCTTAGAATTCAGGCATTAGTTGGTCAAGATGTATATTAATGCATTTAGTCACTGATCAGGTAATAAAAACACACGCACAAATTAATAGCATTAATAATGGCCAGGTTAAACGTAGGTCTGTCTGTTTTAAGAGTACTCAGTACCTTTAGTAAATATATAAATATAAGTGTTACTGGCAAACTGTGCTTAAAGAAGGCAGTCAAAATAATAGAAGCAATTGATATAAAATGGAGATATCTATTACATTGGGGAATTTTTATGCATTGCATGTAGCCTAAGCAGTATGTTATTTACATATTTAATGTTGTAGCTGGTCCGGATGTAATTAAATCCAATTACTTTATATACTGGTTGTTTAATCTATAACACTGTTTTATACAGTTTTCTTCTTACTGATAATTAGTACTAACTGGAAGTTAGTACTAATTAAGTGCTGGAATAAAAAGTAGGCTACAATAATTCTCTCTGAAATGTGGAGTATCAGTATAAAGCAACAGAGTATAATAGAGTACTCCAGTTCTTATTGTTTCCAACCACTGCACTTTTAATTATAATGGTTAGATAATTAACCTAATTATTCCCACCTGTTTTTAACGTCTGCTGCCTGCCCAGCTTTAATAATTGATGACGTCATCGCTTCCCGATCCGCCCGCACTGACCAGCCGAGTGTTACCGAAAGTTACCGAGTTAAGGAGAAACTCTTTCCCCTCTGCGGCTTTCTGTCCAGTTAAACGTGACAAAAACACGACGTTGTCATCAATAATCATGTAAGTAATTAGTAAGCAGTTTCGGTTTGCTTACATTTTTGCTTGACAAGAAAGTTTTGTCCATTTAGAATTGGTGCTTATTACTCGTTAATTGGTTTAAAGCTCAAAACATGGCGGCTGCATTTAGCCGTTAGGCTAAATTGTGACCATGTACTAACATTTTAAGAAGTAACTATGTGACTGCTAATTGCTTATTTTTATCAAGCTGTTATCTTTGAACTTGCTCATTGTAATGTTAGACTAATTGCTGCCATGGTTAGTTAGCTAATTTGCCGTTTAGCTAGCTAAAGTTTGGCTCTGGGTGATGCTCGTTGTTAGCAGTGAGAGCAGGAATCAGCAGCTAAAGGGAAAGCTTCAGAGATGGTTTCAGAAAAACAGCTGGCCAAGGTGAATTTTTTTTTTTAATAAACTAGCAACTAGTTCTGATAATTTGTTTTTTTTATGTCTGTTGTTGTTTGTTGTTTTTCCTTTGTAAGCTATGCTTTGTTAAATGTGGAAGTAAAACTATTAAAACAGTAATATTTAGTAATAGCAGTCAGTGTAAAAAAACAAAAACAAAAAACAATGGACTACACATTACTAGTTACTTTGAAAAAAATAATCCCTTTACTAAAGTAAGGGATGTAAAGTTAGTCACCACTTCACATCAACAGAGATGCACAATAACTCAACTGTCAAATATTTTACAAGGAATGAGGCTACATTACTTTAGCATCACAGTATTGTCCTACGGAGCAACAAATTCAAATATGCATATTTCCACCTCTCAAGAGTCTTAACCTTTGTTTCTGTCTCCTGGACCATGAGCTCAGGTGCTTAAGTCAAAGTCACATCGCATCATGATGAACGTTGATCGAACATGCAAGAAAAAGGACATTTGATTTGTTATGAATATACTTGAAGGACATCAATTTATGGAAGTAATGACATGATTTTTGATTAGTAACTGTAATGATTTACTGCACTGCACAGATCTTATTAGTGCTGCATTTATAACAGTTATTTTCATTTTTTGATCAGACAATCTAGTCTATCAACATAGTTTATACAATAGCAAAAAAAAAATAGATAAAAAGAAAATAATGAAACCTGCCCCTCACTAAATTCCCAGAATCCAAGGTAACTTCAGATGAAACCAGAGAATGATTGGCATTTTGCACGCTGAAAGACATAGTTGCTGTGAATTCTAGCTAGTGACTAAGTGATTAATTGGATAATTGTTTCAGGAAATTCTTTTGAAAATAATGCGCTGATTTTTTTCTCGAATTATTATTATGCTTTTTTCTTTGCGTGGTCTGTGTTAATTTTAGAAATAACCAGTGGTGTACTTGGAATCTCTGACAGTCCATGTGACTAATGTTAATATCTCTTGCTTCATTACAGCAGTGTGAAATCTAATCTGGCTCTTCAGTCATTCTACACTTGAATCCACAGTGCTTCCAAAGGACTTAAAAGCCAGTAAGTGAAAACATAATAAAACACTTTATGCTGAAATGACAAATGTGAGCAGTCATGAGGTCCAGAAAGATTACAAAATGAACATTAGAGCCACATCTAAAAATCTGGCCAGAGTGTAATGAATTTGATGGCTCCACTTCCTAGAAAGCGTCCTCCCACTTTCCCTTGCTGGTTGAACATACAGTACATAATACACATCCACACACAAACACTGTAGAGAAAGCTTTAATTAGTGTAACTGGCATCACTATAGAGTATTTTGGCCTAAAAGGAAATAGCTCTTTCACAGCCCTTACAAGTGAAACGCTTTTCAGCTTTGTGTTTCTGTAAAAGGATGTGATATAGTCCAATCATTTGAATGCGGTTGATGATGGGATCACTCCACTCTGTAATAACCTGGGAAGAAAGTGCTCACATGTTTATCACTCATATACTCTGTTTCAAGCAAAGGATGAATTGTCCACTTGAGTTAATGATACACAGAATGGTTTTTCAGCTTGCTCTGTGTTTTCTGATGCACAGTTTAGTTTAAGAAATGCAAACCTCTCCATTATTTGTTTTGAATGATTTAATTTATTCCTTTCAAAAAATGTAACTCTGGAGGGAGCTTTGTCTTGTCTGAGAAAATTATTCCAGTAGCATCAATTAATTAATGTTATGCTGAGACCACAATTTTAATTGAAAGCCTACGAATTTGAAAAACCCATGTGTTTATCAGGCTGGTAGGGTCTTATAAAAGATGCTAATGCGTTGCATTGTAGGACCCAGGGTTATTGAAGCTTCACCCTTGCTGCATTTGACCAATTTTAAAATAACGTTTCTCTCACACTTACTGTACGGCTTTATGAAACTAATAATTACACTTGTAATACTTGCCTGTTTCAAAATACTTGAGGAAAAAATACCCAAACTAATCACAACAAACTGTGTCTCGCTTTGATAGCGAGTGAATTACAGGAATACGAATTTAGCAGAGCAGTTTATAAAAACATGCATTAGCTTGTTAATAGTCAATCAAAAGCAGCACAGACGAGGGATGCACCAATCCACTTTTTTCACTTCCCATATCGATACCAACATTTGAGGTTTAGTATCTGCCCATACCGATACAATACCGATACAGAAAATCGGTGCTGCATTACCTAATGTACTATGTAAATATAAATGAACTGAATTACAGCACATTTTCACTTTTTGTAACCTCTTACTTAGCAGCTTACTGTGTTTTAATGTTCTTATCGTATTTTTGTATATTGTTATGTTGCTCATATTGTTGGATTTTGCATTTTTTTTTTTTTTTGCACCATATGCACTGTATGGATTTTATCTCCTCACTTTTACTACTGTGTTTGACAACTGTGAAAGAATTTCCTTCAGGATGAATAAAGTTTTATCATATCTTATACGCTGCTAAGTCAGAGCAACACCACATTAGGTCTAATAAGCTCTGTGTTTTTCAGAAGAATGTCTCTCTCTTTTTCCTTTGCTTCCTTTGCTTGCTCCACTTTGTAAACAAATGCGAGCCTCTATGCAGCGCATCACCAGCCATGACATCACTCACAGCGCACAACATAGAATTACACTGACTAGATCGGCCCCATGGATCGAGCCCATTGTCACCGATACCTGATCTAGAATTTTCTTCAATATTGTTTCAGTTGAAACGGTTTTGGCTTTGGTTTAAGAAATACAGTGAACTGTCTCTATGCTAATAACCCTCAGATTAAGTTTTTCGTGGATTTACATAATCTGAAAGCCTTGATGTCACATTGACAGTGTCATGGGAAACACATCCAGAGGGCGACCCACCAATCCGAGACGCTACCAGGGGCAGCTGAGAAGGACAACACAAGTCTGGAGGTTTCTACGTTGATGTGGTACAGTCTCTTTTCATTCTTTGCACACACACGCTGGTGGTTGCATAAAAACATCATTTAATTTACACCAAGGATTTTTATCAGCACTTGTAGCTGACCACTGCCATTATGGTGCTGGTGATTATCAATCTCAAATCAATTAGGTAGTAATTGCTGAGTCAATGGGGGAGGCTGGTTAAATATTGATAAGTGTCTAAAAGGTCCATCAGGCTCTATTGACAGCTCAGGGAGACAGACAGCACTGGTTTAGCTGAGAGAGGAGGGAGGAGTGATGGAGAGATGGCTCGGGTCATATTCTCTATTCAAGCTGGCCACTCTGGTAATCAATGCAAACCTGCTCTCTCTCCAGCTGTAAGCTCTGCTCGTAACATTTATGTCAGTGTTGAATCTACATAAGTAATACAGCAGCAAGGTTGATCCATGGTGCATTCCTTTTCTCATGCAAATCCCTGTGCCCATTAGAGCAGCCTTCCCTGTGTGTGTGTGATCTAACATTATGAACTCTGACAGGTAAACAGAATAACACTGATTATCTCTTCATCATGGCTCCTGGGACATTTAAGCCATCATATGACCATGTATTCCTCAAAGTTGATGTTAGAAGGAGGAAAAATGTTTCAGCGTCAGGATTTGTTTCAGCGTCAGGATTTGAGTGAGAACAACAACAAGAACAACAACAAGAACCAAACAGTGATGGCTAAAGGACTGGGTCAGAGCATCACTAGGACTGCAGCTCTGGTGGGGTGTTCCTGCTCTGCAGTGGTCAGGATCTATCAAAAGTGGCAAAGGCTTTAGACCACTGTATCCGACGTTTTGCATTTCACTTGGTGATGTATGGCTTGGATGCAGCTGCGCAGCCATGGAAACCCATTCCATGAAGCTCTCTGTGCACTGTTCTTGAGCTAATCTGAAGGCCACATGAAGTTTGGAGGTCTGTAGCGATTGACTCTGCAGAAAGTTGGCGACCTCTTCACACTATGCACCTCAGCATCTGCTGACCCCGCTCCATCAGTTTACGTGGTCTACCACTTCGTGGCTGAGTTGCTGTCGTTCTCAAACACTTTCACGTTCTTATAATACAGCTGACAGTTGACTGTGGAATATTTAGGGGTGAGGAAATTTCACGACTGGATTTGTTGCACAGGTGGCATCCTATCACAGTTCCACGTTGGAATTCCTGAGAGCGACCCATTCTTTCACAAATGCTTGTAAAAGCAGTCTGCATGCCTAGGTGCTTGATTTTATACACCTGTGGCCATGGAAGTGATTAGAACACCTGATTCTGATTATTTGGATGGGTGAGCGAATACTTTTGGCAATATAGTGTACCTTTGTGAAGCAGGTTTCCTCTTTAATCAATCACAACATGACTGATGTATTGTCTGGCGATCTGATCTGATCTGAAGGAATATTGAGTTTATCTCTGAGCTTTACTGTATGTTACCTTTTTTTGTCGATTTTCACTTTAGCAAATGTTATTTTCCTCTCTCTGCAGTTCAGTGCGTAGCAGCTGCTTCAGGAAGGATTTATTGTTCTGGGGTATTTTAATTGAACACTAAGTTACCTAGGTTTGGCAGGTAGTCTGGCCTGCTAAGAAATACTTTTACCCTCACAGTTCTTCCTTTCGCACTTGCTTTCATTATAACATGTCTGTTGAAGCCATATTGTTAAATATTCTCCTGGCATTTGCTGTGCTTATCTTTTTGGTGTGTTAAAGCTTTGTGTTACAGTTGTATACAGTACATGATGTGTTATCCTGCTCTTGAATGATTGTTGAAGGCTTTGTGAGAAGCCTCCATCCCATCTTTAAATATCAAAGTACAGTGTCAGTGTTTTCATTAGTAGCATCAGAGTCTGTGTCATTTGTGGTTTGACTTACATTGAGTCTGAAGCTTCAGAGAAGAGATGAGCAAGGACTTTGCCCTAATTATCATGCTGGCTAAACATGCTGTGTCGGTTAAATGATGTTTGCAACAGGCGCAACCTCTGGCTGCTTATAACAGCTACTTCCTGACACTCCCTATCAGCTTGATTGATTGGTTCCCAAGCCACTCCCTAAGTCTGATTGGCAGCTTAATGACAAGGGAGGAGGAGAATAGCTAAAGGAGACAGAGCATTTTATGGTACTGAGCTAATCCAAAGTAAGTTTTTTTTTTTTTGTTTGTTTTTAAAATGTATCTGGAAGTGCCTCAGTTGTTTGTTTGCAGTAAGGGCAGCCTCATAAAAATATTCATCCATAATAATCTGTGTGCACTCTTTTCCCCGGCTTTCCCAAAACTGTCACATCTATCAAGATTAGGTGACTGGTGGAGACCAATTCTCCCTTACAATAAATCAATCTCATTGAATGCCTGCAACAACTAATGCCGACTGTCCAAATGACTCGTGGTATAACCACCTCTGACAAATATTCAAGACTCATACCAAACCACTGATTACACAGATAAGTGATCCATCTTCTGAAGACATGTTAGCATCTATCAGCATTTGGTTCTCATAGACAGTTAATGCCATTAGCCTTTTGAGAAGAGCGGTTAGCTCCTGATTCCTCATAAATCCTTTCCTTTTACCATCATAAATCAAGACAGTGTGGTTTCTAGCTTTGCTAGAGTAGCTTCTTTCGCTGACCCTTCCTTGATGCCCTTGTTTGTCTTTGACTCCACTAAGATGTTGAATTGCTTCCTACTGTCATTTAGACGTTATGTAAGGTTTTTATGCACAGTAGTGCAGTCTCAAAGCAGTTTTCTGATTCCATTTGTAAGGTTTTATGCACCTTACAAATGGAATCAGGAATCGGAAAACAGAAAATCTATGACACATTGTGCGCTGTCATTAGCTGGAACTTTGCTGCCTGCTTTAACTGAAATGTTCTTGATGAAATTCTTTGAATCGCAGGCATTTGACAGTGTGCTTTGCCAGCTCTCATCTTCGTCTTTCTCTTTACTCAAATGTGTTGTTTTTATATATAATATCCTTTCATTGGTAACTAGGATCTTTATCGTTTTTCATCTGGGTAACAGTATCCCAATGGAGTAAATTGTTTGTAATCAGAGAATTAGACGAGCATTTAATCTTAAAAGGGTTTTCATGTGGAATTGCTTTGAAGTGAGCTAATTCAATATATACCTAACCTGAGGGCACTTAAGATGGAGATTGGGGTTGCGATAAGATGTGCCTTTTGAATATAACGCAGAGTTGGCACTACAGTGAAGACTAATCGTGTAAAGGAAATCTTTTCTTTGAACCCTTCACGAGAATATGAATAAGATAAATTAACAGGGGCTGATTGTATGCCTCCACATGACTTGTGTCAACGCTTGCAGCAGAACTTTGAATCATAGAAACTGCCTGTTATCTAAGTCAAAGGTCAATCTTCACGTAAAGGTCAGCAAAAGTTAGCATCATCTTTCTTTGGGAAAATGACAATGTAATAATTATTATGACAGTGTGTCTGTTAATAGGATGTAATTTGACTCGCTGGGAATATGAGAATTGCTGCGCCATACTTTCTTTACCATTACATACTGTTGAAGTGCTTTAGAGCAAGGCAGATAACTCCCATTTGTTTGGCTGAGTGTATCAGTGGTTACAAGTAGAAGACTCTCTTCCAAGTCAACAAGTCCTTAAAATGATTGTTTAATCTGCTATTAATAAAAGTAATGGATAGCTGCTGCCCGAGGTGCATGTATGTAACTATACAAGCTGACGTGTGTGTGTGTGTGTGTGTGTGTGCTACTGAGCTGCATGCTCACCAAACCTCTGTAATGTAAATAATTGCTTTAAAAAATAAGAAAAAAATAGCTCAGAGGGGCAGTAAACACTGTTTTCAGTCCACTGTTGAACAAAATGACCAAATATTTTATAGGATTGTAGATCAAACAGTAACAATGACTCAACAATTACTTGTTTTCGTAAGATGTTGGATTTGATGCTGGACAGATTTCTTGCTTTTACTGTCAAAGAAAAACAGGAATTAAACTGTCAACATGGTCCCAATAACACAGTAACCAGGTGTCACGCTGGGACAGTTTGTGGATACTGTATTTATCGCTTATTTCTCAATAGAAACGTGTCCTTTTTATCATCAGAGCCCCTTTTCAAGACTGAATAATTCATCTTGTGCCCAAAATATTAAAATAATACATGGTTCACTAACTTCACTTGACATTCATTAAAAGTCCCATCAGTTTTTTGGTGTTTGCTTTTAAATTTTTGAGCAAACTAACAACTTGAAAACACTGTGATATTCCAGTTTTGTTTCTCCTCCATTAAATTTAAAGCAGACTAGAGACACTTTTGGCTTTCGTGCTGCTCAAAGTGCAATAAATCCTGTTATGGATAATGGTAAATACCTCTTGAGTGATAGTTAATCACTGACTGGCAGAAAATGTAGCTTTTCGGGGGTGTTGATGTTATTTATAAAATTGCAGATTATATTCTGTCATCACCTGTTTTCACACAAAATATACAGTGCAAAATGATGTTACCGTGATTGACTGGGGAAGTAGTCATTAAGAGGTTATCTCATGCTGCATAATAAAAGCCAGTGTGTGGTCCATATGTTGGGGCAGATATTCAGAGTGGTGGGGATGTTGAGTGGAAGTAGGGAGCTGTTTTAATCAAACAGCTCCTCCAGCTGTTTCCCACCTGGTGAATTACAAAGTGTCTTCTACCGACGCAACGCATCACTGAAGTAGAGAAGTCTTCTTGTGTATCAACTGTTCTTTATTTACTTGTAGTTGCGCTGGGCTTTAACAGGGCTGCAGAGAAAGCAGCACACAGGACAGAGGGCTGCATAATTGCAGTACTGTGTAATCATGGGAGCTGACAGAGGACTTTTTTTTGCTGTCACAGGTTGCCTCATGCCATGCTATGTACATTAGCAGGCAACTAAACCACACTTACTGGGTGACTGTGTTTCCTGTGTGGCATCCTGTAAGCAACTATTCCCTCCTCCCCCCTTCCACCTGATATTCAGATATTACAAAAAAAACATTTCAACATGTCTTCTAACATGTTTTGTTGAATATCATATGTTAGCATCTGCAGTTGTTGGCACCAGTGGTGCAGTAAAAATCTGCGAACGATGGATGGTTACAATTAGGGCTGTGTATCGATTCAGATATTCCAGATCGATTCGATATTTCAAGGTCCCGATTCGAATCAATTCACGATTCGATCCAATTTGATTCAGTCAGGGATATTTCAGTTAAAATAAATGCTCCATTATTTTCTGTGCATGTTGAGAGTTTGCTGGTAACTTAGGTTTCTCGTCAAATGGTTGCGAAGATTTGTCGTATTTTATTTAATTTAATTTAATTTATTTTATTCATTCTGTATTTTATTTTCCCGTTGCATATTTTGCATATTACTTGTTTTTTGTCCATCTTCTCAGTTTCTTCCAACTTCTTAAATGCGAAATGCATCTAAATATCAGCTTTTAAACTTGTCGGCGGTGCCTGGAGAGGTGGACTCGCTTTCGCCATGTTTGTTTGACTGCTGGCAGTAACATCTCACAAGCTCTTGTTCCTTGGAAAGTGGTAGAAAGAAGCACTAAACACTGATCACGTGAGACTTCTTCTTCTTTGGTTTCGACAGACTAGCTATGCAGACTACACGTATGTATGGCGATCGATGCCCTCATGCGAGACTGGCAGGTGGGTTTATACTTCAGGCTGCTTCTCCGCATGTCTAATGAAGGAAAAAAATACGCAAGTTAAAAGATCGATCTTTGGATTTTATGAATCGATTATCAACCATTTAAATGGAGATTTTTTAACCCAGCCCTAGTTACAATGGCATGAGTAACAACAATTAACTTTAATAAAAGTAGCTTGCAGCACATGGGAGTCAAACTGTAAGTTATACTGACAACCCAGCAGCAGTTGGCCGAGACAGTAGATGGTAGAGAACAAAGACAGTGAAGAAAAAATATGGGCCTGTCATGAATATTAACGTTTGCGATTGTTTTGAGTCGGGTGGTCTCATTTAATGGAGACAAAGTGTGATTGACAGCCGGATAACAGTGGTGCACCGATCAATCACCACTTGAATGAGCGGTATTCCCAATACCATATGCTGCCTACTTGTAGGACACTACACTGTCTTGGACGCACTACCGTCATGCATTTTTTATAATTTCATTTGAATGACTTAACAAGACCGACCTAGCGGGTGCTTGTGAAGAGGTCTGAATATTCAGTGAAAATGTTAATGCATCATTTTATGGAAATTAAGCTCTGAGCCAAGAGGCAGCAGATTTATAAACACCTGTTTGCTTTTGATGCTTTGCCACAAACGTGCTGCTGCCGCTTCAATCCACAAAGTGATGACTTTACTTTGAGGAACCTGCAGAGATAAATAATACAATAGAATAAGTAACAGTATCTGTGGTGTATGTGTGCATGACTCCCACTATCTCTACTGAGTTCATGGATCTATAGAAGCGACATTACAAGGATGAAGAAGTAATTAACCGATCTATACTGGAACTTTTCCTGACAAAAGAAGGAAATTCTTCTTTCTCTTTGCCAGAGAAGTGAAAGTCTGTTCCATGAAATATTGAAAAAGCTGTTTTTTTTTTCTGGGCTAGCAATTCATCATCTATATATAACCTCCTTTTTATCACTCTTCCTGGATCCTGGATGATTCCTGATTCCGGCAATTCCTTTTTTCCAGACTTAGATGATGATGAGAGAAATGCTAGATGAATAAAATATTCCGCTGCCTACTTAGTCATGGTGGTGGTGTGAGTGTAGGGGGGCTATCTTGTAAGTAACCATAAATAACTAGTGAACTATAGCTAAACATAGTTCAGGCAGAGGCAAAGGCAGTCAAGTCATGCTTTTACAGTAAGTATAAGAGTAGTTGGTTATAAAAAGGAAGCAGTGCTTGGAGTGATTAAGTGTGCAAGAGGCTGAAGCAGTAAAGATGGAAATATTAGACAGTTAGTTAATACCTTAGGGCCTGACAAAAATGAATTACATGCTAACAGGAGCTGAGTGCTAAGGTAATCAACACCTCCACATGGGGCGGGAAGTGTCTACGAGCTGTAGTTCTCAACATTTTCTGTGAAGTAATCCCAGAAGTTTTTCATCAAACCAACTGTGCCATGTTTACACAGTCACACATCATTTTAAAGACAGAAATCAAAGTTCTGATCATTACACTGATGTATAACCTGGATAAATTCCCAGCTCTCTATTGATCTCAATACCTCTATTCCCATATAATGCCTTCACCCAGTGCATTGCTTCATAGAGGAGGGAGGTTATTGAAACTGTTTCATTAGTCTTGTCTTCAGTGCTGTGTTTTGTAAGGGATTGGGTTCGGATAAGGTACCTTCAGAGAGCTCAGAAAGCTTTCATGAGTCCACTTCCTGTTCCTCAAGGATCAACAGGGCTTTGGTCTTTACTTGCTCTGAGGGAGACAAAGTCCTTCCATGAGTTTTTAATCAGGTCCTGAAGGAGAGACTGAGCCAAGTGAAAGATTCAAGACATGGAATCACTACACATGACATGTGGATTCACTGTGTGACTTTTGATGCTTTGAATTCAAAGTACTGTCTGTGAAATTAAGACAGTGGTATTAGCTTTCATTAAATAAAGACCTTCCCAATTTATTTTTATCCTTATGAGCCATCTGGATATTGCAGGTCTTAGGATGTAATTGTGGGAAATTACATGTTAGCATGGGGTTAATCATTTAAGTCCAGCTATTTCACATAGTCAGTAGTGTTAGATGACTCTGGTAAGAGCATAAAGTGGACCAGTTTTTTTCCACATTTATAAAAGCCCTGTGAGAAAATGACATATTTCTCATCTACTTGTAGTTCTAAGTATGATTTGAGTATGTAGTGTGTTCACTGTAAAGGTGACAAACTAAATATACCATTTCTTTATTTTGGATTGAAAAATGAAAAGAAAAACAACAAAAAAAAATAAACTCATGGCTTTAGGTGGGAGGTAACAGGTTGACTTTAATTAGTAAATGTTTTAAATATTTTTAAACAGATTTGATGTTAAGCCTCAACTGAACAAGACCTAATTTTACCTAAATTTGCATCATGCAGACACTAATCTCTTTTAGTTCACTTATAAACAAAAATAATTTGTTAATCACTTTGTCATAGTGCAAATACTGTCGGTGCCCAGACCGTGTCATAGTAACAAATACAGGTTCAACCTCATTAAATCAAACCTGTGTGACCTCGTACTGCAGACCAGACCGGCAAAACCAGAAATCGACCCAACTCGACTTGACTGGCTGCCTTTCTAAATCTAATCCTCATTCATATCAACAATCCACACAATTTCAAAATGTAGTCAGTTCAGTCGTAAAATAACTGGCTCATTAAAAAACATAATGCATCACCCTTAGCAACATACACTGTTGGTGAATATGATAAATTTATGATTCTTGATTAATCACCTTAATGTGGAATTTTAAACATGTACCAAAACAGACACTGTTTTACGACAGCATTATCCAAAAGTGTGGCATTTTTATTAGAAATTGAGTAACTTTACCTGCCAGCAGCAGTTTGCAAACACCCAAGACATTTATGTTGGGACCTTTGTAGTGTTGTGAGCATTAAAATCAAGCCTTACCTTCAGCAAGCTGCTGTAGTAATTCTGTCTTTGATTTTACCAGTGGATGAAACATTTCTAGTGTGCACTTGGCTACAGTTACTTTAGCATTCCAGGCTAAAATAGTAATTACTGTATGTGATTTGGGGGTACATATTGAATGACAGACATGTTGCCCTTTGCTTTCTTGGATGAAAATCTATAAATAAATTCCATGGTAATGCCCTCCTGTTATCAGGATGTGATGGGATGTGGTTTTGGTTGAGCTAGCTACAGAAAATCAGTCTTGACTAAATGAAAGCACAGTGAAAAAGGCCTCATATTACTGGACACAGTGACTGACAGGTGGTATCTGGAAAGTTGAGAGCATCATTGCAGAAAAGTTTTTAACACCAGAGTTATAAAGTCAGAAATGAGAAGCATGAACTCACTGGCGCTACAGTCGGTACAGTTTATAGAGTGTTACATCACAGGATCAGCATCTTTACACAGAAGCAATCCCTCAGAAAATCTAACATGAACAACTCTGTGTCACCACTCTTTCAAACACTGAGATATGAGTGCTGGCAGGCTGAGTGGAAAAGAAAAGTGTAGCTTAACTGAAGATTTCCCTGCAGACTCTCAATAGCAGGTAGCAGTGCTCTCCCACTTAATTGCACCTTACAGTTAAGAGTCATTTTCTCAGATCCAGGAAGGTGCTCGGGCCTTGATTTGCTGTTAACAACATCTCAGACCGCCACATTCTCCAGGCGAGGCTATATTAGACTTTAATTAATTCTGTGGCTAGCAATACTCAAAGGTAATGGCAATGCAGGTATGCAGCTCCTCACAGGTCTGCAGTGCTGTAATGAACAACATGGTCAGAGCTCAAAGTGGATGTCTGATACGGGACACTGCAGGGGTTTGATGTGAGGGAATGCTGGAAGGACTGTAAAGTCACTGCCATGTTTGGTGGGTGGGGATCATGAGCTTCACTAAAGAGAATTTCGGGTAAGATCAGGTCTACCTGAACTGTGAACGTGAGCCTAGACCTGGTTTGGCACAGTGACTGTTCTAAAGGTATCTGCTAGGGGTGGGAATCCATTCAGTTTGATTCTGATTCAGATGTCAATTTAATTCAATTCTAAACCAATACTCAATGCTTTGTGATGTAACATTTTTTATGTATTTTTTATGTATTTCCATGCCTGATTTAAAAAAAAAATGTATACACTAGATATAAATTTTAGTTTGCTCATCACTTCCAACTGTTGTAATGTTCCTTAAAGAAAATTAACAGAGGAATTACCTTCTTTCTTCATAGAAAAAACTTTTTTTGTCACAAATATGACTTTCTATGAACAGTCAATAATAAATGCAGCTTGTGCAAATGTTTGTTTTTAAAATTTGAAATTGTGATTACTAAATTATTTGTATAGAGACACAGTTGTTGTAGAGAATTTGCGACACATTGAAGAATTGATTATTTTTCCCACCCTTAGTAGCTACAGGTATAAATACCAACAGATAACAATCATGAGAGGAATGGTTTATAATACAATGCCTCAGAGAGGAGTGTCCCCTTCATATTAATCAGTACACTAAGAATTCACTCTGTTGCCCAAATTACATTTTTTCTGTTGGATATGAACACTTCTCCCACAAAAAATGGTGACTCACTACTTCTGAGAGAATTACTACAGCAGCAAAGTCAAAGCTGGGCTCAGTACCGTAGCATGTTTGGCTCTTTGGTCACAGATCAACAAGGATGGTAAACAGTGTTATTTTGTGTGCTTTTCTGCCATCACTTTACAGGATTACTGGTTTTTAAATAAATTATATAATAATTAAAAGATGACTTGTAGCCTACTTCCTCCTACTATTTATAGCCACCAATATACAAAGTTCCTTCATGTAATTGGAAATGCAGCAGCATATTTTTCATGTTTAGTCTGATTTGGACAGTAAAGATAATTTTCTGTCAAAGGTATGTTTGGATTGGGGATTAAAGCAAATGAGTAGTAACTCTAGCTCTTACATACAAAGACATGCTTCATTCTCTTTTACCAGCCTACTACTAATCTTTTACTACTGAAGAGTATTGCTGTTTCCTCGTGTGCATTAATGTATATATGTATATCTACCTTTCCAATTAAAGGCTATTATTTTGCTTTCCTCGTTGCACAGAAAACATACTGAGCTGTGACCCCAGTAACAGTATTATCAAGGAGCTAAAATTTCTCTAAAAGTCGTTGCAGTTTGAAGAATGATAGCTTTTTTTTATTTATTTATTTTTTTTTAATACAAAAGATTTCCCATACAGGTTAACTTGTTTATTAGAGACCTAGTTATGTGGAATTATCACCTTGGTGCACAGCTCCTCTCACCACCCAGAGAGAGCTGTTTGTTTATACTCTACTCTGGTTTTCTTTCTTTCTCTGTCACTCTGGCTAAGAATATACTGAATGTAATATTAGTAGAGCCCCAGTGATTGGAAATGCTGTTTTAATCATATCCTCTTGTATGGAAGGCTTTCAGCCAGCGTGATGCCACCTCTGCACAAACTGAAGGTCAGGGGCAAAGTCTAAGATCAGCATTGCTGACAATCTTAGCTAGGGCACAACAGTGTGTAATCAGAAGGGATTAAATTGAAACACATTTTGATTCACCTTCATCGTGGTGATATCTGTTCCTTTTAAAAACTAGCTGACTAGTCCAGCTGAGGGCAAAAAGCATCAGCTCCTGTTTGTACCCTGCAATAAACCAGTTTATGCGAAAACACCAGTCCCACAACCATGATACATGCAATTATGTATTCACACACACACACACACACACACACACACACACGCACAGTGTACCCCGCTGAGGTTCATTTCTCTTGTTACAAAGATAGTGTTATTGATGTGATGGGTCACATTGCAATTTAGAGGCAATTAAAAGGTAATGAATGTGCTCAAATGAAACCTGTGTCTGGAGGGCATTTGCAGTGTATGGTAGAGATGATATATTTGTCTGTGTGTGTGCGTGTGTATGCGTGCATGCTGGACACAGCCATTCATGTAGCGTTAAGCCAGTATAAAAGATAACTCAAAGTAAAGTGCCTTTGAACACGACAGCTATTATAGTGTATTAATAGTTATGGCAATATGTAAATCTGTTTAGCTCATAGTCAGTGCACTTACAACATCTCAGTGCCACACATGCTCATGAGTACCTCAATTATCAACAAAATAATAATGGTGACATATATCTCCCCTTGTTGCATCCTATTAGACATAGGTAGAATTGGCATGAAATTGGATGCCGTCGAGGTTGACAGTTACTGACCCTCTTTTTTTCCCTTATCTTGACATGCACAGTGGAGTAAATATTCCGTGACAAATTCGTTTCGAACAAATTATCTCCTCAAGTGGAACTTTTTATTTTTTTTTTTTCAGCCTCAACTATCAATTAAGGACTTGCAGGAATTTGCTATGCTCCTCACTGAGTAGAATCAGTTCATTGTGTCATAAGAATAATTCATACATGCATGTATGAAGTTGGGAAGGTGTTGAAGATCTCCAGTGTCATGCTTGAGAAATTGATTTTTCTGCTCCCTTTGAGTTACAATGTCAGAAGTTGTACTCTAGATTCAGCAAACACATTTTTCTAAAGAGGTAAAACCTCTTGAGTTTTTTGACTGAGTAACCATATCAACCTCTTTATTTGATTGTACACTTAACACATTGGTGCAGTCCTCTTAAATGTTTAAATTTAATGAACCATACAATACATCAGTTTTATTATCAGGTCACTTGTAGTATTCTGTTGCCTATTTCAGGTGTCTACCAACCTAATGAGGAGGAAAATGTGTTTGTCGTGCACACACACACACATATATATATATATATATACATATATATATATATATATGTATATATATATATATATGTGTGTTATAGCAGTATTACCCATTTTCATGTTCATTGGAAATCCCGAACCTTGCAAACCAAACCAGGTATTACTTCATAAGCGCTCTCCAAGGTGTTTTTAATTAGTGAGGAATCCTCGTTTTGTGAGGCAGATGGCACCATCTCTGTCTTTTGTTAAAGTCACACTAATTAGGATTCTCCGAGAATACGCGTCCAACCAGCATCCTTAATAAGGGAGCCTGTTAAGCCAAGTAATAAGAAACCTGATGTCTTCACGACAGTGCTCACCTTGAAACTCGAAAATACAAACTAGTCAGTCTCTCAGCACAGATCTGTTGTCAGTGCTTTTTGTTTGTGTTGTAAATAAATGTGATATTGTGGTTAAAATGGATTTTCTATTTTGACTCACTTTAAAAAGTCAGACTTTTAGCTGCTGATTATATGTCATTATTAAATGATGCACACAAATGTTGCAAGTGAAAAACGCTGTTAAACTGTTAAATGAAACAACAGTTGAGTCGGAGAAGGAAACAACACGCTGGAGGAAGTCTGCTGCCTTTTGTGTGAATGGAAATTGCTTGCACATCAAACCCTCCACATGTCAGTCTTCTCTAGGCATTCCAGGACTTTGAAAGCAGGACTCTGAGGAAGATTTGTAGATGCTCTCATATGAGTCCAGATACCCACTTCTAAACAAGCACAGATGGCAAATTAAGGCAAATATGGCCCAAAATGAATCTAAGTTCATTTTGGCTTCTTCCACTGAAAAGGGTCTGACAGAAAAAATAGTGCTGGCTTGGGGTTTTGACACTCTGACATGTTATCATTCACTCTCCATCTCCAGGAAATAATATTAGCTGGTTTTAATTGCCGTCGCCATCACTCACACTGTAAACTGCATCAAAATAATAATATGCTGGGAGACAGTTGCTGTCTGCACCATGCTAATGTCTGATGAACAGACCCATAATGTGTGTGACTGCAGCGGTTAATCGAATACTTTATTGTACATTTAAAATTAAATTATTTTGGAGATTTGTTGTAAAATCAGCTATACGTCCTGCAGTTTTTCCTTTGTCGAACATTTGAAAAGACAATAATAATATTTAAAGAATACTGTTATAATATTAATAATATATTGGAATAATATATTGTTTATAGTCATGTTTACAGTAGCAAGTAGTCTCTTCGTCTGGTTTTGATGGTGCATTGTGACATTTCTTAATGAGTCTTCACCACCAACTGTTGACTAATAACGTTAAACTGCTAGTTTCACTGGGCTACACATTTGCATTACTGCCTCTGCATTTAATATGAAGGTGATTAGCATCACTAAACACTGTGAGCTGTGTGCTTGTGCACATGGAAGATTGTAGATTTTCTGTCGTCAATGATCCTCTTCTTTGGTCCACTGCTGAAATCTCCAAAAGTAAGGAAAAGATAAACTGTCATAATCACAAACTAAAAAGTACAAAATTCAGCCACTCTCATACTTATTGGTTGCTTACCTTGGAAAAGGACAATATATATAAATCACTAGACTTTCCTAGTGTGCAATCAATAATGGTTCAATGACTCCTTATCTCCCCTGTGTACTAATGGCCAGAGCTGGCTTTAAGAAACAAATGGGACTGTGCTGAGAAAGACAACTCTATAGCCTGAGCTCCCCTCTTCAGTTGTGTGGTATTACTTGAACAACAAAGAGTTACCAGCACAAAGCTTATTCATTTTCCATTTGGTCAGGTTAGAGTGCTTTGTGTTTGGCATCATTTTTATTCAACATCACTCACCTTTTTTTTTTTTTTTTTTTTTTTTTTTTTTTTTAAACAACTAATACGGACGTCGTTATTAGAGAGCATAATGCAGCACTTAATTAAATTTGCTTTTTGAGATGGAATTAATAATAGGAAGGGTGAATGGAAATTTTTACCTGAATCATTTTCATAAATCTTGATAATGAAGTTCACTCCCTTGTTGGCTCTAAATGTCACACCTTGAACTCAGAAACATGGTGCCTTTTTTTTTTTTTAAACCAATTAATCTTTAGGATGAACTCTTTCCCTTTTCTGAGAACAAGCTCTCTATTATAGTCAGGCGTCTTTCTGACAGTCTCCCTGCCTTGTCTATGATATCATCTTAATCCTACAGAATGATGTATAGTACCTCTGCCTATATTTTATACAAGCTTTCCATAGGAAACAATGAATGTGGAAATCATACAGCTGTTCCCTGTATCACGGATACATAAGGTCCACCTTATGTTATAAACCAGATAAATAGGTTAAAGATAAACATGGTAACAGCTGAGTGACGAGGAAGTAAAGAACAGGACTATGGCAATGGCAATGATGCTACTGGCTGCAGTTATCAGTGTCAGTGTCTCACACCAAAAGCACCAAACCCTTTACACTCAGTGATCTTGAGCACAGGGATAGAGCTCGTCTGACTTCACCTGAAACAGGGAGCGAAGAAGTGCAGTCAGAAGATGTCGTAGGAAGGCATATGGAGAATTTCACAATGTGGATTTCAGGATATTAAATCCCACTCACCAGCTCTATTTCGAGACCATCCTTGCTTATTGGGAGAATGGTTAATACCGAACAGACACGGCTTGGATTGGAAATGTTGAGTATGACATATGGAGTATCATGTAGAATCCTACTCACCGGCTCTATTTTAAGATAATCTTCTGTCAGTTTAGGTTTAGGTTTATGGTGCCCTCCCAACATTTACGTTACCAGCTGATTTGCCTCAGATCATCCTAAATTATTGATACCGTAGATCTTTTTGTTATCAGGGTTCCTGCAGGTCATTAAAAGTTTTAAAAACCTTGAATATAATTTTGCATATTCAAGGCTTTTAAAAAGTCAGGAATTGGAAGATGAGGTATTGAATTTTCTCAGAGAAAGAATGAATGAGTGTGATTCTATTTTTTATAGTTTTATTTTATGTTATATTGTACACCCAGGACCTTTTCAACACTTAACGCAGAAGAAAAAATGTTGAGTCAGTTTCTGGTTGAAGGCTGAAGGATATCACAGAGAAAGAGTGATGCTCCAGGCTAAACATGGGTACATTGAAATTTCATTTTAAGTGGTTGGTAGATTAAATATTGTGGATTTGCTTCACAGTGTGGGAATAATGTGAACTGATGATGATGATGAGAACTGTGTGGGAGAACACTCAGACTGATGACGAAGGGTTGCGGCCATTGACTGTGTATAAATAGCTGCTCAGTGGATTCAACTTGGATTGTCTTTGCAGTCAGCATCATTCACACACAGTGTTGTGGTAACGCACTACAAAAGTAACAACGTTACAGTAATGGATTGATTTTAACAGTAATGCAATAATACAACTCATTACTATTTTAATTTCTGTAATATTTTATAAGCTACTTTCTAAGTAACATACGTTTAAGTGACGCAGTGTTCTCGTCCGGCCGCAACTACTTCCTGCTTCAGCAGTGATGACAAGTCAATGAGCAGGAGTCATGGCAACAGAGGCGCCTATCACTTTCAATTCATCAGAGACTAGATTTTTTTTGTACAGTTACAGTGATAGTATTGGAAACGGTTAGAATATTTCTCCTGATGTCATAATTTACCAGACTTTGATCTGAACGTACATTAATTTGTGCCGTAGCAATGGTATTAATTTTGCTATTCTACAGGTATTAAAAGGTCTTAAAAGTTATTGAATTTGTATTTAAAAACTGCAGATACGCTGCTTATTTTAATGTTAAAAAGAGAGCTCGGTCCAGCATCGGTGACAAGCTGAAAACAGTATGATGAATATAGTTTTTGATCTGAAACGAGTGCTTAAAATTGACCTTATTGTGCTGCAGTATTTAAATGCTCTGTTACTTCAGAAAGGTCTCGAGATCAAATTTTAAACACGTCCTTCCAATTATACCTATTTAACCGACTTAGACTCTGTTCCACAAAAACCTTTCACTTGCAAAAGAGGCATGCACTCAATGACTTGACCCATAGAATTGTTGAAGCGCGACAAAAGCAGAGTGACTGTTGGCTCAGTTTCTAGTTAATCTGTCTTGTTGTGCAAGCCTTGAATTAAAATCCTTGCATATAATGAGAGCATTAAGGACTCACCTTGAAGTACCACTTCGAGCCAATTTTGCAGTAATTAATAGGTTGGAATAAGTAGGTGATGTTTGTAGTAATATGGTGAAGGAGGGAAGAAGCCACATGCATCTGGAGCCCACTGAAAATTAAAAGGAATAAAAGGAGGCCAATGCAAAGAGAGCCTGCCCTGCCCTTAGCTCAGCTGCAATAAATAGCCTGGCCCCCATCACATTCGTCATATTGATTTTTCTTTAATGATATGCACAAGAAAGTAATTTCCTTGTCTCTGCATTGTCAGCGGTGACTAATCAGATTTTCCTGAGACAACCAATTCCATACCTCAAGGAAATGCTCGGCTACAGATACTGGTCATCCAAGTGACACAGACATCACCTAACAGCTTGTACAGGTGCAATCTCTCTCTGCGTGCAGGGCTGGAATACTAAGTGCGTACTACCTACACTGTGTCCTTGGTTTGTTAAAGCAACATGTGCAACTGAGGCAACTGATTTTGAGTGTGGATATGATATAACAAAGTACCCATCATTATACGTAATCCTGCTTTCTTTAGAAAAGCAAATATTTCTTCTACTAATGTATTCATGTCCAGATATCTCTTTAAGTAAAACAATCAGCTGTGTACCCCGAGGGGAAGAGTAACCACTAAACAGCAAGGTTGTTTTGTGCTTCCCACCTCGAGTACCAAATAGACACAGCAACTTGCAAGGAAAACTGACCTAAGTTCTTTGTGCAATGATCCATCAGCAGGGAGTCAATTTAGGGCATGGTTTTCATTGACCAACAAACATAAAAGCCAAAACCTCCAATAGTTTCTCTGTTGTTTGTGTGATTTTCATATGCTTGTGTTTGATATTTAACCTTGGCCCAGTGAAATTTGAATATCTAATCAATCACGCCATATTAGAGTTGAATGCTAATCGCCATCAGCTCACTACTATTTCACGAGGCGGCTCCATTTATGAAATGTCACTCAAAATAGTGTACCCACAAGCTAGTCGATGGCAGCCGTCTTTCCGTCTTGATGTTTCATTTGCTGTAAATACATAAACAGAGCGATATGGATCGGGGGCAAGCAGCTGGACACCCACATGTGGTTTCTGTGCTAGGTGGGGGCTCGCTGAAGAGGCATTGATCAGTGGTGGGGCTCTGTCTACAGTTTCCTGGAGGTCTAGTCTGAAAGTATGACTAAGAGTCGTTCAGAGTTAACCCATGACCTTTGAGGTTGGTCTGATACCATGCTATTGATAGGAAAGCAGATAGGGTTACCTCACCACTGGAAGTTGTCATTTTTCAATAGCTAATCACGTCTACAGAGTGCAGACCGAGAGAGGTGCCACAGCATCACTGTAATCACTGTGTATTTATAAAGAGGGCACTGTATTACATACTGTGTGGTGATGTGGCACCACTTTCTCCATCCCTTGTTATAAAAGTGACTGCCTATTTAACCCGCTCCCTGAAACATCAGAAAGTCAGCCAGAATGGATGATGTGGATATGCTAAAACGCAAAGAGATTTAAAATAAATCATCCACTGTACACTTAAAATAAAGCGCATCCCTGTGTGCTTGTTGGCTGTTTTCTCCACAGAAATACATAGAAATTAAAAAGACAAGACAGTGTGATAGCTGAAGCTTCCCTGAAGTGCCAAGTGTCTGAGAGGCTCCATTTCATCGTTGATAAATTTGCTCCTACATTTCAAAACGTTTTCCTACAGGGCCTTAGCATTTGAACATGCCCCAGAGGCCTAGCATCTTTATTAAAATACAGTACATGTCAGTCGTGCCACGTTTGAGCAGCACAACACAGTTTGTACAATAGATTCACTCTGAATACCTTTTTATTTTATTAACCATTATCTATCTTTTTTATATTAAGCCTCACTTTGCAGTCTGCACTGTGGATGAGCAACAGGAATAGAAAAATAATAGTTTATCACAGTGATTACATGCTTTACCTTAGCTTTCCTCTTCTATAAAACGAATAATTCAGCTTGAAGATGAGAAATAAGGTATTCATTACTGACGACACAGTGGCTACAAGGTGATATAATCCAGGGATGATAGTGAATGAGTGCATTAACCAGTAAAGTACTGTATGTGACCTTTAGCAGAAACACTTCTCTTATCATCAGCTGAGAGGATCTGAAGCAAAGATAGGAGCACAAAAAAAATGTCATACAAGTATAAATAATGTATGGATTCAAATATGAAACGCTTTTTACAAAAGTGTTTTAATTCTTTGATGCTCTTTGAGTAAATGAGCAGTAAACTGCAAACAGCTGTATTTGTCCTTCCACAAACTCTCAGATGATGTTCTATATTATTAAATATTAAATAGTACCAGATATTGCAGCTTTTAGTGTGTTGCTTTACTTCAAAGACTGTACAAAATTCATAATTGTGCAAAAAGACAGAAAATAAAGTTAAGCATCAACTTTGATTGGTAGTAGCTACTATTGTCTCTGATGGGTCAGACTTGTGGCATGTTGTTTCAGCTGAGCCTTGTGTGTGTCAGAGCTATGGCAGCCATGCTTAGTGTCTCTGCAGAGCAGTGAATGGGAAGCAGTAGCACAGTGTGTTTACCAAACAGCCTGTATCATACAAGTCTCTCAACTTACCACCCACTTCTGCACGCTAGCTAGCACTCCTCCTTGTCTTTGTAGCCCTGGCTTTGGTGAATTTTCCTGAAATACACATAGTCGCCACTGCCAAGGGCATAAACAATTATCAATCAGCTCTAATCCACTGTTCCGCATAAGTAAGAGTTCTTCATGCCGTGTGCTGAGCTGTGCTGTCACTTTTTATCACTTATAAAATGTGACTTGGCAGACAGAGCCCAACATGATGCATGACAAGTAACTTACATCACCGTCTCAAATCCATTGCAACGCTCACACAAATAGTGTCAGTTTGCTGCAGGAGTTGTGGTTCACATAAATGTTTGCGTGTATATAATAGCTGTGTCCTCCAGAATATTCCTCAGGACTCTGTAACAGCATTTAGAGCATCACAGATGAACACACTAACTTTAGAGATAGCACCTGCTGTATTATTCGTTGGCAGGAAGACTCCTGGATCTATTAGACCTGTAGTTGGAAGAATAAAAGAACAATAGATTCATCCCTGCACTGACTGCTTGAGCTCTAGGCTGGTGTAGTCGTGAGATATCAGCCTGTTCATTTTCCTTTCCCGTATAAGAGATTTTTTTTTTTTCTGCAGGGTGTCCGCTAAGGGGCTGATCACACCAAGACGGGTCGCTATAGGCGGGAAGCTTCGAAACGCAGTGTCAAAGTGTGTCTGACTAAACAAAGTGGTGCTCCTGTGGAGTGGCGCTGTGCAACCGTTCAAATGTGATTAACAGAACAACGTGCTCTCGCTCTCTCTCAAAAATAGTATTCTGCTTGAAACTGTCACAACTTGATATCATCTACTGGCATCAAAACCAGGAAGAAGTGTTATAGTAAAGCCTGTCTCTTGCTTGATTTGTTTGTTTTTTTTGCGTGTCTACAAGAAATAAGACGCGACATGCAAGTTGTCGTACTATAGGAAAAAGACATTTTTGCTGCCATTGTGTCTCAGTGTGATCAGCTCCAAATCACACTTTACTTATTTCAATCACATACTGGTAGTAAATCTGCTGTTGTTATTATAGTGCCAAATTTCTGACCAGTCCACTTTCAGAGTCCACACAGGTGGTTTCAAGTAATGAGAGACAAGCAAGTGAATTATCCTACTCAAACTTTACTTCTTGATCTGCTAGTCTTTTCTTGTGGCTGCATTTAAGAGTGAGTCAGTTATTTCAGGCACTAACCAAAGTTGAGCTTAAAAACTCACCACAAGAGATCGCTGAGGACACTGATTTACACTATATTCAGATTCACTTCATAGATAGAGACATTATGTACAACATGTGCCAGTTTGGATATGCCACAAAAGGCAGTAGAAACCCACAGTTGTAGTCGACACAGAATATAATTGCCTCCCTGTACTCTCCTTCAGGCATTTTTCCAGTTAGAAACTATGAAATAGCCAAAGGCAACTGCTTGTGTGCACAACTCTGAGACAGTGCAAGCAGAAATGTTTAGGACGTGAAGGCTGTGTGAGCATTGTGCACTGGAGGGCATTTGTTTAGCATGCATATTGCTTGGTTTGTTTTTACCGTATGGGCTCATCGGTAATGCAGGGTGACTTAACCAGCAATTACACTGATGAAGATATCAAAATGCAAAACGGACTGTGAGCTCTTCTACCCAATAAGGGTTGTCTGCAAAAGGAGGCTACAGACTGGACATGCTTTTAATCAGTGGGCTTTGTGTCCCAGCCAGGAACAGCAGATTGGCTGCTTGCTCTTTCTTGTCATCACAGTCATAAAAACCAAGAACTTGAAGCATGGCCATTTGCATTATGGGTAATTTGGCGTTGACAAATCACTTCCAACCAACTTTTCAAGAAGATGCTCAAATCTGTGAAAAGTGGTTGAATTGGATACTTTTATCATTTTTTTATGCTTGCCAGTCCTTCCCTGGTGTAGTAAGAACTTTGTTTACCATAATTACAGTGACAAGCAAATACATAACATAGATTTGTGATAATTAGTTTCCATACTGATATTCCATGGGGATGCTCTGTGTCCAGCTGGCTGTATTTTTTCGTCGTTAATGCTGCATAATAATGATAATGGTTATTTTATCTACATCCATAAATAATTGCGTAAATATATTTTGTTAATTTGTTCGAGGTAAAATTCAATATTGATTTGGTGTATGAGTCATGCTTCTCAAGTGCCGTTTTTGAAATAAACATAAAATAATTTTACTTTTTCTCTTTATTGCCAAGCTTGATGAATCACAAGCAAACTAACTTACTGTACGCTGCTAATTTTCTCTGAACCAGTGCTCTTTGTGTCAAATCATACTCTTAACTTAATATTCTATTCATCCTTTTCAATTAAAAACTATTAAGTGAATATATTCTTCTATACAGGGGGATGCACAATGCATCTGGACTGTTGGTAGGGATTTTCATTCCTATTTTTATATCTATGTAATTGTTACTGATATTGCTGAATTCATGAAAGGTCACTTCAGATATATAAAACACAAATATAAAGGTGTTATTTCATTTACTGAAAGAGAACAGGAGGAAAATCTGGTGATGCTGATTCTAGTTTGTCTCCACGCTGTCATCTCCCCAAATAGAAATCACACTCCGGCAGCTGTAGACAACACACTTCAGTTTGTCCAAGCATAGCAAACAGCTGCTCTAGAAACAGGACGGTCATGTCGATTTTTGGCCACTGAATGCAGGCTAATGTGGTGTAACATTTTGACGCACCCACTGTTCAGATACTTCGCACTACTTTTTTCACGTTACTGTGCAGCACCTGTTCCCTCAGCGTGGAGTGGCTGAAGCATGTGAAGCATCCTTTAATATACTCAAGCAGCTTGCTGGATGACAAATCAACAACATACAAGCCAAATGAATTAAATCATTTCCATGCATGTATAGAATGAAATCTATGATAAATCACCTTGTTCATTGTCATGAGCATATGGCTGCACTGTGCGTCTGCTGCACACCACGGCAGCCTAGTTTACCAAAACAGGCTCTCCGCCTAAGTGAGCCCTCACCCATGGCGACCTTGGTCTCATTTAAAGTAGAGTGTCATGTTTGACCTTATCGGAGGACCTTTCTCTTGTAAAGAATGTCCCTGTCAATACCAATTTTCATGGACCACTTACAGTATTTTAGTTTTTTCTCTAAGGAATATTGAGCTACAGCACAAAGAAGACAGCAACCACAAGAAAAACAAACCAGCAAATGTGCTTTATACTGTCTGTCTATACTAATATTCGTATCCTTATTTCTGTGTACTTACAGAATAATATTTTTTTTACATTGTGATTTAAGCTGATTAAATGTCTCTATTTTCGCAGTAACTCTTGAGTGCTGCAGCTTTAGAATTTGCAGTTTGAAAGATTTTTATTAAACTTTTTGCAGCAAAGCTAGCATTTTATCCTGTTAAGAGTCAGAGCACAGCGTCAAAACAAAACAAAAAAAACTGTAATCTTCAACCTGCCACTGGATTCATGTAATTTATGAAAGTTTAATGTGGATCTGTCAGAGCTGTTAGTACTAGTGGAATATGTTATCTGCTAATGAGGACAGGTTCTGACATGGTTCGATGTGGAATACCTGACACGCTGGTTCTATGTGATCATGGGCTCTAATACCTCTTTTAATCAACACAGCTCGGTCCAAGGTATTCTGAGGGCATTTGTCTCACCTCGCCAGCGACACTCGCTGGCAGATGCTTTGCATATCAGGCCTGCTGGATCAATATGTTATTAGAGAACAACCTCTTGGAGGCATGTCAATTAATTCTGGGCTGTCAGCCGGCCCCCTCACATTGTCCAGTGAGTCTGAGGGAGAGCAGTGGTGTCTTTTTAACTCGGTGCCTGTGGACGATTTGCAAACTTAGCTTCTTCAAGTTTTCATCCACTAAGCCTAAAAAGTGCTTAGTAAGGATTGGTTGTCGACTGATTTATATTAAATATGTGAAAACTACACTAGTCATAATTTACATGTTGAAAACATCCAATCATGCTGCATGTATTAACCGTGCAAGTCGCTTATAGGATATGTTGCTGCGTTCAGTCCCCCCAGCACCTAAACAACATGTAAGTTTGTGCTAATGCTAATCAGTGTACACACAGATTTGAGATTAAAGTTGTTCTGTTAATTATTAATAATACATACAACCACATCGTAACTCTTTAGCCCTACATTGTTTTATATATTAACTATTGTAATTTGTAGATTTAACACTCCTGTGTATGGGAATAAAGACATAACTGAATTGAACTGAGACAGTATTTGGGCCCTGTGGGTATGAGGGCGTTGATCACATTTTCCCAATAATATACTCTTTAAATATAAGGATTAAATTCCAAATATTTGAACTAGTTGTTGTTGTGTCTTGCAAGAACTTTTTGTAAAAGTTTTGATGGCACTCTGTAATGTGGAGGATCTGCTTTACAGTCAGATCAGGGCCTGAAGCCACACGATTAGTCTTCACCCTATCCCAACCTCAGTGATTTTCCTCTCCAAGTTTGACACTTTTTTGTTTGGCTTAAAGTTTTATTGTGCTTTATTTCCCGGCGAATCTAGTATTGACTGTTGTGGAAAATAGTCAGAGTTTGCATAATTTGATGTAGCCTGACACATTTCAGAGGGATGATGTAAAATCTGTAGTCTATCATAGGTTTTACTGCATGCATCACTGTTCCACCGCTGTTTACCTTGAGCGGGTGAATGCAAAAGATGGCCTTACTCCTGAGGGAGACAGGTTACTGTTACCAAATATTTTCTGAGTCAATTGAAATTAAGTTGGGGCTGTACGTTGGAGCGGCTGGGTATTTTCTAAAAACACCATAAATGAGCTGGCTGTAGCTTGTGTGCCCTCTGCTACAGACAGACAGAAGGGTTTGCACAGACAGAAAGTGAAGCGATAACCTGATGACTCATGGCACTTTTATAGAAGGCTCTTTTCACATAGAAACCTTCACACTCTCAGAATCAATGCCTTCTAGCGAGCCACTGCACCATCAATATGTTGACGTTCTCTTTGTGCCGGCTGTTACAGTTTCCTCAGTTCTTCGAATTTAACATCACACAGCAGGGGGACCAAGGGACCGGTTTCTTGAAGTAAAATCTCCAAGACAGCCTGTCCAGCCATTTTCAAATATTGACCCCAAAATCCAGCGCTCTCCACAGATTCCTCTCCAGACATTTGAAGTAAAGTCGTTGTGCCGGCACCGGATGACAAAGATGGAGAGACGATTGTTTAAAAATGTGACTGATGGTTTTCCTGCCTCCTCTCCCTTGAAGAGAGAGATGGTGTTGATAGATGAACCAATACACTCCAAACTCTTTCTTCTCCAGGTTTGCTGTGTGTGTTGTTTGATTCACTTTCCTCCTGCTGAGGTGATATTTCACCCGTTTGCTGTGACACAGTGCAGCAGTGCCGGTCTCTGGCTATGGATGTCTTCATTAGGTTACATCTCTCTATATTTTTTTATTTTTTGACTGCTGAGCTAAAGGATGTCTCGCGGCTCTTTGCTCTTCCTTTTTTCAGTGCCATAGGAGGCTTCAGCCGAACATATCTCATGACATCTAGCAGTGTGTTATCCAAACTATAAAAAACATGGCACAGAGTTGTGTTTGAGGTGCTGCATTAAATCATTGGAGAGAGGGAAGAAGCAGTATGATCAAACAGTTAGTGTTGGCGGAGTGAAATAAAGAAATATCAGAGCTGCTTCATTAAAATTAGGCATACAGGTTTATTCGAGGAAGAAATGTCTAAATGGAGAACGGCTGCAAATATCATGAACCCTCTCGCATTGTGCTTGGAATACATTTAACACAAACATCTATTATATTGTGTACTTCATTATTAATGTGTGTTTAGCACTCTTAGAAACACCTGTGGAAAGGATTGTCTGGCCTGGTTGTTGTTCATCAGGATTAATTACAGTAAGACCACTTTAAGCTTCTGGACTTGTGGGGAAACATTTTTTTAGAGAAACATGAATAAATTAAATTTGATAATTAACTGATTCCTTCTTATTCCTGCTTTTTCCTGCTGCCTCCCTCACAGCCACCCTCCTCCCCTTCCTTGTTAAACTTTTTAAATGCTTAAATGCATCTTAATCACCTGTCCTCTATGGTTTTCCCCATCCTTTTTCCTCTTTTCCCCTTTTCTTCCCTCTCTTCATGCACGTCCTCCCTCCGCCAGCTCCTCTTTACACCTTTTCGACCAGGCTGCCATCCTCTGGGGATGCTACTTCCTGTTGATATGCAGAGCGCCTCTCCTTCCAATCAGTACTTCTGAAAGGTTGTTACTAATGGTCCCCAAGGAGGAGAATCAACCTTGAATACGTACAAGGCCTCTGTCGGCGTTTTGCAGGTGCGATGGGCTCTGGGAGTGTCACATCTTGCTTTCCCCTCTTGTCTCCGCCAAGGTTCAATTGCAATATAATGTCTATGAAATGGTAATACGGCCAATTCATCTAGCTTTTATTGTCTCACAGGAACTTTCTGAATGATTAAACACAAAACAACTTTATTTAGTAATACCCAAGGATATTGTGTAGCGCTTGTAATCAGGAAGATCTGGTACATGAACATAATATTTGTGCAATAAAGAAGGAGCTCAAACACTGACTGTTTAACAAACCAAACAGGGTGTGACATTAAGGCTTTTTTCCTAGGGCAAGTACTTTTCAAATCTACTTGCCCCATCTAATTTCTCATTTGCCCTGCCTAAGAGGTTTGTGTGGCGCATACATTCACTCATGACTTAAATTTTACTGAAATCCATTTCCAGGACACGCTCCGTGACTCGGTTCTGACTGCTGGTCCGATCACTTATTTTTACCTGCCTCGGGCATTCGGGCAGCCGTTAATGTCCGACCCTGCCAAAGTGTTGTTTCACTTAGTGTCATATTTTCAAAACCACCCCTGCTATTGTATGTTGACGTAGGCCACTGAAAGCCCTGCCTGTTTTTTTTATCAGAGATGATGACACATTTATGATGATCAGCTTCTGAGAGTAGCTTGATTATTCTACTGGGAGAAGTGCATGGATGGGGAGAGGCCTTCCATATGTTACACTTAACAACCAGTGAAGCTGCAGTCCAGAGACTTGAGGCAGAAAGAGCTGACAGCGCTTGTCCACACCCCTGGCTTTCTCCAGAACAGCCGAGGCAGGCAATAATCTAACTATAATTAACGGGTATAAACCATGTCATGCAGCCATTAGACCAATAGCTGGCAACCAATCAGCTATGACATTAATGGCAGAAACCAACCACAGTTTTATAATGCAGCTTTGTTATATGAAAGAAAATCTGTTTTACAAATTCTACAGTTTGGCACATAATTCTCCTTTTGAGAAAATTGACTCAATTTGACTTTTGTATAAATGTGAATTACTGACACAGAAGCAGTGTGGTGAGTTCAATGAAACTGCACAGATTTGTGTACTGGAGGCACACCAGCAGGAAATGTTTATCAAATGTGTTCCAGTTGGCATGCCGTATTGTTTGTGCATTATGTGTCTACATGCACATCAGCATGTAGACACATAATGTAGCCGGCTGGTCAACTGGATGATCTTGATATAATCAGATTACATTATGTCCCTCCATCACTTATAGCTTACAGCGGTCCCCTAAAACACATGTGATAGTATTACTAGGAATATGGCTAAGCATTTTAATAATAAAAGCCACACTATGCATCTTTGCTGCCAGCAAAGCTAACTTGCTTTCCATTCACCTATTTTGATGAATTGATTTTACACAGTTTGGCATTGTCTTTGTTCATAATGGGCCACTTGGAAGGATTGAATGTTTACTCAGCAAATGATCAGACAAGAAATTACTCTTAATGGAAACTATGGATCCTTCCCAACCTCATTCTGCGCGTGCTCACAGCTTAAAGATTTGCTCCTATAGATGGTCACTGAAAGCAGCAGAATTTACAGTAGGCTGGAAAGTAGCCAGAGGACCACTTGTGTGAGCTTTGAAAGGATGATCTCTGTGTGTGGTTGCACATGTTATAGAGAGGAGCAAAAGTCAATACATTTATATGGAACAAGTGGTGCAGCTCAGCTTCCTGTTAGGACTTTTTTTTTTTAGTTTTCTCCTGGTTGAATTGACATTGAATTACAAAGACTACACATGATCAAATAACGAGTCTCTTCTTTCATTTGAGCCTTTCAGTGTCTTGAGATACAAATCAAAAAAATCTATCTATCTTCCTTTTTCCACTTATCCAGGGTCGGGTCGCGGGGGCAGCAGCTTAAGCAGGGAAGCCCAGACTTCCGTCTCCCCAGTCATTTCCGGAGGGAACCCGAGGCGTTCCCAGGCCAGCCATCTCTCCAGCGTGTCCTGGATCATCCCCAGGGTCTCCTGCCGGAACCTAAGAAAAGTCACCTAAAATGTAGTTCAACGTAAGTGGAGGCAAAATGGCAACAAATCCATATTGCAGCATTTAGTTTGAAAAGGTGTGTGACGTTGTGCAGACCACAAATACATCAGAGTTTGTATGTTCAGTATGTGCACTACCACAGTTCAAAGACTTGCCAGGCAGGGTGTAGTAGACCAGACAGACATCGATCTAGATGCTTCGCTGCATTTTCAGTACATCCATCTATTTTTTAACACCCACTTATTCGTTTCAGGGTCAGCCTACCCCAGTATGTGCTGGAAGGAACGAAGGGAAGCACCCTGGACAGGTCAGCAGTTAATCACAGGTCTAACACCAACATTCACATTCACACTCACATCCACACCTAGGGGTAATTCACAGTTTTCAGGTCGCCTGAGAAAACCGCAGCACCCAGAGGATGCAAACACAAGACGCATGAATAAAAATGCAGTGCCATTTCAAACATCAGCAACACATCTTCCACAGCCAGGTAGATAGCAGACTGCTTTCCACCCACGCCATTCTTTGCATTATGTAAATTACTGTTGCTGGATGTAGGATTAGCTCCAAACATCTATCTTTCCCATTAGCAAACTGAAAGAAAGCACTTTAATGAGCAAGAAACAAGAGGCAGCTGTGACCGCCATATAGTTTATACAACAAGTGTTCACAGAAAAACATGCAGACATGAGTACAATGAGGGCTGCTGGAAGAGGTTTGTTTGTTATGTTTGTGGACAGTGACCAGGCAGGTAACCTTGGGATGCTTCAGCGCCTTTTTGATTGAACTCTTTTGTTAATGAAAAACACATTTGCATGACTATATGTCAACATTACAGTGCTTTATACTTCAGCAAGGTTGTATGCCACCTCTGGACATGATGGAACATGTTGACTCGCCTCTCGAAGTGATGATGTAGGCATGAGTGGAGACAGTCACTACTTTTGCAACATGCATGGGGCTTTTATGTCTTGGTAAAAACATGGACATCTCTTTGTGCAGCTGAAATTGACAGCCTATGGTGATATAAATATGAAGCTGATAGTGACTGTCTGTTCTGAGAGGACAGAATATGGTACGTTCACTGTGCATCATACTATAAACAGCTTGTGCTTTCAGTTATGGTGTGATTCTGGGTGTTGCAATGGTGAGAAAGTAGGGAGAAAGTTAAGTTGCTAGTTGAATGTTCCCCGATGCAGCTGTAGCTGTGACGCTATGTCAGAAAAAATCTGTATCCTTGTTTCAAACTGTTCCTTGTTTGTCTTTGTCTTTGCCACTGTGCTGCAGTGCAACGACATGAAGAAAGATGTTTTAGTCAGGGATGTCTGACTTTACATCTTAAGAAACACAAAGACTGTAAATTAAGCATTGTTTTAGCCTGTAACATATTTTATTGAAAGCAGGAAGTAGAAGAAGAATAATCTTATATAATCTGCCCCTAAAATGCACTTAGAAATTTCATGATGTGTGTTTTGGTGGAACCCCTCATCTCGCACTGCATTTTTATGAAAGACATTTTCCAGTCTAGAAGGAAGAGGGACAATTTCTGATTCCTGATTGGCTTTCAAATCCAGCAATTAAATTGAGAGTTCAAAAAGTTCTTGCAGTAACTTTCAAGATGTGTTTTAGATAGTGTTGCCAGTGACTGTGGAGGGATTTTGACGAAATTTTCAGGGTTGGTCAGAAGTGGCCTAACTTAAAACTGATTCATTTTTGGTGGTGCCGTCAAATCGGATATGATCACCAAAAATGAATCAGTTTTAAGTTAGGCCACTTCTGCTCAATCCTGAAAAATTCGTCAAAAGTCCATAATTTTTGAGTTATTTTACAAACCGACAAACAAACGAACAAACCAGCCCCAGTGAAAACATAACCTCCTCGGCAGCGGGGGTAACTTTAAATAATAAAAAGTCGCCGCTGCCTTAGCGGAGGTCTGCGCTGTCTTAGTGCTTCTCTCGTTTTATTTGTGAACAGTGCAGCAATATTACATGACTGTGAAAGTCAGCCGCCTCCACAGGATGGAGAAAGTAAATAAATAGCAGAGGGAAGTATGTAGGGTGAGACTCTGGGTCTCTGTCTCTCTACAGTTGTCACCTGGAAGCTTTCCGTCAGCCAGAGATGAGAGTCATTCAGAGGATGGCCTCAGGCACAGACCTCTACGAATTCTCTGCTCAACAACCCCGGCTGTTTCAAGGGAGCCTCTCTTTGAGCCTCAAAAGCTTTCTATGAATGGGAACCAAGTTGGCTTCCCACCATAGGCTGTCTCCATAAAGATCTTTTTTAGTTGCTCAGCTTAAAATCTAAATGAAAGGCTAGAACCACATGCACACTTGGGATTAAGAGCAGAAAAGGAGCAGGACTTAACAAAAAGTGAAATTCCTCAAAACCATTGACATGTGATATTTGGAGTCCAGTGAAATTTAGGATAAAATCAAATCCCACGGGAGGCTGAAAAAGCCACGATGCCTCAAATAATCACCTGGTAGAAAGTGAACACTTTGACAGAGCAATGCTGGGCTCGACAGAACGTGCTGTGTGGGATGTGAGCATCGACACAACAGAGAAATACCACAAAACAAATAACCAAGGGCAATTAGGGAATTAAATATGAGTTTGTTGTATTACTGTGCTCCCTGTCAGCTTTGGTTTGTCACATTAATCACATATAAATCATAGGACGATCTGAGTCAGCCTGGAAAGTGTCTTGAAATTGTATCCTGATGGATGATGGTGCTTAAATTTATGACAGGGTAATAACTATGAAAACAACTACAGCGCTCACAAAGATGGCAGCGTGCGCTCAAGCACACAGATATTACAGGTGCTGTATTTGTACCTGTTAAATAATAATACCAGAGGATGCAGAGGATTCAGATATTAGAGTTCAAGCGAGGTCTAAGGATAGTAAAAATAACGATAGCACAGCTATTTTTACACAAAACCCACACACAGATGCCTTAAAATTCAGCCCTCAAGTATGTCTTTGAATGGTTAAGTGTTGTTTCCATGGAAATGGTATTTTAACCTGAATTAGAACTATGATATTCCTTTTCGCCTTCGAACTATTTAGACTCCACCGGCCCAGAACTTTTGTAGAGTCAAACAGATTAAACCAACAAATGAAATCTGAGCCGTCAGACAAGCCAAGGAGCATTTTAGTTGACAGACCAGCGAAATGGTAACAGCATTAGAGTTGACATAGTGTTTTACTACAGTCCTGAGCAATCATCAGGATCATTCATCTGCACATTCAAAGGCTTTACTCTCTCATTTGTCAAGCCAGCAGCCTGGGCTCGAGGCTGGAGGCTGGAGCTGGGCTTTTGCTAGTAAGCATGTTGCCCATGATGTATGGCGCCATGATAGGCATCTCTGCACACAAAATATGGATCTCTGTTCAAGATGTGATTTTAAATGCCCAGTCTTTGATTTAAATGCAAATAAACAGGTCGCCTGACCAGGAAAGCTAAGATATGGATTTATTTTTGTTCATGCTGGAATTGATGTATAGAACTTATGTTACTGGATTTATGGCACGTTACACATGAGGTAACTGGTTTGCCCAGGTTGAGAATATATTTTGAGTTGTTCCTGTTGTTCCGTGTTACTCCTGTGATACACTAGTGAGGTGTCCAGGTGCACCCTGTCTCATTTTAAGCTGGGACTGGCTCCAGCCCCCTTCACCTGTTTAAGACAAAAAAATGGATAGATTGATAATTTAGATTTGAAAGCCTTGGTCTTCATATCAAAGTCAGTCGTCAGTGGGAAAATATGCAACATTTGTTCTGTAAAACACTATATATGATGGTAGGTAAGCCTGTATAAATATAAACGGAGTAAAACCTAAATGTTTATTGTATTTAGTTTATTCTAATGATGTTCCAGTCATACTCAATGTGTGTGTGTTTAGCACTATTAGCAAGCTATCAAGCATTGTCATGATAAATAGATAGATATTACATTAATCCTGAGGGCAATTTAAGATTCAAGATAAGATTCCTCATTTAAGATTCAAGATCAAAATTTATTTGTGTGTTAGCATTAGCATTTAACTCAAAGCACCGCTGTGCTGTAGTGCAGCTTCACGGAGCTGCTGACATGGCTGTAGTCTCAGTCTTTTTAATAGTTTATATGGATTTCTGTTGTAAAAAATGCATGTCTCCTTTGGAATATTGACATACTTCTCTGAAGCATTTCAGACATATTTTTATGAGGGAGTTAGTTAATAAGACATCTTCTCTTTGAGGCCAAAACTTTGTTAATCAATGACATTCAAGTCAATGCCTCATAGTCGGAGATGCTGCTACCACCAAATATAAATATTCCTCTAATAAAAACTGATTTAAAATTTACATCACACATCATAGTTTGGTGGCAAGGTCATTTTTCTATTCAGATTATGTTGATTCTAGCATTTATGCCACACAATATTAAGGTGCTCTTTGAGCCCATCAGAGGAAATCTCATAACTCCAGAAGCAGTTTACCAAGCAGTGAAGGTCAGTGCGGTAATCTTGAGCATCCTCTTGGATTTTTGCACAGTCTCAGCGAGAAACATTTGGAATATTTATGATGGAGATTTAAAATGGCAGAGTGAGTTTTCCATGGCTGAGAGAGTGATAAACACAATGAAAATGTCACAGCGCTGTACTTGTAAGAAGTCATAAAACAAGCTACAACAAGTAAACAAACACCCTGACTTAACTGACTGTACTGTTTCACTGGTGGCTGGCTGTTAGTGGTGGTCACCCACAGTATGGCTTCCTGACAGCTGTAGCTGGAGTTCAGGAGGAGGTGTTAGACGAAAGGCCAGTTTGACCATCGCCTAAAGGAAGCTATTATCCAGAGTAGAATGTGCTTTCCTGGTTCGCCCTCTCTCACTGGCCATAAAATATTGATGGAAAGTCTTCAGGTCTGAATATGAGTCCACAGGTTTTTGGTTGATCTTTTCATTGTTATTATTATTATTATTATTCTTATCATTGTTACAAGTTCTACTCCTTACTCTACATCTATGTTCTGAATCCCATGTTGTCCTGTTGACTCTACAGACTATAAACCGATTGTCTTGTATCTTATTTATGACAAATTGTGTAGTAAGAGTCACTAGTATGAAATAACAGTGGAAACACTTTGTTGTTGAATTTCTGTCTTTTTTCCGATCTCTGAGTAAACCTGGTAGGATTATACATATCATCAACATGTACTGACAATTAGGGGTGGGTAATGGCAAGGACTTCACGATATAATACGTGTCACGATACTTGAGTCACAATATGATACATTATTGCGATATTGAGATATATTGTGATGTATTGCAATATTCTACATAGTTCACTGAGAAATTTAAAATGCATCATTAAAACTTAAAATAGTTCTCTCTATTGTATGTACATATGTTTATATATATATATATATATATATATATATATATATATATATATATATGGAAAAAGTATTACGACATATTGCCATAGCAATATTTTTACCCACCCCTTCTAACAATCCAGCCTGCTGCTACAAATTCTTATTTTCTCACATTTAGAATGAACCAACTTGTCTGTAAATAGTTAAAGTACAGTGAAATTAACATGTGGATAGACTTTTGACACTCTCTACCAGTTACTGTATTACCAAAGCACGCAGCTCAGGGTCGATCTATCTACATGGCAGGCACCACAACACCTACAGTGGGTATTCTTCATCTGTGTTGTCCACATCTTCAGGCAAAAGTTGTTTAAAGATGACACATGTTCCAGCTGTCACTCCCACCATTATTCCTGAGGAATACATGCCTCTGTCACATTTAAAGACCTAAAGAAACCCACACTGGGTTGCACCCATGCTGTACACCCTATTGAACCTCACCGTGATCGGTCTGATGGGAACATATGCCCTGCACAAATCCCCTGTAGCTTGACGGCGGGATATTCTCAGCGTTGATGGAGCTATTGATCATACACACATTAAAATGATGTCGGCAGTGGTAAATGCCAATGCTGGAGAGCTCCATTAATCAGGAAATCAATGGGCCTGTCAATAGGCTGCCCTGGCTCTGACAATAGATGACAGTCTAGAGGTGGAGCTTAAGGTTAGCTGAGCAGAAAGCATTGCACTGCTGCCCTGTCTCACCGCTGCAGCTCTGTCCTGTCCTTCTCCACCCCCAGGCATGACTTCATCATTTACTAAATCCTTTTAGGGACTGCTCAGCCCCACAACTCATTGAAGGCAGAGAGCGTGAGTGGGTCATGAGTCATGGCGGGATATGAGTAAGTTCAGTGTCAGCTTTCCTCCACTGGTGCCCTAGAGACAGTCGCCTCCATGACTGAAAGGCACACATAAGTGAAACACCTTTTGCAGTTGTTAAAGTAAAACATCAGCTGAATGAGACAGTTCAGTAGGATGTTCACTAGACTTTCATGCAGCAGTGAGCAGTGGAGCAGTAACACCAAGGATTTTCACTGTGTAATAACAGCTGGGTCAATTTATTATTATTATTATCACTATAGTTATAAACCATTACAGTGAGCCTTAAATTATGACATTTTGGTAATTTTCTACTGCTACTCACTTTGCATTGTTGCAAGTGACTGCAGACGCTCAGAAGAGATTCACAATGAGAGTCATTTTAAAGTCCACAGATTTCGTAGTTATATAACTTGTTTCCTTGTAATCTGTTCTGTGTTTACTGTAACTGTGGGCCATTGATTTAATTTGTTGCTACGACAAACACTGCATTGGCTCCCTGTCCAGCAGTAACTCCACCAATAATGCAATTGCAATGCTGACCAAAGAATCTTAATATGGATCATTAGTCATAGAACCTGACATATTAATCAAATAACTGACTTTACTAAATTTTGTGACTTGGTACACATATCCATAGTGTCCAGAAGATTATTATTTATTGTCTATTACGCAGCAGTGATCCCTTCACTTTTTCTCATCATGAGGTTGACATTTGTGTGTTTGATTGAGGTATTTGGTAAAATTTCGCACACCGCGGTAATAAAAAAAATCCATACCGTCACAGCCCTAGGCTGTGCTCCACAAGTTCTGTTCCAAAAAAATATTAAAATGTGAAACATATTTTACAGTTTTAAAACATCTGAAACATACTTTTGGTCTTTAACAAAAGTCCTTTGTTAACAATATTTACCTAAATAAGCACAAAATAAAAGCCTTGAGAGATGTACAGTCCGTGATGCTGAAGGAAGTGACACAGTGGGAGCCTCTTTCTTACCATTCATCACTTCATTTAGCGACCACACATTATCTGGATGCTTCATACAACTTGATACAACTATCATCAGTTCAGATTAAAGTCAACTTCATTTTCCATTGAATAATTTTTTTTTTTGCTGGACTCATCACCATATTGGGCTCTCAGAACATCCCTTTATGTTTCTATAATGAAATTCCCAATGACCGAAATAGAACAAAGACTAACAGGCTTATTAAAATCTAATCTGGGGCACTGGATGAAAAGACAACTGTACCTATAACTATAAATCCAATGTAATATAATCACACTGTGTAGCCAGATGCTTGTGTTTCGCCAAAGTGACTGAGTGCCTAAATAGCACAACCACAAAAAAAATTACAATGCCACTCCACTTGCCTGCGGTTTTCATGTCATTCAGTAGCAGCTTTATGATTGTCAAGTAATTGCTGAGAACGACTTGAGTTTTCTATTTTCAAACCATTTCCTTTCCTTCAAGCATTTCATGAATGGCAGTGAAAGAACTCCTCGTTCGTGTCTAAACCAGAAATTGGCAGGCAATCTGGCGCGAGTTTTCCTCTTTGTGAATCTGTCGTTTAGCGAAAGCGGCAACTCGGAACATTCCTTTTTGGCATTTTTTCCCCACCTCTTTTCAATAAGTGAATTGAATTGCAAAGACCTGGATATAATTTGACTTTAGACATAACCAATTTATCTCACACCTCAGTGCAATCTGAGAACCTGTAATGAAAAGCCAGGCCCAGAGTCAGGACTGGCGAAGAGTGACACCTGCTTCAGTTGGTTCAAATTAGAAATGCCAAAAGAAAGGAAGAAACTGTCAAATAGAAATGTGTCAGACATTTTACAGGTCTAATACTCTTATAGGCCGGAGGGTTGAGGTTTCAGTTGAAGGGTCTTTCCAAAAAGTGTGATGTGAGCTGCTCTGAGCACACGCTCACAAATTTAGGAGGCATTTCAGGATGCTCGCCTGTCACAACCATCCGTTCTTAGCCTGTCTGAAAGTCAGGAAAACTTCCTACAGGGGGAAACACAAAAAACAGCTTTTCTTTTCAATTTACAATTCCAAGAAAGGAACGGAAGATTTCTCACCCGTGAAATTACTGGAATGCATCTGATGTCAGGAGGACATAGTGGCACACGCTAAATATGATGCAAGTTGTGTGAATTGGTTCCCATCATTCTTACAAACTTTCAAAACTGATCAAATTGGACATTATTAGCTCAATATTATTGATAGTGGTTGAAATTGTTCCCATTCTCTGGAAGGAAAATACTGCAGAGCAAAAAATCTATTGAAGTTCACCTTTCTGTTATGTGTGATTCTCTGGGGAGCTGGAAAAATGTGCAGCTGGAGTGTTTGTTATTGCTTTTAGTCGGCCGTTACCAATGATTTCAGTCTCCAATCGACCTGTTTTCTATAACTCACAATAAACATTTAACAGTTCAATACAGGGAACATCTTTTAGGAGGTCAGTTAAGTGATAAAACTGATTTAATGTTATATAAATTATAGTAGCAGATGATGATATCCTATGACATACAGTATCACTCCGTACAATAAAGAGCAAAGCAGAGCTATTTGTCATGCTGGAGATGATGCTTGAGTTTTATTAGCCTGATTGTTGTTTGCATTAAGACTCATTACAAACTGTAACTTTTAGTGTTGTGAGACCCAAGTGTAATGAACAAGAAAGTCACCATGAGTGTCATTAACTACACCAATAAAATGATCATTTCAATATCAATTATTCATCCTTTGTTAGCTTGAAGTCTCAGAGCAAGCTCGCTGTTTCTTGCCTCCACAGTGGACGAAGAATCAAAGGACGGAGAAAATTCTTGAGATTTATTCTTTTTATAGGGGTGGTGTATTGCCAAAGACTTCACGATACATATCGCTGTACTTGAGTCAGGATACAATACATTGTTGCGATATTGAGATATATTGTAATATTCTACACAGATCACTGAGAAATTTAAAATGCAGCTTAAATAAATGCTGCTCTGATTCTCAGCACAAGACACCACACATATAAAGATTATCTGTCTCACTGCTGATCTAGAATCTGTCCTCCGAGCCAGAAATATGGCGTGATCAAACGTGATCTACAGTAACCGATGGCAACAACCCCAGCATCACCGGGTTCTTCACAACGAGCTGGTCCTCCATGTCAGCTATCCTTCGGACTTTGTGCCTCAGGTCGGCCATACTTGTTATGGACACTGTTTTTCTGACAACACACAAAACGCGCATTAACCACCAGTATGATGGTAAACTGTAGCACAGTTAACGTTAAGATGGCTTATTCAAACACCCCCCCACAGGAAAAATTAGATCTCACCTCTGTTTTTAATTACAGTACTTCTGCTTCCGTGTTCCTCAGTCAGCTGGTTGGCTACGTTACGTTTCACGTCACCTTGGCTTTCCCCACACACAAAGATTTTTCGTTGTAAATATTGAAGTTTAACATTTACGATTGTCCACCGCGACCCGTTTCCGAGCAAATTTTCGGGACAGATTGACTCTTAACACACCACAGACCACAGGATAATAATCTTCGATTAGCTCGACTATCATGATGTGTGTGTACCCCCCCTTAACACAGGGTGAGTACTCCATGTTCAAATTGTCATTTATTACTTTAACAGCTTGTTTTATCTAGTGTGTGTACTGGTATCAGAGTCACTCTTGTCTGAGTTTACCTTCCCCTCTCCAGCACCTTTCTCTGCTCATATTCTCACCAATTTAACCTCAAAACAAAGTTTTACTGATTACGCCAAATCACTGAAAGTTGTTATCGTGCTGCCCTCCCGGTGAGAGCAGCTGCTCGGCTGTCGCATTAATCCATGTTGCTTATGCAAATGTAAACCCTTTTGAAAGGTTCTCCAGAAATATGATGTTATTTAGGCTGCCAATCACTGTTTATATAATTACACCATTAAATGTTCTTGATGAATGACACCCCGATCATCCGCAGAATGGAAGAATGACAGCAGGAAACATTTTTTGCACCTGAAAAAAAACCTTTTCTTGCTTTTGTAGAAAATCTTACTAAAATGTGTAATCAATAAAGTTGGATTTAGATTATTAGAAATGATACTGTTCCGTCTATAATTTAATGGTTGAGACAGCTAGCTGTGTCCAACCATTTTCCTATGTTGCTCCTTATCTTACATGTATCCAAACCTTTCTGACGTCCCTGTGAATAATGTGGGGAAGACCAGGACGAGGCCAGCTGTTCTAGGTTGGTCTTATGTTAACATTGGTGAGTTTTTCAGTGATAAATGAGCTGACAATACAGCTCAGAGGAGAGGAGTTAACATGAGGAGACTGGTGCTCCAGTATGCAGGTTCAATTGCTTTATTGATGAGGCAGGGTAAGCAGTCAACAGCTGATTGCAACTTTAATTAAGTGCACTTGTCAAGGACACAAGTCTCTGCTTTGCTGAGTCGAGAATATGGTCCACTTCCTGAGAATCCCATCATAACCCCCTGATGGATAACTCCATGTCTTCCAGCACCGAAGAGAATCATCTTTGAGCTAACTCAGGTTTCAATTAGCTTCTTCTCCACCTTCCATCCCCAGCACCGCCCTGCTTTGTGAAAGCAGTTAAAAAGTGTGTGTGAGTGTGTGCGTGTGTGTGTGTGTGTGTGAGAGAGAGAGAGAGAGAGAGAGAGAGACAGTGTGAGGGGCATCTTTTATTGTTTTCCGCCTCATCAGTATTTGCCTTAATGCTTGTTCAAGCAACATCTAATATCATGAAATAACTTATTTACATGGCACCTTTTACGGTCATAATAATTTTAATTAATATTTAATGGATCCAGCATAGGACTGTCTGGTTGACCGGCACCCAGACTGTACTCATATAATTACCTGACACCACTTTGTGTTTCTACCTCTGTTCACTGGATGAGATCTTTGCAGAGAGGCTGACATAGGTGCAGGGACTACGTCATGCTGTACAGTGTACATTCATCTTGTGTTTGTCAGACTTTTACACAGGCTCCAAGGTTGCTGCAGCCATCCATTCTTTAAGATGCTGCTTGTCGCCTTGATAGATGAGTTACTGACTTTTTGGTTGTCTGAGTCTTTGACTGCCATGCTCTATATATCCACGACTCCATCCAGTCTCTCGTACTGGCCCTCCAGGTCACTGCGTGTCTGGTTTGTGGCACAGTGTTCATTTTCAGCAGACTCCATGCTCAGCTCATGCCTTCAGCCTCACAACGGCCCTGGTTCACAACAAAGCTGACCCTGCTCACTTTTTTTTTTTTTTTTTTTTTAAACGCTCTTTATTATCAAATTCACACAGTTACTGATACAGAAACCCCACTCCATCAATGCTAATTAAATATTTATAAAACACATAAACTATTTAACATGAAGTTCAGAGTATAAAAATAAAATATAACATGAATAAATTGTAGAAAATATTATACATTTGTGGTAGACAGTAATGGGAAATGAATGATCTACATGTAAATAGGAGTGCAGTAAGTGTATATGCATAATGAGGAGTATAAATATACATGTGTGGGTTGCATACTGATATCTGATATGCAAAAGATGTTTTGAAAAATGACAAAAATAAGTAAGAGATAAAACAAAAGAAAAGAAGAAAAAGCGCTCATGTGCACCTACAGTGTGTGTGGAGGGTTGGTGTTTCTGAATGTCTGCACAGCATCTTAAAAGATAAAATAATATGTAAAGAGGAAACATCTAACCAATTAGATAAGGTTATTTTTTTTGAGCTGCTAGTTTCTCAATAATTCATTTTACTCTTAAAAGATTTTTGTATCCATTTGTTCAAAAGCTTTATTTGAATTTTACTCAATGTATGGCAAAGAAAAGCAGCAATTTTGAAAAAATCTGTTTGTGAAAAGTTGTAGAGCCTTTCGATAATGTGAACCCTTGATGCTGATCTGTGGTTACAATTAGTAGTTGTGTTATTTGAAATTGCATTAATCTGCTGGTACTTCCTCCCATGTGCGTCAGGGTGGCCTGCTTGGAGGTGCGTTGGATTAATGGCCTTTATGTACTGCAGCTAATGGAGTAGGCGATCAGTGGTCAGTAAATGTGACTTACTCCAATCAAGTACAAGGCTTACTAAGCCTGACTGCTGCATCCTCCAGAGCCATAAAATCAGTTGTTTTATTCATCCCTCATCACCCAGTGACCTGCCTCCACCGCCTGGTGTCAGTATTGGGCATGGAGATTTACAGCAGAGGTCAGAGGATGGATGGATGTACAGTAGACATGCATGGGTGGGGGATGGACGGGAGGGAAACCCGACTAACGTGTAGTTCACGACTAGTTGCATGGATGCCTAGCTATGAATTATTGACGGCTTTCAACACAGAAATTGTAATCGCATGTGGATCTTTTATCACCGCTGGAAGGCAAGAGTCAAAACAGAGCAGTCATACAGCGAGCAGAGGAGGTGAAGATAGGCTGTTTTCAGGTTTTCTAGAAAGAGGAGCAGTGTGCGCTGAATGCAATGTTGGCTGAGCGTCTCTCTCTTGGTGTTTATTTTATTAAGCACTTTGAATTAGGCAGCCATTGGTAGTGTTATCATTTACAAATTTAAGGCACAGCATGGAGCCCCTGTGGAAGAAGCAAACTAGAGCGATCATTTTATACAGAGACTGTTGAACAACCAGAATAATTGTTGCCATTATGACGAGCACTGTTATGAATTCTAGTTGAAATACTGCATGCATGCTGTAGCCTGATTTGGTGCAGGGGCGTGTATTCAAATATGATAGCGCTCATTGGCCGCCATGGATGGATTTGTTTGGCATGTTCCATTGAATGTCAGTGAGCACGGTGGAAAATATGAGCTTTTTTTGTACTTTTAACCAAGCATAAATATTACAGGGTTTCTTATGTAAGAGCCTCGCAACACTTTGTATTCCTGAGAAATCCATATCACACTGTAAAACCTGATATGTTAAACCAACTAAAAAGAACTGCTGGAACTGAATACATAGAACATTTAAATTCCTCAAGTACTTACTTTTTAGTGACACTATTGCATTTTTTAAGTTGTCATGACTAAGTACCTTTAACTCATTCTTTTGTTCACAGTACATCACAATTAATGCATTCTTGAAAGATTTTATTACCCTTAAAATAAAATATTTAATTTAGCTGTACTGTACAGTATAGATAAATTGTTTTTTTCAAGCCAAATTAAGTTGTTCTAACTCCATTGTAAGTATTTTTTGCTTCACTATAACTCAAAATAGAATGTTAGAATACTTAAATTTTTCTTTGAATCCGATTAGTATTTTAAGTAACTCCAAATCTATACGAACACATTTTCAGTAAACTAAACAATTTTTAACAAAGACAATTCAAATGCATCTTACTGTTTTATTAAGTAACCATAAAACATCACTCAATCTAAAAAAAATACTTAACTATTTCTCAATGGCTTATTATGGACCATATAAAAATACTTATGTTTTCTGCTTTTCTTTGTGCATTACTGATAGACACCATGATAGTATGTGAGTGTTTAGGCACAAAAAATAATTCAAGCAACTGTTTCCTTTTGTCAGCTAGTTTTAAATGTGAACATTATTAGCATTAGTAACTCAAAACAGATAAATACTTCTCATATTACGAAAGAAAATATAAACACAAGACTGCTGCTGTGTTTGAGCGCTGTGTACTTAAAATTAAAATCACGCTATAATAAGTCATAACATTCGTGTTGCATTAAGTTTTTAAAATTTTTGAGTAAACACAAATCTTTTGATGCTGATCTGTGGTTAATGTCCTTGAAACGTTCTCCTCTTTAGCAGCGTGGCCTGTTGTAGTTGTTGATACATAAGTAATTAAGGGAACATACTTTAAGCTTTCATTCTAGATTGCATTAATATTCATTTGAACACTAGTTATCATCTGCCTCTTTTTCCAACACATGATCACACTGCTGAGGACTTCGTAGAACTTTACATTTTGGCCTTTAGTTGAACTCAGACGAGCATGCAATTCTCCAGGCAGTGCACTGTATACGTCTCAAGCATCTTCAAAAGTTTCGTATTTCTGCCACCACTGTCACACTTGAAGACAACGTGCATTCCTCCACTTGGCTCTTTTAAAGCTTCGATACATATTTTAATACAATCATGGGCTAGGCACCACAGATAAATCCGTTTGTATAAGTCTGATAAAGTATCTGCCCCAGCTGTCAACCTATTTCCATGACAGTTGTGTAGTACCCAGGGCAAGCATTATATCACTCCAATCAATCAAATCTGACATGCTTTCACTTGAAATGAAGTGACGTCCTTGGATGGCTTAAGTAATGTCATAGAAAACATACACTGCTTTGGAAGTTGCCTGCGTGTTTAGCCTCTGAAGTGAAATCCTGCTTTTAGGAAACATTACCCTGTTTGTGGATTTCACAAGTTATTGATTTGAGGTCATATTTCAACCTTCATTGCAAATTAATCTTAAAGCTTGGGTAGTCTTTTTTTTGGGCAATCTGTACCTCCTCCTGGCTCTGTTTTCAGTCTTCAGTCACAGTTACAGGTCATGTTGGCTATTCTACATAGAAATAAATAAATGCAGCTGCAGGATTCAACAGCGGAATATCTTGCAGGCTTTCACTGCAATGCAACCCAAATAAAATGAAGACAGACTCATCAACAGAAGATCCCTGTCTTCTGTCTAGAGCTGCAAGTAGAGGAGTATTATTGTTTTATTCCTGCCCTCTCTGGAAAAGGGCCTACCCCAGCTTTAAGGACACAGCTAAAGAAATCGTTCACAATAGCGCATTTAGTTTAGATGCTTCCACTTATTGCTGCTGAATTATTCCCTCTCACTAACTCAGAGGACACATTGTGTACTGTAGATGTTTTTCACAGCTCAGTCACATTACCTATTCATTTCACAGAGTGTGATGAAATATACTCTCATACAAGACTTTTAACACATTTTACATTGGAATGCTGCATTAGTTCAGGTGTTTCTGCATCTCCCATTTATATTTATCCATGAGTTCCACAGACATTTTGTTATAAGATAGCTCATGTTGAGCCAGGGGAGCTGCTGTTCCCGTTGACCTGCAGAGACAGCGATTGATTGGCTGGAATTGTCACCAGACCCACACTCATCACAGATTAAACCTTGAGGTATACATGGGTAATTACCCAGGGTCCTTAGTCATCAAGGTATATCAATCTCTCTCCAGCTCATTAGCGGGGTTTATTTGAAGAACTGTTTTTCGTCCCATCTTCTTTTTTCCCCAGCGTCTCTGCCAAATTCTGCACCTCTGTGTGAATCTTTGCTGAGCTGTTTATTTCACAGGCGTTTAACAAGAAATGGCAATATGGCAAAACAAAGCCTATTACATGTAAAGGCCAGCGCACAGAATCAATTTTAGAACTTTTTCAAACAGGCAACAAAAGGGAAGGGTGTGAAATTACAAATATCACGTAAAGACGGCGGTGAGATTACTGTATTTACTTTACACAGAAGAAATATTCTAAATAAAATGGTCATCGAGGAATATCTGTCTGTATCATCTGCAGCACAACTGGCTTGTCAATATTATTAATCTCAGATAATTAGTCACCGTTGTGTGTAAGGAAAGCTGCAGGCCTGGTGGAAGTGACTTTATTGATGAGAACAGAAACACTATTGACTTTTCCAGTAAAGCAGGAATTAAAAATCAGCTTCTCTGTAGTAGTCATGAGATCCCACCCAGATCAGTTTACCTTCGGTTTTAATATTTCTGTGCAATTAAACATCAAATTAAACGAGACAACCTTGAACTCGGTCAGCTATATATAGTCAAACTACTCTGCAGTTACTGAGATGGGAAGTGAAAGGCGACACAGCGCAATCTTTGTTTTTCATAATATATTCATTATCATTTGTAAGTGACAGCTGCTTAGGCTCCAACTAGATTCATTGTGAGGCCTTGGGAATGCAGGGAAATCTGTTCAGATTAGAGAATGCAAACAGAGGCTTGAGAAAACTGAAGAACTGAGCGAGTTTTATTTCACTCTCAAACCAAATATTCCAGTCATCATCACTTCAATGGAGATTTTCTAATGTGGTTTAAAACACCAGTAATTCCCCTCTAAAGTCATTTTATGTGTGTATATTCATTTTCTGTGTGCCCTTATTCTCTCTGCAGATATTTTATAGTAGTCAGCACCGTGCAGAAGTAGCACACTCACTGGTCGTGTTGAATTTAGGAAGGACAGACGTCATGAATGTTGAATAAAGTAGCCCACCTGTCTGGCTCCGAGGTGTTGCGTTTAATGTCAGGGCAGCGAGCTCGAGTGGACAGACGAGCCCCGGAGAGTTCATGAAAGAGGCAGCCGGAGCAGCAGCTCATTACACATGCAGCGCCTGCCGAGGGGAAGCTAACGCCCCATATGCACACCAAGACAGAGTCATTATGGAAATACATTTTGTCTGTGCTGGCTGCATTTTTATGTGACAAGACAAAAAAATGACATTTTATATTCTCTCTGTTCGTCTCTGTTTAAAGGCCTCCAGAGATGATCTTTGTGCTGCTGTGTGTTTTGTTTAACTGTATGTGTTTTACATGCACAGTGTGAGTTTATGAATGAAGTGTGTATGGAGCGTGTGAGTACCGCAGTGTGACTTTGCAGGTGTTGCGTGTTCCTCTTTTTCCTTGTGTGTGTTGGTACAGTAGAGCAGAGTCAGTGCTGCACTGTGGTCTGGCGCTCCCTGAGTGTTGTCCCCAGTCTGCTGACCCAACCACATCAGGACACCCCCTCCCGCTCCCGCTGAGTGATTTGCGAGGCACTGCTGTCCTTCAACAATTGGTTGCGTCTGCGACTGGAAGCATTTATTTCCCCCAGCCTATCAGGCCACCACTGGCCTCAGCCTGCTGTAATTGTGCTGACCACAGGACATGTTGCTGTAAAAATGCACCAGCTGCAAGGAGGAGTAAGAGAAAAAAAAAGAACTGAAGTCTTTATCTTTTTTCTTCCTGAATGGTTTGGCTGCAGGATGCACACTTCTACAGAAACCAGTATGAGACTTGTAAGGCAAAAAAGGAAAAGTGCTTTCACGGATTTTGCTTCTTCTGCATGAAACTCAAAATGCAAGCCCTAGACTAATTAAAAGATGCAGTAAGTACATTTTTACTAGCACGAAATGGCCATAAAATAATTACACAGGGCCAGATGCTGATATTTTGGAACTGGCTTACACTCAAACCAAAAGATAGGATTATTATTCCAGTATTATAGCACACCGAGAGAGAGCAAGCTGGAATAAGAGAGGAGACAGATATTCAATTATTGAGCAAATTAATCATTTTGTAGATTCTTAAACTCAATAAATGAATACTTACTTGTGTGTGTGTGTGTGTGTGTGTTTTTACAGTGAGTGTGTGTGGGGAATTTCACTAGACTGAGATACTATGATGGAAATAACCACACATTAATATCAAGTGATTAGCACTTGCTGGGAATATATGAACATATTTCTCACATTGAAATGGCAGCTTTTTCCCACTGCTCTCCCCGAACACTGCAGTTGTGAATATTTGAATACCTAGAACAACAAAATTGTCATGTTGGTTGATGTTTGCGGTGTCTCACCTCACTATTGTCTCTGCGCTGTTTCACTTGGCCTCTGTCTCTGTTGACTGCAACCCGCTCATGGATCGTTGTTTGCTAACCACCCGGGCAGTAAACTGTTGACTCTCACATTCAAAGGTTGCATAAAGACAACAAACCATGAACCAAATGTCAAAATATAAATATCAAAATCATTTGAAAAGGCCTGTGAGGGGGGAAAAAAAAAAGTCTCCACTGAAAACGTTCTAGCTGGGAAAACAGTGACAAACAAAGAGCTGGCAGCGAGTGCTGTGTGCTTGTTAGCAGGGGAGAACATGCTAATGAAAACGATAGAGAGGTCACCATGTGGAGCAGTACCCCTTTCTGCACACATCTTTGTGACTATAATACCGGCACAAATCAAATCCCTCCACCGCCATATTGAACCTGGATAATTGCAGACAGGGGTCTGATAAGCCCTTGTAATGGAACTCTGTCAATCAATTCATGCCATATACCCTCTCTCTCCTGGGTGTTTGCTCAAATTGAATGAAGAAATCCAGGAGCCACTGACATTTAGGTCTACGGCACAGCTGATTGTGAGAAGAATGTTCTGGTTTATCTTCATTAACTGAGGGAAAGTAAAAGCAAATTTGCCGTATGAAAAGCAATTATGGCACTGCTGACTGGAGCTTTTATACTAGGAAAAGGTCCTCCTCTCATTGTCTGAGTGAGTGAGAAGAGTTCTCACGATTTACTGCGTGAGGTATTTATCATGCGAGTAAAACACAGGCCTCACGGTGGCTAATTGTTTGGCCTCGAGGTCACAGTAATTCAAACTGGCTTTCATGATAACGCTGTTATTCATCAATTGTTTTTCATTGGGTTTGTTGTTGTTTTCATGAGTCACAAAAGTGATGGTATCCATATGTGCTGCAGTGGCTGCAGTTCATCAGACACTACAGCTATAGAGAGACAAATAATGGAAACATTAAGTAAAACACAAACATAGTAAACGTAGTGCGGTTACATATGCAATAATGTTGAACTCTCTAGAAAATATCTGACCTTTAAAATGAATGTAACTATTATATTTTTAAATGAAAAAAACAACAGATAAATAATGCAGTCCTTTTAATTTTGTTCTGAGGAGTAGGAAAAATATTGATCAAACAGCTTTATTGGATGAGAGGATTTGGGCATGATTGTACTTTTATAAAGGCGGATGTGCAGTTTATGATGACTCTCTGTGTGATACAACAAAACTTAAAAGATCAGTTGATGTTGGAAGATTTGTTTTTGAGCTGCAAATATAGAAATGATATGAAGAAAGACAGACTATACACCATGTTTTAATTTTACTGATACAAATATTACCAGAGTGGTGAAAAAGCACTCATTTACTGTCACTGGTCCTTTAATAGAACCTGCAGCTCATCATCATTTGTAACCACGGCAACAATGCTAATTACACTGAATTTATAGACAAAATTGTCATCTATTTTCATGAGCTATTAAATAAATGAATATCTGGCATATGCATGGAGATGATTTAAGATGATTAAAGGAAACTCTGGAGATGTGAAATTAAGAATTTGTTAAAGTGTTTTTTTTGCTCTTTGTTAAAGTGAATAGATGAACAGTCATTCCTGAATGAGTAGAAGTGACAGTACAAAGTGTTACCACCCTGTAACACAGCTGCTCATTAACAGATCTCTTAGATTTTATAGGGAGAGATGCGTCACAATAATAATACCTGAACCTGAACACTATTACACATTAATAGCTAATGGAAGTTGACACAAAGACAAAGACAGAGAGCAGTATTAATGAGATTTGTTAGGAAGAGTATTTACACTGTATGTATGCATATGTATATTCACTGAAAATCACTTTACTGTCATCAGCTGATTAGGTGGATTTATCCATCCCATTAGAATTTAATAGTTGCTCTAAAGGAGGAAAGCTAAGCTAATTAAACTAAACAGAAACTTTATTTATTTCAGTCTGCAGTATCTTGGCCTCAGGTAAAGCACTTACCAACCTGCTGCCCCTTTGATACCCCCTGCTACCTCCTAGCGCACACACACACACACTGAATCCATTTGATTCTGAAAATACTAACAATTGAAGGGGCCACAGGCCACTGCTGTTTAAACAAATCCACAACAAAACCATGAAGCGAGATGAGACGTAAAAATTTACAGAAAGAGTGCTGAAAAATCAATCCTGGCCTTTATATCCACAGCTTCAACTCCAAAGCGTCCTGCTGCTTGAGTGCCGTGGGCCGCTCTCTCTTTTCTTCCTGTGAACATGCCCCCTCCGAGGTGGGAGAATAGCCCGAGTGCATGGTAGAGGTCACTGCCTACCCACCTGGATTTGTATCACAACAGCTCTGACTGGTCTGAGAGAACACTGGATTAAAACCTCAGCAGACCAGGGACTTCTCAGTGGATCCCTGTGGCTGCACTGTGTCCATTCTGCCCTGAGCGGGACATTTCACAAGCATCAGGGTGCGGAAATGCTTTTAGACATCATGAGAAGAATCAGTAAGAGAACAACGTCTTTATTTCACCGACAACACTATAAATGTCTGTTTGTGTCAGTAGAAATGATCAAGATGACAGGACTCACATTGAGAACTGCGTGCTGGTAATGGGGGCTGTATTATCTACACGCATTAAAATACAAATACACATGTGGTGGAATCCAGATTGGTGCAACTAAATGATCACGTCACTTAAGTGTCTGCTTTCCCTTAGAGGAGATTTGAATTATGACAGAAAGTGTCTCCTCCCAGCTGAGCCTGCTTACATTCAGGAAGTCAAAAGCAGCAGGCTTGAAATTATACATCATATTTAATTTGAAAATCAACTTTGTGAGGTTTCACTATAATTATCCCAAATAGCAGCACTGACTGACAGCTTCACTGTGTTTTACAAGGTATGCAGCTGAACTGTTACCACACTGTTAAAATACATTCATGTTTCAGGATTGTGTTTCTACTTGAACTGTAGTGGTTTTTTGTTTTTGTTTTTTTTTATCTGAAAGTATTAAATCCACCTATGCGTGACCCTGTAGACTGGAGTTCAGCTCTTCTTCTCTTGTCTGAGCCACGATTATCACTGCTGTATTCAGAAAAATGCAAACCAGCAGCTTGTCTTAAAATGAAAAATAAATAAGAATGAAAATATATTATTATATTAAATAATAATGAAAATCAACAATGCTATGCATGTGTAGTAATTCTGGACTTCATGGGTGTAGATAAGCAGCTACTGTCTGTTGTGGAGGACTTCAAACGCTGCACTTTGAAAGGAGTGTTAGCATGAAAAGAGCTGTAGCACCAGCTTCGTCTTTTGATAACACCAATTACACTCCATCCAATCTTTTTTGTTTTTAATTTTTTACTACAGTGCCAGTAACCTGCGGCGAGCCTGCTGCAGTCTTTTAGCTGTATGGAATATTTCACTGGGGTAAATTGGAACTGGGGCCCAGTGAAAGGCCCTTGGGGCCAAACTCTGCCAGGTTGCTGGTCTCAGTGCAGGCCATGCGGCTCGCCAGGACTGTCTCATTAGTAACACAGGGAAATGTCACAGGATGGCGAGCTGGGTAAAAGAGGCCGACCTGGCTCACCATTGGAGCTGTTCTGGGGACCTGCAGGGAGAATAAAGTAATGGGGAGGGCTCTTGATATTGTTTCACACTTTGTTCTAGCAGCCAGATAGGGCTTTTTTGTTTCTCTTCTGTGCATTTAGAGACCAATATAAGTCGGCGGCATTTCTGTGGGACTTGGTGGGCTGAGGAGGAAGTAAGGGCAAGCAAAAAGTCCTTGAGAAGGATTCTAGTAACATTGCATCACACTCTCTGTGGTCAAATTGTGCTTTGTGAAACACAATGAGGGGAGACGAGAATTCAAAGCGGTCCATGGCGAGCGATGAGAGGATGATAAAACGATGCCCCGCACGTTCTGACAGAGGTTGAAATGAGATGCAATGATGACGGGACACAGACGAACCTCCAGGGAGACTTAAATGAATTCTTATTTTACAAGGCCATCTGTTTCATCTCTCATGTCACTGTTTTGAGGCAATCCTGTGAATTGTTGCAACCTGTCAGGCCATCTGAGGGAGAAAAACAAGCCTTCTTCCACACAAAGAGATGAAATGAAACTTGACTGAGTTACTGAGTCCTGTAGTCCTGTTTATGGACTGAGATCCTGTCATCTATTGAGTCATAAGCAGCAGTGGGAACAACATGTAGTTGCTGCAGTGTGAGACATGGAATAACAGACAATACTGAACAATAACCAAAGGACATGAGGTCATATTTGCTTTAATAACACCAGCACAATGTCTGCTGTCTCAGCTGAAAGATTTGCCTACAGACAAACTCATATATCCAATATTGAAAACTGTTTGAGATGAGATGCAGATATTACTGTGAGAAACTTTAGAACTCATGACTTAAATCAGTCTACTTTTTTATTATTATTTAAATATATCAAGGTAAATGTCTAGCTTTTATTTTAACATGAACACTAGTACACAACTGTGTGTGTGTGTGTGTGCGCCAGAATCAATATCAGAAACAAGTTTATTTCCAAGGTAGTTGCACAAACAAGGAATTTTGATATATTTGTGCATGACATATGAACATTAAATCTATAAACTCAGCGCCGAGATAAGGACCAAAAGATAATAGGAAACCAGCAGAATAATTGTAGATCTTTAAAGTGTAATAATACATCAATAATGAGATATAAAAAAAAAACTTGATTGGTTGAACTGTTTTGGACATAGTAGATGTAATTGGAAAAAGGCATTTCTATATATTTTTTGTTTATTTGCATTTTCCTTGATTCGTTGGATGCTCTAGAATTCATATTGGCCGGCCATAGATGTCGACTCTTTTTGATCTGTTTGGCTTTTTGTGAGGTCCTGCAGTGATACCATGGAGGAGAACAGCAAGCCAGGTTCAGAGGGCAAAGAGCACAGTCAGATAAAAACACTGCATAAATCCCATTCAGCAAATGGCTGCTGCATACAGCTGAAACTAAGAGACACACCAATCCTCTTAAAATTAATGTCAGTCATAACACAGCGATAAAACAGGTCAAAGTGCACCTTGGAAAAATGGAAAGTGCCTTCAACAATCAGATGTCACAGTGTGTAGGGAGCTCCTCAGGCAAAATTACTGGTGTCTTATTGCAGTGGAAATACCATATATAATAAGTTCAAGGCAACTGATTATTACAAAGATCTCTGTGTCAGATTTCTGATTGCTATCATTAGCGTTCATTTGTCATTAGCTGTGAGAACCGTTGACAATGATGCGTTGATTTCTGGAAATGAAAAGCAGTAAAGGCAGGTGAAAAAGACATTAGCCATAAGCAGCCTGAATGGAGCTCTGTATTTATCCGTGCAACTGATTTGCCCAAAAGGCTGTTATATTTTTCATGAAGCTTCAAGCACATTTTTTAAAAGTCAGTATCTGATGTAAGTAGCGCTAACATTTCCTTCGCTTCATTATATATAACTCCTTTCCTCCACATTATTCAGTGTCTGCACCACTGCTTTATAGTAACATGGACTATAATGAGCTGCAGTCAAACTTTACATTTACTTAGGCTTTTGAAGCTTTAACACCATGCTTTCTATGTTAGGGTTGCATCTTTTGCACATATACAGTCGTGGTCAAAGAACATAATGTCATGGCTCTCTTGAGTTTCCAGTTATTTCTACAACTCTGATTTTTCTTTGATAGAGTGATTGGAACAGATGAGGGAGGGCACTAATGCAACCCCACTCTACCGCTAATCAGTGCAGAAATACAATAAATAAACAACCAAACACAATACTAAACTTTTATTCTGAAAGGGCTCCTGCGTCCGTGCTATCGGAACGATATTTTAACAGGCGTTGACTTCCCTGATCGTGGCTGGATCGCCGTCAGAACTTACGAAAGACAGAAGATGACGGAGCAGACAGCACGAGCTATGCTAGCACCGGTCGTAACCCGGCGCTAACTGAGCTTCCCCCGGTTACGTAACTGAACGTAACCCTCTGCACCAACTGTTCACTGCCGCTCATTAACCCCGGTGCTGAAGTTGTCGTGGGAGTTCTTGGACATGTTTGCTCTTGTCTGTAGCTAGTGAGTGAAACTGAAACCATACATACTACATACTGCTACATCTTCGTCTATCGAGTAGTCCTGGACACAGCTTGACCAAAGCTGTTTTGTATTTTAGAAGACTACAGTTATTAGCAGTGTCAGCAATTCTGTCTGCTATTTGGGATGTTTTTGGACAGGTGTGTGTTTAAAGTCACATCTGGGAGACAATTGTGAATTAGAGAGGATCACAGATGATGAACATCACAGGAGAACAACGCTTGGCAGGAGGAAGAAGTTTCAGAGTTACAGAGGCCACATAACTGTGATGAGATGATTACAGGTCCAGTTGTCTGTGTGTGCTCTGTTTACTCATTTACATACTTTATACATTCACTGTATTAGGTACACCTGTTCAATTGCTTGGTAACACAAATTGCTTTTCAGCCAATCACATGGCTGCAACTCAATACATTCAGGCATGTAGACGTGGTCAAGACCACTAACTGAAGTTCAAACGGAGCATCAGAATGATGAAGAAAGGGGATTTAAATGTCTGTGGACGTGGCATGGCTGTTGGTGTCAGACAGGCTGGTCTGAGTATTTCAGAAACTGCTGATCTACTGGGATTTTCACTACAACCATCTCTAGGGTTTACAGAGAATGGTCTGGGAAAAAAAAGGAAATCTCCAGTGAGTATAATGCCTTGTTGATGTGAGAGGTCACAGAAGCATGGGCAGACTGGTTGGAGATGATAGAAAGACAAAAGGAAGTCAAATAACTACTGGTTCAACCAAGGAAAGCAGAATAGCATCTGTGAGGAACAACACTGGAGCCTTGAAGAAGATGGACTACAGCAGCAGAAGAACACACCTGGAGCCACTGCTGTCAGCTAAGAACAGGAAACTGAGGCTACAGTTCACACAGGATCACCTCAGCTGAACATTCAGATTGCAGATGGAGTTTAAAGTAAACACCATGAAAGCATGGATCCATCCTGCCTTGTATCAACGGTTCAGGCTGCTGCTGGTGTAATGCTGGGGGATATTTTCTTTAGTACCAACTGAGCATGGCATAAACACTGCAGCCTACCTGAGTACTGCTGCTGACCATGTCCATCCCTTTCTGACCACAGTGGACCATCTTCTGATGGCTACTTCCTGCAGGATAGTGCTCCATGTCACAAAGCAAAGATCATTTCAAACTGTTTTTTAGAACATGACAATGAGTTCACTGGACTCCAATGACCTCCACAGTCACCAGATCTCAATCCAATAGATCCTTTGGGATGTGGTGGGACGGAGATTCACGGACATCATAGATGTGCAGTAAGTTAGTGATGCTATCACGTCAAAATGGACCAAAATCTGTGAGGAATGTTTCCAACAAGTTGTTGAAAGTATTTTTTCAATGACACCTTTCAATGCACACATTTCATGAAGTTGTTTTTTTTTTTAAATGACTTCTAATGTCATTGTTAATGTCCATCGTCTTTTATCAGCTTAAGCAGCAGAGAACAAAAGGTCAGATCTTCGTGGGTGTTGGCAGGTGATTGTGGTTATGGGATGTATGAGGTGAGGATTAAAAGCACAGTTGATGTAAAACTCAGAGGAGTAAAAATAAATCCATCCCTTCTGCTAATCCACACATCTGATGTGTCCAGATGATGCGCTGTCGCAAAATCACTTTAATCACTTCTAATGAAGTTTGAATAGAAAGGATGCAGCCTGAGCTTCCACCGCCTCTCCAGCTGTGTCTCCCAGCTCACATCAATAAGAACTCACCGAGGCCATGCTGCTGATTCATCCAAGCACAGACTTAACTTTCACTTTGGTCACTTGGGTTAGTTTCAGTGTACGAATAGAGGTAATTAAGGCTGTTTCTCCACAAGAGGAAACTGGTTTCCTACCTTGAGCAGACATATTGCCTCTGGCTGTCTTCCCCTAACACTTTCAACCGGATTAGGAGGAAATCATGATCAAAGGTGGGGGGATTATACTGGACGTCTGGGGCCGATGGGTAGGGGCAGCATGTGTGCCTCGACGTACCTTTGCTTCACAGTCAGATGCTGACCTAGATTTAGAAGGTCAGGTAAGGAGAGAGCCATCAGAGGAAGTCACAAGGAGCAATAATTATGTCCCAAATATATGACGAGGCGATGAGGCGTGGATCAGCCATAACTGCTCTGAGATCATGTGTGGGTGGGTTAATGTGATGCAAACATACAGCTTCAGCTCACATTAAAAGAAGAATTGAAGCGTGGCCTTGACAGACCTCCAGGGCTGCACCAGGTTTCTTAAATAAAGAGAGTGGGTGACATGTCAGGTCAGCATGACTAAATTTAATCGTCTTCAATGTCGGATACAGGCTTTTACTGTAATTCAAAATCAAAGGAATAGCTTTGTTGAGTGGCTTGAAGCTTAGAAGAAGATTTCCCTTTAAAGCTCTGACAAACATTAAAACAATGTCGCTACTGTACCATCTCCAAATTAAAATGTTACTGCCCTGACTATCCTTTCATCCGCGTGTATGGAGAGGGATTAGCTTGGCAGAGAAGATTCAGACCATGGCTCACCTCAGCCAAACCCTACTCCATCAGTGAAGGACAGGACACACAATAAAATACTGTTCTTACAGTCGATCAAATAAAATACTTAAAAAAAAAAAAAATAAAAATAGATAAAATATTTTCGCTGTTTTTTTTTTTTTTTGCTGCATCATTTAACGCAATAAAATAAAAACCAACGAGCTATTCAACTACTCGAAGTGAGAATAATTCTGACTTAAATTAGCAAATTTAGATAAGTAATTGATCAGAAGATTTATAAATTTATACAAAGTGGGATGGGACAGAAGTCTGATGAAAAGCAAAATTAAACGCTGCTTTTTCTCTGTATTTTGTGCCATAGACCACAAATGTTTAACTTAAATAAAATGCCTTAAATAAAATACTGAAGCACTGATGATAAAAATGACAAAACAGGATTAAGTGATAATAAATATTTAGCAAAATATCAAATATCTAATCAAGAGGTTTAGTTTGTCAAATGTCAATGTTGGACAGTAGTAAAATCATCAGTTCAAATCAAAGTTTTGATTAGTCTGCTGCTCAAACGAGCACCTAGAAGGCTCACTGTTTATTAGGTCACATCTTGAAGTGTTAAAATATCAGGCTGTGTCGTTTAACAGATTGAAATGTGATGGATTATTTTGTGGCTGGGAGCAAGGGCTTCCTGAAATCTTTTCACAGTGAAGTTGCCAGGCAACCAAGCAGAGGCTTCTAAAGCTTGGCAAGCGAGTAAGTGTATTTCCCAAAGTGTGGGACTTTTGCTATAAGTATTCAGTTATCAAACACTTAAATAGATGTGATAAAGGATGTGAAAGGAGATCCTGTACTGGATTTGAATTTAATGAAATGCTCTCAGGCCTCAGTCCTGTTGTGGCATGTGCACCTCCCACAAAAGCAGCTAGAAAACAGATACAGAGTCTGCTCCATTCTCTCCATTCATGCCTGAAGGCAGCAGCATTGATGAATTCACAAGTTAACCACAGTTGTGGCTTGTGCCTTGACCAGGGTGGATGAGAGGCGGCTCATCACACTGCAATATTTAACAGCCAACTGAAGACTGAGGCCTTCGCGACTCCACAGAACTCACACAGGGTATTTGGGGCAAACAACAACACGAGACAGTAGACTCCTTCTGGAGATTCCCTAAATATTCAATCAGTTAAAATAATGGAACATATAAAAGTTCAGTATTGGTAACGACATGCCCCCAAGTATCTGCCAAAACGCCTTTTCCTTGTTTTCCCCTTTTTTATCACTATTAACTCTTGGAGTGCCATTGACGGCTTTCACCATCAAGGTGTTTTTTTTTCTGCAGTGGGTTGCTGATCGTGGTCTCTCACAGCCTATGAGTAATTTTGGGGCTTCTGGGATTTGTAGTCGGGACATAAAGAGACGGTATACGCTATAGAGATCAAAGCAGGAAGTTGAGACGGTCACGTTTAGAGAGAAAAACTGATGGATTTTGCTCAAAAAGGAAACTAAATCATTGCACTGTTTTCTGAGCTACAAACTGAAATCGTGTTTCGAACAAGTTAACTTTGAGGACTTGTCTGTTAGTCAAATGCAGGATCCATCACATGATACCACCCCACCATGCTTCACCTGCAGGTGGCATTACCATGATTATTTGTGACATAGCAGTCCCCTTCAGTTCCTCTCTCCTCAGACCACTTTTGGCACTTTGCAGTCTCCAGACAGAATGTCACTTCGCCATGCTTTTTTTGTATTTCTGCGTTTTGTTTTTTTGTTGTTGTTTCTGTCTGGCCACAACAGAATAAAAGCCAGATTGATGGATTGCTGCTGTGATGCTTGGCTTTGTGGAAGGTTTACTCGTGTCTGCAGAGAAACTGAGAGGCTCTCAGTTTTCAGTCACCTCCCTGACCAAGGCCCCTGTTGCCTGGTTACAGAGTTTGACCAGACTGGTTCTTAACATCTAATGTGGCTTTCTGGACCCCAGAAAACTTAAAATGAGTCTGCAGTATAGTCTTCCTCTTCCATTTGCAACACAGTTAATGTGGACGTGTGGATCTCCACTCAAAGGTCAGCGCTGTCAAGATGCCTTGCTATTGGTAAACGGCAAAAATTCAGGTATCACAAATAAGTTAAAATGAAAGGCTAACTTTGGTATCAACCATGTGTAGATAGAGGCCAGCCATTAAGGATCAAAGGAACTTCTGCATCTACTGACTGCCATCTTTTCTTGTTAAAAAAGCTCTTTTTCTCCCCTCTTGCTGTGTCTGGTAGGTTTGTTATTGTTGCTGGAAGACAACGGTGTAAATGTGGGTGAGGTTTGGAGAGAGGAGTCCCATGGGATACCAGAGTTGGCAGAGCTTGTTGATTTTTAGCACATAAAATGTAGCTTAGTGTTATCTAAAAGCTTTTCAATGCATAGCTGAATATTTAGCTCATATCGACAATGTGGATGTGACTCAAGGTTTCGGGAAGAGACACACAATAACAATACTGAAACCAAACCTACACATTTTTTGCAGTGTTTGAAGACACGGAAAGAGAAGGAAAGTTAAAGTTAAATGATCCAATGCTGCTTCTCACTGTCTGAATATAGCCTATTTAAAGTAGAGAAATCTGTAAGGGTGGATATTGGGACTGGGTCTTTTTGTCCTTGGAGATAAAGATGTCCTCACTCTGAAAACTAAGAGGAAGACCAATACTGCAAACTGCACTTTTCCTTCATCTTGTGTGTGCTTGCTCTGTGACTAGCATGTGCTGTGATGCTACATGGGTGAAGAAAAATGTCATTGAAGAGTGTGTTCGTCACGTCGCTGTTTACCAGCCTCCTGTCATTAGGACACTGCACATGAAAGCCATGACAGATATAAAGAAAAAAAAAAAACCTCTGAAGTGGAAGATTGAGTTTACCTTCCTCCCCTGTTACCCTTTTGTTTGCCTTCCATTCCTCAAAAGTCGGCGTAATATCCATCTGGCTCTCTCCCACCTCAGCTGCATCTTCCTCCATCTCCCAGCTTAAAAGACAGAACAAGAAATGATTACCTTTGCCCAGAGATATCGGGCCCTGACTCCAGTGTAAACTCATTTGGAAAGCAGATGCCCATACATCATATTTCACTCACCAGAATACAAATCTGATTACCTTGACACCAGCTGAACCATGAGTGGCAAACTTAGTTTGAGGACTTCCTACTTTGCAGAAGAAGGGGCACACTATAGTGTTTCTTACCTCAAGTACTGTGCAATCTCTGCCTATGTGCGAGCACAGGACATTACACTGGCTCATATATTCCACAGAAGTATGAGTTTCAATTCAAAAGGTCGCTTCTAGCAGAGGCTGTTTCCACACGTTGTAATTCAGATTTGGATTCTGCTTCATGTAACTGCCACAGCAGCTTCTCTACAGTGTTTTATATGCCAGGGACACATTTTAAAGCATTTACATTTACAAAAAATGTCAATAATCTGGAAGGAGCTTGTATTAATGGAAAATTATTGTGAAATAAAGCCTACTATAATACCATTGTTGGAAGTTTTTGCCTCTCATGCTCATTTATGTCCATTTAGCAGAGACTCTTCTGCTGCCAAGCAAGCGGTGTATCGGTGCTCCTGTGCTGTTTGCACTTATTTAAGGTAATATGCATTGATTAGCCGCAAACTGTTCCCTTTCAATACAAATAAACCTCACTGCAAAAACAACCCACTTCACAAAGATCAGCAGTAATAGGCATGGTTATAGTGAAATTATGAGTATCTTCAGAGAGTTGTGGGTAATTGATATCAGGCGCAAAAAGGGCTAAATTGGACTCTTTATGGTTTGCGCTGTGTTATCGTTAGTGCAATGTCTTTGTGAATCTGAGTTGGCAGTGAAGAGAGCATTACAGTATGTTGGATGGGTTTAGCTGAAACAGCATGATCAAGTTGATTATTGCATATCACAATTAATGAGAATTTTCATCTTCATTACTGATAGTAAGAAATTATTTTATTACAATTAATTATTTTACTTCATAAAAAGATGCATAGATTAAGACTGGCATCTTAGGGTCTGAAATAAAATAAACTTGTTTTTTTGGCTCTTAATAATTATGAATTTAAGATATAGATAGATATGTTTCATTGTCTTTCTCTCTTCTCAGGATCCTCAGCTCCGTTTTATATATATATATATATATATATACTGTAAATAGATGATTTGTAGTCAGTGTGACATCAGTCCTCAGGCTGTGCAGTTAGTTAGCAGAGCTAACATGCTAACAGGCAGTCATCAGTAGTAAGTTTAATATGACGAAGCTCACAAACACACAGTGTGCTGCTACACTGGAATTAATGTGACATGCTATAACAAAAGTCATACCGTCAGGAATACTTTGTTTAAGATCGCCCATTACTTACTCAATTAAATGATGTAACATTTCTAAAAATAAAACTCATCGAAGTGGAGACTACACTTTTTTAGTTGTTGGACTCTTTGGACAGGGTATTGATATTAATCTGATTGCATTGTTGCTCATGGCCATGTGATGTTTTAGCATGAATGCTGTCACGTTGTTGCTGTAAAGTACAGCTGGGGACTTTGTCCTCAGACTGAGAGAGCAGCTTTCTCTTTAGGAAATATGCATCCACAAGGACAAACATGGAAGGTCGTTCACAGTATGTGTCTGCAAATACAGCAGCGCTGGAATGTCGTTCATGGAGGCTGACATTACAGCTCCACACAATGCTCAGCCATCCTGTGAAGGATGAGTGCTGTAGTTCACATCTCTTTAACCAGTTTAAAAATTCAAATCAGTTCCAAAGTTAGGTCAGAATTCAGAAAGGTCATGGAAGAATTTAAAATGAAAGCATCTCTTTCTGTAAGATGAGAACCTCTTCAGATAAATCTAAACTTATTTGGTAAAGATGAAAAGATGAACTGGTTTGTGATGTGTATTGACTTTTATATTTAAAGATGGCATCTCTGTGCATATTCACTGTGAGACGTGTTGATGAATTGCACTTAAGGGAGTAGCTTTAAGCCATTTTTACACATTTCAGGGAAAGAAAAATTGCTTCACCTGAGTGAATGATTTATGGTAATTATTTAAGTCATCACCACAAATGTTGCACGTCCTCTTTAGCATGCTAGTGAATTGTAATCATCATTATCTCATGATGCTTCTGAGTTACCACTTTCTTCCCGTGATACATTTCTTCACTAATTGCAATGTCCTCCAGGATGACAACACTTTTATCTACAAAGTGTAAGTGCACTGAACTGAACAGCATGATAATGATGTTGAAAATATACCAATTTATTCTCCGTAACCAGGCATCCAGAATATTCAGGGACTAAATGTGACACATTGTTTTACTGACAGTGTCCAACAGAGGTAAAGTGAGCTGATTCTTGTGTAATGAGCTAAAAAAGAAGAGAAGGTTTAAGAAGGAAACTGTTATTAGCCACTTCAGTCCTTTGTTGAGTTGGACAGGTGAACATCATCAGCAACCATCAATGAACTGCTCGCCTGGCCCTGGTGAAAATATTCCCTTCAGTTTTTGTTCTTTTCAGTTTTTTCAGCTAATATTAACGCTGCAGCAGCAAACAGCGCTTGCTTTCTATTAAAATTTTATGTCATCTTAAATTTGTTAACGCGTGCCGTGTGAATCTGCTCGAGTGTGTTCACAACACACATTTGTCTCTTGAATCCACAGTCATTTCCACCAGATGTTAGCAGAGGTTTACACAGGTCATAAAGTTTTAATAGTCTGGAAATACACTGTGTAAAATGCCTCGACAGGCGTTTTGTCAATAATCCTTAAAATATGACACAACATGCTGTGAGATGTGTACATTCAGGAGCTTTAATGATGGGGCCATTTAACAGCTGCACCTCTTATTAGTGAAGGCAGATTGACTGAGAGCACATCACCACTGTAAAGGAAAAGTTTAGCTGTCCTTGTCTCTCTCTGTCTCTCAGGCTCTGTTAAGAGGAATTAAAGGGAATCAGGTGCTCTTTGACGCTTTTGTAGTCACAAACTAACTTCTCTCTGCTTCAGAACCAGAGCTCGACTTCACCCCTGCTCGCCCCGAGCGCCCACAGCTGAAGCACGCCGCTAATCTGTGCCGAACAGCAGACCAAAGGGACACCATTAGACCGTCCATTTCATCTAGCCGTTTTGAATGTGGAGGTCACGATGCATCAGGCCGTGTAAAGCTTTAAGCATCATTTTTGCGGTGTTTCATTAATGTTCATGTCGAGACGGAACGATAGCTGCATCAAATTGATTTTGCAGAGCTGCTGGTTTCTTTTAGATGTTGACAGAGAGAGTGAAAGATAGACGTGAGGACACTGAATGCAGCGCCACCTCTTTCAAACATTTGAAAAGCAGCAATTTATGGCATGTCTTTGAAATACGAGAGAGCTTGGTGAAGTAATATTTAGTGTGTAGTCATACTGCTGCTAAAAGGCACAGACAGGTGAGATGTGTGGAGATCTTTGGCGTCTGTGCTCTGCTGCTACAGCCTGAACTTAGAGGCCTCACAGACTTTTTTTTTAACAATGTCAATCTTAACAGTTATCTCCAGACACTTTTCACATAGAGCAGGTCTAGACCGTGCTCTGTAATTTACCCCCGTGAGGACATGCTAAAGCAACAGTGGCAGGAAGAGACTCCCTTTAAATCAGCCTTGAAACACTGAAACAGTTTAAGTGATGCTGAGAGAGAGTGATGCATGACAAGAGGAGAGGGAGAGCTAAATGTAAAATGACTGGCAAAGAAATCACAGTAATGTTATATAAAATGTAAAACTTAGTGTCCCATGAAAGTGTTATAAAGGAAAGAAACTAATGTGAAGGTTATACAATCACTGACAGATGGTTTGGACATGATATGATTGATATGATTTAAATTGGTATGAGGAGAAGGTAATGTGAGCCAACAATCCCCCAGTGCTGGAGCCCACAGGCAAATCATTTAAGTGATAGTCACTTATCTAATGCGGGTTCTCTGTTTTTCACGCATGGCTAACTGCTATTAGACAGCAGGGCTTAGTGCAGGACAGCCCAGACACAACTGTTTCCTCAAGTGATGCTTTGAATAACTTTAACTGCACCCACAAGGTCACACTCACAGGACCTCTTTTGTCAGTCGCACCAAAAAAAAAAAAAAAATGAAATTGTGGATAGAGAGTTGTTATGAATAAGAAATGATGAATTCATGAAAGATTTAGCTCTGTCTATACTGAGATTTTAGCTTCTGACTTTGTGTCACTTGCAATGTACCGTGCCGTCAGTGATGACTTCAGGATTGCTGGCCGGTCAGCGGAGACTTTTTTCTTTTTGCGCTGTAAGCAGATGCGTTAGTTCGTCAGTGGGCAGGCAGGACGAGCTGACGAGGTGAAGGTGTGCCTCTGTCACTTTACCAGGAAGTCCTTCTCTCAGGAAGCTGATCGCTCACTCATGACTGTCTCATATTTGACATTTTGGGGAATTCAACAGTAACTGATGAAGCCATGATAAAGCACTGACATCAGTCCGGTGAGGAAAAAAACTATCCATGGATCAAACAGTGAGCAATACCAGGGGTTGAGTCAAAAGTGGTGATTGAAGTTAAAAGTCAAGTCAAGGTTATACTCCTCTCCAAAAGTTTTTGAATTACTTTTTATTTTTTAAAAAATATCAAATGTCAAACATCTAGTTTAAAACTTTTACTGGGGCTTCACACAAATGACACAATTGTTTTTTGCCCTCTATAACAGCCATATAAGATCATAAAAATGATTATTATCATAGTTATTTTGGAACTGTCTCATAGGTTGAGATATGGCTCCTGCATGTTACGTCTATTTCTAACACCCTGACAGACAGACAGAAGCATTAGCATGATGACTTAATAACCTGCTTATCACATATCATGATGAGGGGATAACGGGGGCATTATCATTACAATTATCATCATCAAAAGAAGGTATTTACCATCTGCTTAATGTGGCACCTACTGCCATGAAAACATTCATTATTGACTAAAAACTATCAATCTGGTGTTATGTATTTCCAAAATTAGAACACTTCAGAGAACGCAGGGAGAAATGATTATACATTTTTATAGTTCATTTTTTATCTCAAATATAATATTTCCATAAATGTGGCATTATGTTTATTGCAGCTGACATACTAGTGCTCATGTTGTAGGTCCGATACCGAGCATTCCTGAGCCCTCACCTTCTCAGCAGGTGTTTATTTTCCTTAATTATAATCATGCAGATATGAAGTGAATAGAATTGAATAAACAAAGCCTTGAGCCAAAGCGTGGATTCTATTTACAGTGGATAATTGGGATGGGTATGTCTAGACTCCAGCCTATTAGACACAGCTTAGTCGACCACGCCGCCGCTGATACCATTGCTCGTATTAATCTGAGCAAATAATGAAACGGAGAATGAAAAATGCACCTGAGGCAAATCTGTGGATTCTCTCTGAGAATAATAAGCGGAAAACAAAGATGACAAGCACACTGCAGCGATGCATCAAGGAAGGAGCGCAGGTCACACGCTGATATCCATCACATCTGTTAAAAGATAGATGGATCCCTCGTCTTTCTGCTTCAGCTCGCCTCTGTGTTTGTTTGTGAGAAGGACAAACGGTTTGTTGTATACGTGCAGACAAGTGTTAAACGCTGTGGGTGGTCGTCTCTGTCCTGTTTACAACCACATCTGCCCCTAATTTTCCCATATGCCTCCGATAGTTATTGTTTCTGCTTCTGTTTCATATCCAAACATTTGATAGATGCCAAAGTGCTGAAAACTCTTGAGTGACTCCAGTGATTGAATGTTGCTAACTTCTCCTCCATAAGATGAAGGAATATTGTAAACCTTTGCTTTAAAGCTGCTTAAAAACAGTTTTTCCTTTACATTAACTGATGTCTATCCAAGCTGTTAACTAGAGAACCAATCCAGTCGATATTTTCTCATTGAATAGATTTTAAAGCATTACAGCATGCATAGAAGCCCAGTGTAACCCAAAATATAGTCAGCAGCAATGCTCAGACATTTGTTGAAATACCTTAAACTGTTAGCATGAAAGCTAAGCAGCTTACTTATTGCATTACAGCATTGCTGCCATTAACTCTTTGAGTGCCATTGACATATTTATACGTCATGTAAAATCCAATGCTTGAGTGCCATAAACGTGTGTGTGTGTGTGTGTGTGTGTATATGTGTCAGAGTGTTTTTTTTGGCAGCAGGGACAAAAGACAGCTTGTGTGTAATATTGAGGCTTCTAAGATTTTTAGTCAGGACATAAAGAGACAGTATACGCCACAGAGATCAGAGCTGGAAGTGGAGATGATCGAGATTAGAGAGCAAAAGGGATGGATTCTGGACAAAAAGTGGTGGTTTTGGTGAAAGTGTCCTCTACTCTACCAAACAAAAGTGGAACAAGGTAAAAACAAAAATTTTTTCGTGATGAAACAGAGAGTCTCTTCTTTCATTTGAGCTATTCAGTGTTTTCAGAGACAGAGTACAAAATATTCTGTGGGTCAAAACACTGGCACAAGGCACTTCCTGTTTTATAAAACGGCTGGCATTTAATGAGTTAGAAATGTAACTTAGCATTACTTGCTGAGTAAAGTAACTATTGATTCCCTGCACGTTTGTTATATTATCCTGAACTCTGCAGGCAGGAATGACAGACCTGATATCCCCTGTCCATCTCTTTCTTAAATGCAGATAGCTGCTAAATGTTTTCCTCTGTCAGGCACTGTACCCTACATATAACACATCATTTGGTAATCGGTTAGCTTGTTTCTCCTCCACCACAAAACCAGCTACAGCTTTGATAATTTCCCACAGAGCGACAGCCGGAAGCTGAGCTGTAGCACCGGCATCACGCTCTTCTTGGATGCGTCTCACCGCCCACCAGTGTTGTTGTGCTTCTTCTTCACATTTGTACAAGTAGATTTCCTGGCAGCTGACATATGTTTATCCCCCAAACACATGTTGCATTTCACTGTAATGTTCTTGCAACAAGAACACAGCTAAACACTGATTACTTTAACCCTCACCTCAGGCACCACTGTGAACTTTTTTCTCCATTTGAGCAATTTTTTCCTCTTCATCCACTCGTCAATTTGGCTGTGTTCATGCATGTGGCACAATTTTTTGTAAGAAAGCCTCTCTCGACAAATTTTGGAATTCAAATTTTTATTTTTCTAATAGAGCACTAGAACACTGTGAAAGAAATACTCCCCTCTTGAGTCTTTAAGGACAATGTCCACTTCCAAAAACTGCTATAAAAACTTAATAAATTAAAAAAAAATTTTCAGATTTTTTTTCTCGTAAACAACTCCAGCACTGCTCAAAACTACCAAACATTCAATCATTTTGAGGATTTTAACCATTTAAATAGCAGTTTGATTATTTAAACTAATAATGCACCAAAGTGAATATTTGGCTGATCTTTGATATATCCAAGACTGATTTGGAAAGAAAAAAACACCTAAAGTTAGTTGTATAGAAAATAACAAAATAATAATAAATATTTTGTATTTTTTCCCCAAAAAAAACCTCAGTGACATCAAATAATCAAACTGGTATTTAAAGGGTTAAAATCCTCACAATAATTGAATGTTTGGTAGTAAAAAAAATACTAATCTGTTAAGTTTTTATAGCAGTTTTTGTAAGTGGACATTTTTGTCCTTAAAGGCACAAAAGGGTAGTCAATGGAACTGATGCCTGAGGGTTAACAATGACATTACATTATTATTACATTAAGTATTATGTTATCCCTGACCCTGCTAACTCCATATGTAGGTTTGCAGTTCAGAAAAAGCCCTCCTGTTCAGCTCACCTCCTGTTTAGTATTTCACCACTGAGTGGAAGTCTTGAATACTAACAGAATATTGGCTAATATTATGGATTTTGGATTATTTCATTGTTGATTCCTCAATCCAGTCTCTTTCAGCTTTTAAAGGCATATAAATTATGTAAGGTAAACAGCTACACAAACAACAGAAAATAAGCCTTTCCTACAGCTTCTCTGCTGAAGGTGAGAAGTGTGTGAAAGCTTGTGGGTTGTCTCAGCCTCAGTCTGGACCTCCCAGAGGGCAAACTGTGGTGCCGGGTGACGTGTGTGTGGGACTGTTGTTGGCTTTAAAATGCTGGTTTTCAGTGGTGTTGCTTAAAGTACTGACTGTCTGCAGACTGGCTGAGTAAACACAAAGAGTGCTCATTTGTTTATGGGAAAGGTCTCCAGTGGAAAAGGAACCTGGTGCTAGGTCGGTGCTGGTGCTTAGTTGGTTTAACTTGCGTTCCTCTTTAGCACCAGTCGCTTTTCCATTGGCAAGGAGCCCAGTCAGAGCCATGTCATTACATCACTGCAAAACGTGCAAAACGTGCAAAACAGATTTTAAGCGAGTAAACAGATTGCATCTCGGCTGCCAGAGAGACGGAGGTCGTCACTGATCACATCCCTGATCATGGTACTTGTGGGACACTGTTGTTCTTTATTTCGGTGTGCAACAGTTTGTGCAAAACTTCCATGTGTCCCAGGAGTCCTTTCATTACATTTGTGATCAAATCAGGCAGTATTTACTCTGGTCTTGTTGGTCTCAATAACTCGTCCTCAAGCCCTCGATGTAACCGAACAAGCCCTGGAACCACCCCGGTGGTTTATTTATGGTTTATTTATTTAATATTTATTACTGATGCAAACATTACACCTTCATTTCAGTTTCTGCAGGATAAAATTCACAAAATTGACTTTTTCATCAACAAAATATTTGACTCAGAAAACTCACATAGATGCTTGTCCCGTGACTTACCACACACTCTGTATCCTCTCTGAAGCTGTAGCAGTGGTTGCTCCAAGGGTTCAGTAACATAAGCAGTCACTTGGAGGGGATGAGGAAGCTGTTTTTAATGATCCCCGGAGACAAACCAATATATTTACCATAATCCCCAGCCTGAGGGAGCATCAACTTCTAATCACCTCCATCTTCCCTCCCCACTGCAGATAGAGATCAGTGCCCATTATAAAGCTCATAAAGCACCAGCCTTTAAGATGAACCTCTCTATCTCTGTATGAGCTGTTCAGTACAGAGCAAAGGAATGGCTCATACATACCATAAGAAGCAACGCTTTGTGTCGGCGTGTGTTTGATTCATGTTTTTCACACCATTTGTTTTCAGAGACATGATAATGATGTTGGAGGAAAACTATTTTAAACTTAGCATTCAAAATATCATCGTCAAATTCAGTGTTATATGTTATACTATGCAAATAAAAACCTGTTCCAAAATATATCTCTGCCTTGTCCTGCAGAGGTGGATCACACCTTGTGGGCTCATGGGGTATTCTGCTATATTCATAAATGCAGTGATTGTGTTGTCACAGATACTAAAACAGACTAGTAGGACTGATTTGTGATGTTTAATGTCATTATTCAGTGTGATATTACGTTATTTCATGCACATTTTTGAAGTATTGCATCAGAGAAAACTTTATGGAAACATCTTTGCTGAATCAGTTCTGATGTAGTGAACGTTTAATTCACATGACAGTCGAGCTGCTTCTGCTGTTGGCTTCTTTTTGGATATTCCCTTAATGTGTGAAAGCTTGTGTTTGTCTCTGGACACAGTGAAACATGGTCAGTACTAGCTCACATGATGTAAGATAGGTGGTAAAGCATACTTCCCTCTTCTACCCTGTTTCCTGTTTAAATGCTTCCTTACAACAACTTCAGCATTCAGTGTCGATGTCATGGTTTTTCTAGGAATATTATTTCTGCACCTTTCTTCTGGTCAGTTAGAATTGATTCTGAGGCTTGAAACCATTAAGCTGGTACCACTGATAATGACTGTGTTCAACATGTGACCACAAGTGAAACCGCCTCCCTTAACAAAGATCTATAGTTCCATTAGAAGGATATCAAGGAGTGGAGTGCCTTATGTTTGGGCTGTTTTTTACAGAGTTTTTGCTCGCTCGACCTGCCTCAGCCCCTATTTCCTATTGAAGCAACGTGGCTTCACTATAAACCAAACATGAACTTCACATCGCTCCCTCACAAGCCTGTCGGTGACGATGGGATGCTATCGCCATGGTTCCCTTCTGTCTCTTTCTTTTGAGCAATCAGTCACTGTTTCTGTCATAACTAAACCCAGTAGAAGATGTAGCACAGCATTACGGTGTCTGATAGCCCCTTGAGGGTTTTTCTATGCAGTAACACATCTTCCAAAGCTGATGTCATAATAGTTTACTGATGATAAAATGCTACACATTTTACTTTTAATAAAACCACACTGGCTCGCGAAGTGGCTTTTATTTGGTATTCAGTGTCTTACTGCTTTTCGAATCGTCTTTGATTTTATTTTGCTTTTCTTCCACTTTGACACATTTAAAAGCCTTTGCATTCAGGCCTTCACTTCCACTTGTGACATGAGTCATTCGTCACTGTCTCAGACATCATTATGTCATTTCCATCTCAATGCCAGCCTCTGTCTTCTCTGATGGACCACTCTGCTGTACATGCACTGCCTCACTGCTGCGCTCAATTAGTGTGACCTCACTTTACATATTTACTCATGTGATACGGTAATTATAAAGATATGTGTCATTTAGTTCACCCAGACAATTAATAACTGACTTCCTTTCCTGTACATACAATGTTATCTCCACGTGCTTTGTTAACGGTTTCATATTGTGTGACCAGGGCCTTTCAACATGTGACAGATTGTGGAATAACAGCAGGTCAGGGCCAGCCATCAAAACCTGATGTGGCTGAATTAAGTTTGTTCAGAGAATAGTAATTGGGTTATACTTAGGTCTGTACAAGGAGGAGAACATTACACTTCCTGGGGGGGAAATTGTTGGTCCACCATATTGGCAGATCAAGCAAATTAATCCCTTCTTTATTCTTAATCCCTTTCCTTATCATAAGATTATGAAAATCCAGATCCCTCCCTCCTCTCAGATATTAAATTGCACCCATAATATAACTCCTGGCTTAAAGAGAAAAAGAGGACGTTTAAAAAAAAAAAAAAAAAAACACCGTTCAGGCCTTCAGCCCTCGCAGATCATGGCTCAAGTGCTCTTTGTTTTGAATTTCTTTCAGTAATTTCTAATTCCTCCGCTCTGTGAGCCTGGTCCACTGTGCCATGAATAATGTCAAGGGGCAGCCAGGCTTTGGTATTCAATAGTTGACAATCTGCTTAAACAGAAGGAAAAAATAGCTTTCAAATACACTCTGGTTCCTGAATGTGGGGAAGAGGTTTAGGCAGGGTTATTTTCTCAGCCTCTCTCACTCCACTCTGTGTTCCTGTGTGTTTCTACAAACCAGTTCAAGTGAGACACTAATATTTAATGTCAGCATCAATCAATCAATCAATCAATCAAAAGCCTTTATTGTCATTATATGACAGTGCATACAACGAAATTAGGAGCACTGGTCCACATGGTGCTCAGTCAAATGGAAAAAAAATGTAGAACTAAATAGTTGACTTAAAACTAAAATAGAAAAGACATGTATAAATAAAGTTACGTAAGAAATCTGATACTATTCACAGTGGTAAGACGAAAACAGTTTGCTGCAAGTCAGTAAAAAAGTTATTGCACATTTTCAGAATTGGAGTATTGCACATAGAATTGGAATGGAATTATTGCACATTGTTGTTGACCGTTATTGCACAGAAATATATGTATTTAAAATGTATAACATATATAACAACACAATAATAATATATAATTTACATTAATACATACTTGGTGTGGGTGGTGTAGTGGTTAGCACTGTCGCCTCACAGCAAGAAGGTACCGGGTTCGAATCCCGGTTAGGTTAATTTAAATTGACCGTAGGTGTGAATGTGAGTGTGAATGGTTGTCTGTCTCTATGTGCCTTGCGATGAGGTGGCGACTTGTCCAGGGTGTACCCTGCCTTCCACCCTAAGACAGCTGGGATAGGCTCCAGCCCCCCCGCGACCCTATGAGGATAAGCGGTAGATAATGGATGGACATACTTGGTGTGATATAACATGCTGCCTTGATTTTCTCTTACTCTCTCATTGTGTCTTGTCAGTATGTGTGATGTCATATTTGTCAGTTTTATGTGTCCTTACAAATTGGGTCTCTGATGTTAAGCTAAAAGTTAATGTTGAAATTAGTTAAGTTAAAATTAAAAGTGATCATCTTTTCTTTGTCTTTTCTGTCATGAGGTCATTAATACCTCTGCTCATGCTACTGTAACTGCACTGCTGCTGACACATGAGGATGTTATGAATAATTATCTGACAGGTTCTAATTTCTAGCCCCTCCAGCTACGTATGAATTTTTCAGGATAAAATTGTCACACTACAATGACTTGATAAGTCAAGCAAGCACATGTATGCTGCCGTTCAATGAAAGTGAGCTTGGCGTCTACTGTAGACAGCCTGTTGGCACCTTGGTGACAGGAAAAACAGGCTGCATGTCAAATCACATGACATGAGCACATCCTGTGCCACCTTTTGTCTCGGGTTAATGAAATTAATTGTTTGACTCTTTACAGAGGGCAAACAGGAGGAAGCTGCAGTACCTGCCACTGGTGGCATGGGGCAGCTCCATGAAAATACTGCATCATTAGCACATTATTGGTGTGTCTAAATGTCACACGGCCACGAAGGGGACGCTGAACCGTTGGGAAACAGCCTTCGTGCACGAGCCAAGCTCTTACTTTTGTGTCAAGAGTCTGCTTTGACCTCACAGAAAGTCACACCGAAGATGGTTATTAACCTTCTGCAGAGTGTGGCAGGAAGTGTGTGTTTCTGCGTGCATGTGTGTGTGCTCATATTTCTGGTTTTGTGTTACTCGTGTACAATGAGGCTGGGAGAGGGGGGGACACCCAGAGAGAGGGGGGGGATAAAAAGAAATGGAGTGTACCCATAAATCAAGTCAAGGTCCAGCCAGTTGTAGCTGCCACTGCAATTTTTTTCTCCTCCGTGTTTCCCGACATTTGACGCTTCCATCTTCTCCTCTTTTAATCTCATCATCCTCAACAAGTGGAGGAGGAGGAGGAGGAGGTGGGGGGGCTCTGCAGCGGGCTGTCCGCTGTGTCAGATGAAGTCTGTCGATATCGCTCATCAAACAGGAGCTGATCAAAGGTCTGCCTGTGCCCATGCAGGCGCAAGGATTAAGCCACATCATGCACAACCTCCTTGACAAAAAAAAGCCTCTCCACACGAATAAAGAGATTAAGTCAAGAGTGAAATCTAATTCAAGGGGAATTGTTAAAAGGGGGCCTCCAAGTCGTGCTCTGCACCTGACTATGGCTGGAGTGTGATGCATTTATAAGCTTTGGTGCACGTTAACAGTTACAAGCTGGTGTTTTCTTAATGGAGGAGCTCATTAGATACAACAAGATCAGCCGCATTTGTTTTCTGTTACTGTGCCAATATAACAACACATCTTCAGCACCAAATCCCTCCCTTTCCTAAAGAATACAATTAAAACATTTTAAATAAAATAAATACTAAAATAAAACAAAAAATAAATACTACATAAAATAAAAATAAAATAGAAAATGAAATACTAAAATAAGAAATAAAATAAATACTAAAATAAATTTAAAAAAGATAATAAATACTAAAAGAAACTAAAAAATATAATAAATACTAAGAGAAAATGAATACTAAAATTAAACATACTTAATATTTATGCAAAAGTCTTAATTTTGGCTTATTAGGTGGTTTCTGTCACTGCTTCAAATATTGTTTTCACATAATTTATTAAAAGAGACATTGAATATTTAAGTTGCCATAGAAGTTGTCCTTGGGGTCCTTTCAATAATGGACCATGGTTCTCTGAGGGCCAATCAGAGCATTATCATTACAGGCCAATCAGCATGTGGGATTAGTGAGGCTTTGTTCTCAGGTCTGGGCTTTGCTTTCTCTGATCCACTGCTCACAAAGTATTTACTGGCTTTAAATTGCCAATGGTGTTCCTTTACAATCGCACCCTGACGCTGCAGTACAACACCTTTCACAGTGGAGCTTGATTGCAACATGTGAGTGCTTCTATAGACCCATCAGACCAAACTATTATTCTGGAGACGTGATCTTAAATGCCCTGGTATAGACTCCATAAGTGGTGATCTGTATTCTTGTTTATTGTCCCATCACTGCATTGTTGTCTTTTAATACCAGAGATGTGGTGGGGAGTAAACCCATTGAACCACCATGCACTCGCCTCATTGATTTGTTAAATGGGGAATAAATACATAGCGTACATCACAGTCAGAGGTATTAATGCTCTCTGTGCTCTCTGTGTTTGTTTCCGGCAGTCAGCTGGTCACATCCCATCATTCAGGCTGACTGTAGCACATTAGAGACATCTGAAAGATAAATAATGAGTGGAAGATGACCAGGGTCACAACTTGGCTCACAGAGGCTCATTAGATGGGAGGCAGCTTTGAAGCCAGCTCTCTTTGAACAAAATGCATGGATGTCAAAAACATGTTTATTTAATTAGGTTAATGAAGAGCAGAGAGCCCTGATTTGTCTTTATTGAGTTACATGATGTCATCTTTATTGGACATTAAATGAGACATTCCAGCTCTCATACATGTTTGTAAGCTTCCAAACAGGGTTGGGGATGATTACAGTTAAAAAGTTTGTATTATTTAAGCAGTGTGCATGATTTTATTGTGGTGCTCATAAGCACTGTGTTGGCTACCTGTACATGATGACCAGGGACGTGATCTAAAAGGGTTAAAATATATTTTTAATTTCATTTTCTTTTAGGATAGCAGAATCCATATTCCAGTTCTCCCAAACGTTGGCTCAGGTCCTGGCTACAATTTGTCAAACAATTGTGCTGAGATGTACTCCGTTCTTCTCTGGTATCATTTACTGCAGCACTTTACCATTTTTCTTCTGATTTTATCTTTTTTCACTCATCTTTCTATTTTAGCCTTGCCATGCAATTACAGCGCCCATTAACGTCTCCATTCTCTTCCCTGCCCTCGACAAAATGCCCCAGATCAGTGTCAAATGGGGAGGAGGACTGAAATAGTCTCCCTGTGACACGCATGTAATATACCAGCCTTGAAGGATGATTCAATATTTATTCACAAATGTTGGAGAGCAGAGGCTTGTAGGACTAGTAATGTTTCAAATGTCTTCTTTAGTTACACACAGGACAAGATTAGCTGCACTTTAACCACTTTGTAAGATTCAATATGTCAGCGGGAGGGCAGTTAAAACATTGGGTAGAAGGATCAGATATTTTGTCAATGTGCATGAACATCTTTTATTTATCTGTCATTAACCACAAAGAGGACAAAATATTTCAGGCGTCATCACAATAGCGAGTTTGAACATGAAGGGTCCTTTTGCATCTTTGCTCTTTGCTGTAAGGTCTTGAAATCTTTTCCCTCTTAGTATCATCATCCTTCATTTTTGTGACCTTCAGAGGCGCCTTGGCATAAAGAATGTGCACAAGAGGGGATGTTTACTAGAGATGACAGTACATACTGAGATGTTTGCATCATATTGCCATGGTAGAAAACTGAGTAATCATCCTGTTGTCATATGTGGGCGACGACTCACCGGCAGGCAGTTACCAGTTAAGGAACTGGAGTCTGTGATAGTGATGCATCGCACCAATGCTAGACAAAATATAAACTTATATGTGGCACCTCTGGCAATATGTCAAACTTGTAGCAGTAGACAGAATCTGGGGTTGTGATCCATTCAGACCACAGTGGAAACGGGTGCATCCTCAGCTGAGTGGATGATAATTATTTTTTTTTTTCATGACATGCCCAAGAGAGAACAGTGTGAAAGTGAAGTTCTAAAGAGGAGGCACCTTAAAGGGCCATAAATATCTGGAGAAAGGAAAGCGTTTAAACATAGTAGGTACATTATTTCCTCTTGACAGTACAGAGTGTGAAACAATCAGCACACTCAATCTATTGTCCACAGAAGCCCCTATGCGTATGGACAGCAGGCCTACATGAATACCAATCAAGCCAGAATGATCTCAGCGCAGGGATAAAAAACACCACAGGGACAGGAAATATCCCGCAAGCTGTAATAACCTCACAATCCACAGCATCAGAGATTATGAAACATAAAAATGAGACATGCATGGCACAGCCTGATTTACATGCATGCACTGTACACTTCCAGACTTCCTCGTCTTTACATACAACCTCCGCAAGTACTGTACCAGCCTGCTGTTTTGCGAAGCGGAACAAGCTTTACTAGCTGGTGACCGCTGGTGATAAGAGCATCACCTAGAAGCCTCAAATGTAACGTTCACCAGCCTATCATTGTCTTTTTCTGAATGAAAGGGCTCATCATGTAAGTCCATCCTTTCCAAGAGTGGCTGACACTAATGAGCACTCATCCATCACTGTAATAAAACCAGCGGGGAGATTATTTCTGCATGTTTCTGCGCTACTGGTGAATGTCATCAGCATGAGGCATGGACGATTCTCAGATGGAGTTATGGGCCGTATTGTGCTCTCATGAGTGTGTATCAATCTATCATGACAGTAGCTTGTTTAGTCCAGGGAGTTAAGCTAAGTAATACCGCGCTCACTCTGAAATAAGCCTTAGCTCACCATTAGGAACACTGTGAGGTAAACAATGGACAGCATGGACGTCAGTGGGTCGCATGTTAGCATTGTTGTTTCGCGCTTTGCAATTTTGTCTCTTCTGCAAAGTGTACAAAGTGCTAATGCATACTGCCATGATCAATAGAAAAGGTGTGCAAGATCGCTATACAAGCTGTGTAGAAACATTGTTGTGCAGTTCACATCAGGATTCCCGATCGGTGGGATTTCCTGAAAATGATGTAGGGCTAACTCACATATGCACTTCCATTAAAGATCATGCAGCTACACACTACACATGAGCTGAGTCGATACCCTGGTCGATTGGAGGGACATAGAGGTCACAGCTAACTTGATGATGTGAGGTACATGAAGAAATTTTGCCCACTGCCATGCAAACATCAGAAAATACAACAATCAGAAAAATGTTTATAATTCATGACAGGAAGGATATTTCAAAGACAGCCTGTTCAGAAATGTGCATCCTCACGCTCACGTTGTGTGCCGTACACGCACATAAACATTGTGAAGTTTCAGGTGCCTCTGAGCACTCAGAGGGGGAACATTTCCTCATCAAAGCCACTCCTCTCTCCACATCTGTCAAGGAAACCCGGTGGGATCCTGGGAGGGAGCAATGGCGGCACTGTGGCGTGAAGGCCCACGCTGGCTTTCACACTGAAAAGGAGAGCGTTCGTGGTTTCTGGCCTGTGCGTTTCTCGCTGTCTTATGGAAATGCCATTTGTTTCAAGCCCTTTGTTTTGGATAAACAAAAGCACTAGATGGAAATAAGAGTTTAAGATAATGGTGGAGCCTCGTCGCTATGCCTCAGGGAGTGTTTTCAAACGTGAACTCATTGAAATAAATGTCATTTTTACTGCTTTTATTGTAGAACAAACTGTTCCCTGATGAGCCCATTAAAGTATGTATTTTTTCATGTAAAGATGAACTAAATACTATTTCCCTGTGTTGCCACTGATGAATATAGAGGCTCATTGTTTTTAGCGTCTTTTTGTTCTTTTGCTTCTATTGTCTTTCTTTTGAAGTTCAAAAACTCTGCTGTGAAGTGGGAACTATTTTTTTATGTTTTTCTGTAATAAATCCAGTGGGGGAAAATACTTATAATACTTCCTTTTATCAATCTGCTTGCTGATCTTTTTGTGCGTGGGCCAGTGAATCCAATCAGAATGCAGCCCCCTAAGCCCTTTGATTCCACCGACAAAAGTTGATGGTCTCCCAGCTTGTAAGCTGCCTATCAGATAATAAGGGGGGCTGGAATAGCAGCGGTGTGCTGCTATGAAGGTGGTCCTGGTGTTTTCACCTGACGTCCAACGTGTCTTCGCTGGCCCTGTCTCTCTGCTGTCTCCAGGGAAATCTCCCAAGAGCAGCTGTCCTTATCAATGTGCCGACTCCCCGCTCACTGCCTGCCTGGGCCGCATGCTCCACGACAGCGGCACTGAGGTAGCGGTAATCTGCCAACACTTCAACAAAATTAAACCGCCAGCCAGGCCACCGGGGGAGACGCAACGGGGGAAGATTTCCCACCCGCCATGATATGGCAACAGAGGCTGCAGACATTAATATGGTTCTGCATCTGAAAGAAATAAACACTGCTAAGTGGCCAAATCTGCAGCTCTTCTGCTGCTGCTTTCTGGTTGAAGGGTCAGTTCACCCAAAGTCTGGTGGAACCCTTTTTGTTTCATATTAACTCCATACAGGTGCTCAGTGCATTTTGGTTTATTGTGCTCAAAGGATCAGAGATTCAGTGCATTTGCTGCAGCATGTTGTTGTGTTTTTAGTTTTATTGAGACCTTTGTAGAAAGATGCATTGCTTTTGGGGGCTTCAAATACAATGTTTTGGCACTTCAAACACCACGAGTCATATTTTAGTGTGCTCTTTTACACTGGCATGTTGGCAGACATCTCCAACTGTCGACAAATCACACTGAAACTACCTGGATCGTTGTGAAAGAAGAGATAAATGTTGTCATGTCATGCATGAACTGACCTGAAAGGGTTTCAGTCACAGCACATCAGAACTAAATGGTAACGCATTACAATTAGTGTTCGGATTCCTTCATGTGATCCTCGTCGAGTCGTCATCAGAGACGGAAAAAACGATACTTGGCAGGTGATTGGATGAACCATCTGTCAATCAAACTGACAAACGTAGCCAGAATTAGTTCAGTGCTGTTCTCTGCTCTTGATTCAATGAAGAAGTGCTTTCCAGTTCTCATATAACTGATGCCATTGTAACATTAGGTCCTTTTTATTTTTAGATCTGCATAGAGACTGTCATTGACGCATGTATATGGCAAAGTGTTTGGCTGGCACAAGAGGGCGCTCTCGCGCACACTGTGAGTAATTTTGGGGCTTCTGGGATACGTAGCGGGAGGGTAAAGTGATGGTACAAGCCATAGAGATCGAAGCATGAAGTGATTACAGACTCTGAGTTTCTTTCCATCAGCATCCATCCTGCCTTTAATGTGTACATTTTCATTCTTCCATCTGCTGCAGTTTCACTTGACTCACCTTAAAATAATCATTGCTGTTAACCTGGCAAATTATAGAATTGATGTTTGTATAAAACAAACACCAACAGGAAAACTTACCAAAGTAGTCAAAGTACTATGAAAGAACCCAGAGAGGTGAAAATAGCACCCAGAAAGGTTGTTTATAGCACTATAGTACTGTTTTTATAGTCATTTTTATCATTTGTATTAATAATTTGTGATATTTCATATGTTTTATTAGTTCAGGACAGGATGATATCAATTGCAATATCAGACTGCAGAGAAATTGATTCAATTCGGGTTAAGAAACGTGCAAAGAAATTAAACCGTATGCAGAGATGATTGAATAGAATTTTATTCATCTGCCTGTTTTTTTATTTTTTTTTTTTAAATTGTAATCGAAAATAATCAGAAGAAGCAGCCGCTGAGTGGGGGATGGTTTATCCCTGGGAACAGCTTTGAAAAATTCTTTCAGTGACAGATATCTATACACTAAGAAAACAGACACAGAGAGGCGCTCACACAGAGCGGTGATACTGAACACTGCATTGTGCTTCATAGCTGAAGCTTCTGTTCTGCTGTTGAACGTCCTCACCATATTGTGAACGTTATGAGCGGTTCATGGTGAAATACAGCCAGTTATTGCACATGAAACCAAATTCTCCTTCTCCTTATTTGAAGCGTCTTGGGAAAGCAGTGCAGCTCATTGAGGGCTAAAACAAGGGGGGAAGAAAGGCATGAGGATTAGATAAAGTCTGGCACATACCGAGACGATAATAAGCCATGCAGGAAAGAGAGGGAGAGACACAGACAGATGAAAACAGAGGGGGTGGTTATAAAATGATTAAGAGGCATGCTATATAGAATTTTATGATTTGAAAAACACAAACAGGTCTGTCAGATGGCTCTGCCTCACCAGCTGTGCTCTGCTGCCACAATGTACAGCAGGGAAATATTTATGACGCTTCACCGTTTTGATCGGGCGTTACTGAAATAACAGGTTGGCCTTAGACAGTTAGCCCATGTTTGTGCACACACGCATTCATACACTGTAAATATGTGTGGAAATATGAGGAGAATGCAGGATTTGTTCTGATAATATCATATTTTTATCATACAGTAGCACCATGCTGTAAACGGTGTTGCCAGTTAGCGGTTATCACACACCGCTGACTGAAGGGTTAACAGTGTGCATGCTGTAAATACTCATTGGGTATTTTTGCTTCATGGCCCCTTCCTGTCCGGAGCCTGTGAGTCTGGACACACCGACGAAGGGCCAAAGTGCTTCTGGCTCGCTAATGCTGCATGAACACACAAATGCACACACATAGACACTAAAAGAGAGACATTTCTTTTGTAAAACCCCCTGGCATGCAAAGTGCACTTGGTTTGATCACATATACTGTATACAGTACAAGGGGAGAACCCGATATTGACTCACAGTATCATTTAAAAACTATTGATTTTTTTTTTTTTTTTTAACTTTTCATAATAGGAAGGTGCATTATAGTAACGTGATGCCTGCTCATCTCTGCACTATGATGAATGGCTGCGGATAACTCCTGAAGCACTTGAGCTTCTGCTTACTGTTAATGTGCGCCGCTTTAACTTTAATGATGTGTTTACTTAAGGCTCCACATGTAGCATTTGAACGTAGATGAATTATCATAGTCGCTGTGATCCATCAGTTTAAAACAAGGGACCGTGAATGAGACTCATTACTCATTGTGTGACACTAGATTCAGATTTAGGGGAGATTCTGCTCAGTGAGAAAATGGCACAGGGGTTTCAGATTTGCTGGCACAGACATGAACAGCATCTGACTTATTGCAGTAATGAAGTAGAATAAAGCCTGGCTGATGCTACTCTCCATGTTGAAACCAAGCGCTGTGCACGGATGAAGTGACGTAAAGCCTTTTCAGATTCAGACAGCTTTTATTTAGACTTCATTTATTGTAACTTTTTTGGAGATGGGTTTCAATGCTGAATCATGCTTTATTTTAGGGACAGTGTTATGAATTTAAAGTGGCAGCTGTGGGAGGATTCAACATTGCAGAATAAAATAATACAACGAAAAGAATGAATAATATTTCAGAATGAAATGCTTTCAGAGCGTATGTTAGACCTTAAACATACCCATGATGCATTTTGGTGATAACCACTGACTTGTGTTGGTTTCTGGTCTTTTTTTTTACTCAGTATTTGATAGTTAAAACTGTTCACTGATCAGTGCCTTTAGTTCCCATATATTTCCTAAAAAAAGAAGAAATAACCACAGGGACTTATCATTAAATATATGATTTCTCTGTAAAAACCCAGTTAATTATTATTCACATTTTCCCAAAATAACTAAGACGATAGGAAATTGTATTCTAAGCAGCACTGCAGATCAACAAAAGAAGGGATCTACATAATCGGGCCATGACTGTTTAAGAAAAAGGCTCTTACTCAGCAGTATTAGTTTATAAGAAGTTATAATGGCTGACATAAAAACTGCGCCCATCATATTACAAGGGCTATTCCGATGCTGTTTTACCTTCATAGTCCTCCTGGATGATTACAGCGGCAGCGCAGTGGGAGGTGAAATAAAGCTGCACGGCTGGCTCTATAGCGAGCATCAGATGACTTAATCAGGCCATAAAGAAGGCCTCACTTACAGATGCTGTGTTGCCCCTGTGCTCCGCATTTCATCAGCCCCAGGGAAGGGTGAAATATGCTTCCTCTGAAGGTAATGTGCCCTATCTCTGTCCAAGCGGTGACAAATTTATCGTTGCCTCGACTATTTACAATCCATCCGAGTCGTGATGATCTGGCTTGTGTTATTTAAGCTGCAGAGGTACAGCCGTGTTGATAATGCTGCTGTTGTGAGGCGACAACAAAGGGGCACGGCAAAAAGGAAGGGAAAAGTAAAAATATGTTTGTTTCATGTGTGAGGTTTTGTAGTCCACACACTGTGACATGAATGAAGTAAACCAAAATGGCATGCATTAAGCAGATGTATTTCAGTTCATACCCTGGATGGGATGATCTCATGTTTCTACCACATTAGCATGGGCTTCTAGAGGAGTACTAGCTGATTCTTTACATCCCCTTCTCTTGTATCCAAAACCTCCATTTGATCTTAAAAAAGGGATCAACAACTGAATAATAACAACATTATTTTAACTGAGAACTTTGGTTGAATAAACCAAGCTTCCAGAGAGCTATGACATTGAAACCATAGGCAGCTGATATTTCTCTCAAACACAACAAGTCTTTCCCTCAGAAAGCTAATTAGCCACTCACATTTAATGAGCCTAATTAGGCATACTCCAAACTACTATTCACAACAGAATTAAAATATTGATTTACTAATGTCCAAAACGTATACAACCACAATCAATAAAAGCTCATTTGCAGGTGCTAAATTATGAATGATCTACAATGAATAGCCAACAATATTCTCATATAATGAAACACATCTCCTAAGATCAAGCTACTCTGACTACTTAAATTTAGGTGTTCAATCTGCCTGATTTCATAAGAAGAACGGTATCATTCAGTTCTACAAACACACACCACATCCTCTGTGAACCATCTAACTAATTATGCAGCTCAGCTAGTGTGCAGACTCATCACTAAATGTGCTCCATTATGCTGAACAGCCCCAGTTTGCATGTTAGCACAACACAAGCTGCTGGACGGACCAGAAATAGGAGCTGCAGGTCGCTGAGAGGGCTGAACGGCCATTTGAGCAATTCTACCGTACATTTAACATGAACACAGTGCCGTGAGAGGGTTTAATTACAACCCTACACACACACACACACACACAAAATGCTATAAAACTCTCCTATAACTGTATAGTAAATAGCAAGATTTTGGACAAAGCGTAGAAGTTTTCCTTCAATCACATTGAACCCTAATGGACACTTAATTGAATACACTTTGATATGATAGGTCTGCTGATAAGGGAGCACGTAGAGGAGGGAAAGCCTGATAAAATCAGTGGACAACCTCTAGCTCTTAGATGTATTACCTCAGTAAACATTGTAAACATGTCTGTGGTATCAGTCGACATGAATGTGACATCTGATGTGTTCTGTAATTTCTTTAAATTTGGCACTCAAGGATGAGCTGACTAGATTCTGGTGGTCAAAGGTCGGTGTGAGCGTATGTTCATCCCATTCTTGTGAATGCTGTAATTCAGGAAGGCTTGAGAGGACGGTTCTTAAATTTGGTGGACAAAGGACTGTATTTCTGAGGATTTTTAGTGAGTGATTTCTCCATCTGACCAAAGGAAGGCTGCCTTAACTAATAGTAAATCAACAAAAAGGAGAGACCATAGCCAACGTGTCTCTAACAAACACACACTATAATAAAAGCGTAGTTACAGTCATCTCTCTGCAGCCTGGCTCACTGTAGACGATCAGTTAAGAACAAGAGAACAGGGAAATTGTGTTACTGTTGAATTTATTTAGGACAACGGTAGATCTGCGTCTGCTGTGTTTGCAATTTTTTGTTGGTTGAAAAGATGATAAATTAATGAAAAATGATGTCATGAAGTCTGAAACATGGATACGCTGGTTGAAATGATGGATGTCCAGCTTATATTTGATTTCTAGAATAAACTTATCTCGCTTTTTGTGGTGTGAGTGAGATGTTAATGGATGATACTGTAGAATGGTGATTTGATTCGTTCTCACTTCTTCTCACTACTTGGATTCACAGCAAATTTTAATAGTTAAGTAAAGAAGTGGGATTTCATAAAGTAAAAGTAATTGCAGTAAAATCGTAGCCGTTGTCTCTAATCTGGGCACCGTCACCCTAAATGGTGTCACGTTTCTCAAGAAATCCCAGCATGGCGATAGATGTAGTCCATGTCACATGTGATGTGCATTGTCAGTACTTATTGGTTGTAGAAGTGCATTTCCATATATTGATCCAAATAAAAAGTAAAAAAGACAACATTGGGTGCTTTTGTTTGAGCATAATCCTCCTCAACCATCCCAGCACCCGCAGTTTGATTTGTGACAGCAGTACCTACGCTTCCAACAAAAAGCAAATTGGCCGTTAGAGTGGGTGTGAAGCCAGTGAGGAGTCCTTCAGGTTGGCTGTGGTATCAGAGCTGGGGACGGTGTGAACCCCTCCCACATCACACATGCCCAGTGAAGGTGCTCACTGGCAGGTGAAGAGGAGCAGCTCGATACATCGTGTGATGGGGAAGCACATTCCCCCTCATCAGCAGAGTTAACAGTGTCGACTGAGCAGTGCAAAGTCTAGTGTGCATCCAAATTAGAAAGAAAGCATCACCTCCAGCGACAGCTGCTCACATTTTGCTTCCTCTACAAACCAGGCCCAGCATGGTAGGCACATGGATAGAATTAGAAAATGAATGAATTTAAAAATCAATAGCTGGACCTCAGCAGAATGTGCCAGTGTTTTAACATCCCCTGATGGATTGTCAGCCTCTCTCAACACGTGGCTTCCCAACATCCTTCACCTCTTCCCTGTGTCAATACAATTCCCTTCCACTTGTCCTGCTTTCCAACTTCTCTCAGCAGTGGCTTAGAAATTATGATTGCTTATTGTACTGTGACTTTCCCAGCCACTGCCTCTCAGTCACCTACACACAGTTTACTTCCTCTATTGTAGCCTCAGGTCCCTCGCCTCCCTCGCTCTCTCCATCTACACCCTCCCAATTCTCTGCTTCCTCTTGCTCTTCCTCTCCATCCTCCACTCACTTCAGTGCCTTTGTGATCGGAGTGACAGGCTTTACAATATGTCACTGCGGATCTACCTCACCTTTAATATTTCAATAAAATGCCAATGCAGGGTGGTGTAGGACTCTGGGGAAGGACTGGCAGAAGCCTGCTCTGTCTTTCTGTCCCTCTCTGGGTCTCATTCTTTCTCATCCACCCTTTTCAGTCCAGACAAAAAGCTAAACAAACAGCCACAACCCGTAATTATCACAGAGAATGGAGAGGAGAGAGGGATCCATCTTAAATCGTAGCTGAGGACAGATCAGCAGGAAGAGAAGACTAATAAAAGAAAAATATAGAAGGAAATGGTGTATTTGTTAATAATTAACACTTTTTGAGGACTTTTGAGATTGAGGTTTCATCTGAAGTGGTGAGGACTGTGTGGAGAAGCTATTAACTGCAGGTAAAACATTTAAGGTTTATTACAAATATCTGTATGCAAATACAATCAGTCACTTTTATAATTAATGCAGTATTAAAATGCATACCACTGCTAATAGCACTGTTTTAGCCACGCTAGCAGCACGGCTCAGTCCTCTCACTTTTCCTTCTGCTTCTTCATGATACTGACATTTGTATAGTTTTGTCCAGGCATTCATGGTTCAGAATAACTCTGGTGATTCCTTTCTCCTCGCACCACCTGCAGCTTGACATTTAAAGACTTTTAACACCATGGGATTTGGTAGAAATATTCATGTGATACATCCTACTGAGGTCTATGACCCTTAAGTTGATGTTTTATTGGGTTGTCATTAAGTCTGGGAAGTTCATGTTTCCCCAAGAGTTATTTCTAATAATTGGTGATGCCATGTAGCACATCATATGTCAAAATGTCCAATAGTTTATTTCCAAATATCTGCAAAAATAATAATAAGACACTGCCATCAGCCTCAGTTGTACTTTGTGCTTTTAGCCCACTTTACCATCCCAACATGCTAAACTAAAACAGTAACCAGGACCTTCCTTTTAGACTGACCATGAGAGCATTAAAACTGTATTACATCAGATAAACAGCAGTTTAAGACCACAACCTGATGCATAATGAAAATACCCCCAAGTACAAAGTCATAATTTGTTATAAATGCCCTCAAAAGGCAGCAGTTCAACAGCAGAGCAACCTATTAGCCCTGCTTCAAATACTACTGCCACCAAATAAAAGCAAACCACGGCCACTTTTCACATATCCTTGAATTGATGCCAGTTAAAATGAATATTTATCAAGGCCTTATCTGGGGCATCTTTGAGCTGAATGTGGTTAAATCTCCTTGAGTAAACTCCTGATAACCGATTATATCTGCAATAGATGACTGTGCACCGTGACTAAAGAGCATAGTTACTTTTTCATCATTATCTTCCATCAGCATGTCTTATTTTTGGGTTACTGGAGGAGTCTTTATTTTTTCGCCCGACATAGATCTTGTTTTTTTTTTAATCAAGGATGTCAATTTGAGATTCAAAAAGTAATTTCTTATAGTACAGAGGGATGATGGCCGACAGGTTCCACGTCCCTGAGCTGGAGGATCTGTCTCCAGCATAATAAGCACAATGAAAACCTCCTGTATGAGGATTCAGGATCAGTACAAAGACATCATTAGGACACAATATCCTATATCCTATCATGTCCTATGATATAACACACATCTACAAAATGTGTGTGTGTGTGTGTGAGTGAGAGAGAGAGACAATGCTCCTGTCTCCAATATTACACCATGGCCTGGGGATAACGGTTGGCCCTGAGGCCTTTGAAATCCTAATCCAGAAGACAAGAGGCATGGATTAATCATGGAGGAAATCTATCTCAGCGACAGGTCAAGTGCGTTTGATAGGCATTAGCAGGGGGCAGAGTGTTAATACGCAGGGTTAAAGAAGCTATCGATGTGATCAGTTTAGCCGACAATGAGACCGTCTTAAAATGCATCCAGTGGGCTTTCACGGTCGTGGAGTAAACAAAAACATTTGTGTTTGTTGGGTGCTGGAAAGAAAAACAGGAAAGTTTGGACAACATAGTAGTAACATAGTGTGACACTATCTAAAGCATTCAAATGAATGATGTTTGGGAGTATTAATATTCCTGTAGCATCACCGTGCAGTGCTGTGGGCTTCACATGACACACAGTTTGTGTTTGTGCTTTTCCAGAAACTGTTATCATGAAGTTCCAGTGTTTCCTGTATTTAGTGATAGATGGAAACAGTGAGATCATTTATATCACCATGCCACCCATATAGTGCACCTCAGAGACCTTTGCCATCAGTACCAGACAAATAGGACCTGCTCATTGGTTTTAATGACACTGTAGCTCATGCAGTTTTATGGCCAGGTGGAAAATATTTTGGTCTGTACATTTTGTTTTCCTGTTTGCCAGGCATTGGCAGATAGACCCAAAAGTTAATTTTGGAGTTTGTTGGATTAAAATGGATTAAAATTATGTACATATTTAGAGGAAACAATGCGTGCATGTAATCCGTCCTGTTTGAATGTGATGTCATCGATAGCAGCCTCACTGTTTGCTGTTCACTCTGTAAGCTGCTTCAGTGTTGTAGTAAGTTACAGTTTTGCTGCTTTTTCATATGAAAAGCATTCAAGGGGCTTTTATTGTGAAGTGATCCCAGGAAATGCAATGTATTTGTGAGATTGTGGTTGCTCATGGCATGGTGGGAAAAGGCTGTTCGTTGATGTTTGTTCGGCTGCACGGTGAACTGATCCACCCTTTAGTGTTTGTTACTGCCAAAATAAAAAAAGTTAAGTAATTATTGTTTTCTTAAGTTAATATGAATTTTTCACTCATACCTGCCGGTTTCATCCTAAAAATAAAAACTTCAACTTTTTATTACTTTTTATTTAACCTTTTACTAGTCAGGTATGTCAAGAAAAGCTTTATGCTTGTTCAATTTCAGTTTACATACAGCAGTATTTTATTTTGAAGAAGCCAAACTGTGTTAGGTAGGCACAGAGTGACTGGATATTTAAGACTTGTGGACAGTGTAGGAAACTGTTTATTATTTTGGGATGAAGCAAACCTCTTCATGACTTTTAGGTGTAGCTTTCTACATCATCAGCCCAGCCGACATGCTGTCGGGACCTTGCTCCTGCAGACATGCACAGAGCCTTGAGTCTGAGGATAACTCTGGAGGAGAAAGACAATACCTCTGTCGCCTTTCCTTCAGTTCATTCAGACGTGAAGTTGATCAATGCTCTGGCTCTGTATGGACTGGGACTGGTGTTCCAAGGCGTCACTGCACTCGTTTGTGTCGACTGCCTGAGACTTTAAAAAGGAGAGCAGTAGTTAAAAGACTCACTGATTCCTTGTTGCTCTTAGCTGTTGTCTTCTTCGTCATGGTTTCCTCCACACTCACTCCGAGCGATGTTCAGCGCCGCTCTGACTGACCTCAATGACAAGATAAGCAGCGGCTAGATCACCAGCCTCAGTCACTCAATTGTTCAGTGATCAAGCATCGAGATGACATCATTATGCGCTGAAATATTAGCCGAGCCCAATCCCACATTCCTGTCACTTCTCCCTGGGCCCTTTTTGCATATTCATTGACAGTGTGATCTCCTTGACGTGTGCCCAGGGGAATCAGAGGGATAACCTGAAGTGCTCATCTGTGCCTGGGTTTATCTGGGCCTCTGCATGGGGGGTTGGTGTTAGGGTGCAGAACGGGCGAGCCGGGGCTCAACTGGGTGTGTGTGCATACATGATTTATGTAGTTTATACACAGGAGGAGGAGATAGAGACGACCTTCCTGGCATGCACAGCCAAAGCTCTCTATGTTACGATGCACTTGATCACTGTAGGCATGACGATATGAGAAACGTGACATTACAACATGCACAGATGGGAGATGTATCGCTTTAAAGATTCAGTCAAGGCTTCTCTTTTATCGCTCCATTCTTGGGTTTTATTTCTGAACTGGAAAGCAGTTTCGCTTCAAGAAAAGATGCAACTTTTAGTTAAAAAATGTCCAGTCGCTGCTGTTTGTCTCTGACACAACAGTACTAGTTTAGCTCATACCCACTCAATGAAAGGTTTTATTTTCCTTCCTAAAGCTCTGCTGTGAATCATGTGAGGTATTTTACAATATTGGAAACAACAACATGAATTCAGTGTAAATATAAGCTAGAATATTTGCTTTATTAAACTGAAATATCACAAAGAGAGGCTTCATTGAAAGCCACTGTAGTTCAAATATCACTCGTAGTGCACAAAGTGTTTCCTGTGGTTTGGTGGAGGATGAACAGTAATTAAAAGTCAGTCGTTGCACTATAACCCCCCCTCAAACCACATCTATTAAACTACATGTGAGCCTGTGATGGGGCTAATGGCTGCAGTACTTGCATGTGGTTTTACAAAATTAACATGTTTCCAGCAGCTCCCTTTGCCCTCCACTTCACTTTGACTATTCAATCCAAAATCAATTGTGTGCTTGGCCGTGAGGACTTCTTAACCCATGTCAAAACAAGGGGACGTGTAGGAAATGTGGCGTTCAATTGTTGTGGTTGAAACCCTGTCCATGTGAGTTCACAGTGTCACGATTGCAAACAGGACCTTGCATTGATTTGTGTTTTCAATCTGACATGAGGGCCACTACAAAGCATGTCAAACTAACCTGATAAGCTTAACATTACTAAACTGCATCTGAGCAGGCATATAAAGCAGCCCACACGTATTTTCACTTTGCATGTTTTGTATGTTTGTGAGTCAATTCACTGCATTCAGATCAGCTGTTCATTCACTTTTCTGTTGTCGTGTTTTATTCCTTTAATTTCCATGAAGGTTTGCCTGACTTTTATTGAATACGTTAAACCAACCACATGAGGATGACAGCTTGTTAGCACAGTTTAAACCACTTACCTGTCCGTATTCAAACAGAACCAATCACATTGGGTGCGCTGTATCATATGTGGTTGTTTACGTGACAGCTCTGTCACACTTGTCAAATATAGGTCATGTAAAACCCCAACAAAATGAGACTGCAGACAGTGAGCTTCCTTAGACGAGATTGCTCTGCGGAGGAAGTAGGTGACATGTTTATCCTTAATTTATGGGTGAGATGTGTGCCTGTGTGTTCAGTTGGCTCGCCTGCTGAGAAACTGTCGCTGTAACAGCAGTGTTATACTGTACAGGGACTGTGTGGCCCTTCACTTTTACGAAGGTTTAGCTTCAGAAGAGGACAATCATATACCAGACATCTAAATTTCAGCTCGTCGTTTCTTCATAGTTTATTCATTTTAGTTTTTTCAACTTCAGACTCCTCTGTCAATGAATATGTCATATGAATAGTGTACCTGTCTTATAATGATATGGAACATAAGAAGTCATACTCTACGAAGGTTACTGACACTTTATGACCTCTCAGCACTACTTCTTTAAAGCCATAGTCGGTGAAGTCTTTTGAAATTAAATGGAGGCAAATGATTAACAAATTATGTCATGATTGGTTGGAAATGTGGGGTTTATGGAATTAAAATATCTAAACAACACAGCTCTGCTCCTGTGGCCACTTGTATGAATTCCTATGTGTTTGCATGCCTTTACACTTTCACTAGTGCCCTGCATCCCCTGCTGCTATGATCTGTTTAAGATGTAGAGAATTTAATGTGATGCAAAGTCATGCTCCAGACACCCTTTTGCTTCTAAATGGCTTCTCATCCTTATTTATACGCTGCTGTCCCGCTGGCAAACCCTGCCCATGTCCACGCACCATGTCAGTTTAATAAGACGTACACAAACAGCTGCTATTCTTCAGCAGCAGGAGACTGACTGACTACATGTAAGCATGTTCTCAAGCCCAAGAGGCTTCTCTGTAATTCTGGTCAAATGTGTTGTCAGTGTGAGGAGGTAGGGAGGAAACACAAAGTGTGTCTGCTGACTATTTACTGTGAGTCACTTTGTTTGAATGTCACTTAATGCAAGATGTGTCCCTCAACAGTATACACATGCATAGGCAAAGCAATCTGTATTCTAGATGTTTCTGAACAAGGACAAACACATATAAAGTAGCAGTTTGGTTTTAGTAGCATCAATGAGAAAACAACAGCGGAGACGTCTTGAGACTCAGTGAGTCTTGGTGCAGAGGAGCGCTCTAACAAGGAGTTTCATACCGTGCCTTGTTTTCTCACATCCATCTCTTCTTACTTTGCATCTGACAGCATGAGCAGCAGTAATTACTGGGGCTAAGAGAAGGAGACAAGCCCCATTTGTAGGAGAAGATGAGCAGTTTAAGAAAAAAAAAAGTACAACCTCATTCTAACAGTTCAGGTGAATATCAGCTCATTGCATTTAAAGTTAACTACTTAACTAATTTGTGCAATGGTAACTCTACTTGGACAAACTGCCCGAAATGCATTACTAGAGACTTATATATATATATATATATATATATATATATATATATATATATATATATAGTGACACCACATTAAGTCTAATAAGCTCCGTGTTTATGAAAAGAACGTCTCTTTTGCTTTTCCTTTTCATTCATTTCACCTTACAAATGAATAATTTAACGATGCTCTTTAGTTGATTGTTTGCTGAATTACAGGAGAATCTTGGACAGATTCAGAAAAGATGGTTAATCTAATTTTAATTAATTAATTAATTTCAGTCGCAGCTTTGGGTGCTTCGGACACGAATTTGACATTTTCCCTGTCGGAGGCAGTTGGCATCGAGAATTTAAACCTGGCAATAAAATGAGTATTTTTCTCAAAAAAAAGGAAATGTCCCTTAATGAAATCTGAAGTGTGGAGATGTTGTTTTGAAGGTATTTCATTTCAATTTATTGCAAGCCACGATATAGCAGGTGGAGAAAATCCTCCCATCAAAAGTCTCAGGCAGAGGGAGTTTAGAGTGCTACTGTCAAATTATATATAATAAAATCATCCTGCTGAAGGTGAGAAGGGTCATGGCACTGGAATACTTAAAGAGAGAATAATTACAGTCTTCATGAGGTATAAGTACTTTTCGATAAAGAAATGAAATTACAGAAATGTTTGTGTCACAAGGTTAGATGCACTCAGATCAGCTCTTCACCTGCTCTCAGATCACTTCTTATTTTTCTGCTTCCTTTCTTGTGACTCGCCTGCTGGAAGTTTGAATTGTGGCTTGAGTGCATGTGGAGGTGCTGATTGGTGAAACCCTTGGTTAGACCAGACTGCCTCAGACTGTCTGCAGTTTTCTGTAGCGGTCTCCACACAGTAATCAATCAATGAGTTTAGCTCAGCTGAGTGATGCTGGTTCTGTATTAAGTGGATTAGATGCTCCTGTGATCCATGGATCATTATTTACTCTCATTAATTCATCATTTTTTACAAGTCTGGATAGAACAGTCACTTGGTCTGGGTATAGACCATTTTGTTCTGTGTCAGGAAATATCCCACTTGTGAATTGTTGCTAACAAACGAATCCCATTGGCTTGTTGTTGATCCCTACAGCGCTATTATTATTGAGTGTCCTTATTTCTCAAGCACCACTGATTAAATGAATATATCTGCTCCCACATCCCATCATTACTAGAATATTCTTAATAAACCTGCTTTTTCTGCTGAAAGGCCGTGGATGTCTGCGAGTGAGGGAGGATTATCCATACAGACCTGCTTTCTTCAGGCCATATTAAATCACCTGGCGCTCTGTAGCCTGTGGTTGAAGCCGCTCACAGAGCCACGGGCAACTCATAATGGCATGAGCTCTCTGGCTGAAACCTCCAGCCTGACGGGGCTTTAATAAGCTGGAGGATGAAGCTCAGACTGAGGCAGAGCAGCTCCAGAGCTCTCTTTGGAAAAGACGCCTCGCTCTCCCTGATGGCGGGTGTGCTGCGTAGTTATGAAACATCCAGGCTCAGGCCAAATCATAGGATTTTGAAATGATCCAAACTGTGATATGAGAGCAATATGTGCCTAATAATGTAATTACACATTATAGAATTATAAATACCTAATAGTTGTGTTACATTGTGGATGATCAAGCTGTGTGATAAATACTGAACAAGTTTACTTCACCGTTTTACAATGGTGTGCCATACACAGTGATCATCGCCTTGAGCTAAACTAAACCCACAATGAGGGGATAAATAAAGCAGTAGATCTACATTCAAGTCACCTGAAAGTATCAGGAAGCCCATTATTACTTGAGTCAGTGCAATAAGAATGCAGAATTATTATTAAAGCCACTGCGACGAACATGAAGAGAAATGGAACAAATCAAGCCGAGGCTTTCCTAATTGCATGCTGAGAGGCTGCAAGGACTGTAAATCCAGCAGGGGAATTACCTGACTGTGTGCAGCTCATGAGCAGGACATATTTAATATCCTCTCCTGGAGAGAGACTGTTTGAATGATACAAGGTTTATCAACAACTGCTCTTATTCATCAGACTTTTACAGCCCATTTCCATTCTGGATTGTTATTACAGAGGCTCTCGCTCAAGGCCGGCCCTCCTGTTCACCGATGAAAAATGCAGCTGTGACTGCATCAAATTTTTAAATATGGTGATAAGGAGTCTGATATGTTGTGCTTCCAGGCAAGTGGTGTCCGGAGACTTCCTGTCCTGCTGTGCATGGTGACCTCGTGGTGTGCAGGGTTGTAACTGGAGCACAGATATTGTTTTCAGCTCGCCTTTCCTCACCTCCCTGTCTGAAAAGTCGACTCTTTGCAACACTCTAGGATTGACTCCTCCCCTGCAGATGAACAACTGTTGCAGCAGTGGCCGAGCTGGGGAATAAATGACCCCTGTTTTAAAGATTATCATCCTATCCTCATCCTATCAGCCATCCGTGCATTGACTGAGCTCCTCGCCATGTAAAAAAATGCCACTGCCTGTCCCCGATTAGAGCCCTATCGCTCTGCTTTTTCCATTGCAGGGTAGTAAAATGTAATATGCTCGCTGTCACTCACAGGTTACATCCTGCTAAGAGAATATGGAACTGGCAGTTTTAAGGCAGAAAGATAAGCAGGTTGTAATATTACCGGTGTAGCCTCTTCAGCGGCAGGTGCTGTGCGGGAAGCCTGATTTCCAGCGCTGCACATCATCTGACTAGGCTGTAGCTTCAGGGATGACAAGAGATTTCCCAGTATCCATATGCTTTAAAGGCCCTGCTCAGTGACACGGGTGTTTTAACTTATTCTGATGAATTAAACCTCAAGTCTGGTTGGGACTGGGTGTTGGGAATCCCCTGAATCACTGTTGTTTTTGTTATTGTTAGATTATCTTAATGTATTTATTAGTGTAATTGGACACTGACAGTAAAGGGGGTTCGAGTGAGGGTCAAACCCAAGGTCTCATCGTACACTGGAGCATGCTCTACTGGTGAGCCAGAGCTCACCCTAGTGAGAATATTTCTTCAACATGATGTGACTAAGAAACCTGGTCTCTGTAATCAGAGAAGGGGATTAGACTAACCTGATTTCCATTTGTTGATCACGTATACTCAACAGATTTTTATATGAATGTGCAGCAAAAAGACTTCAGAGTGACTGAATGAAAGGAGAGAAACATGTCAGTGTTGTATTCACTTTGCTCCCAGATAAAGCTTTAAAATAAGTACCTTGATACCAAAATATGGTTAGGGGACGTTAGAGTTATAGGAGATGTTACAAAACAAACATTTTATTATTTTAACCTAAACCACAGTTTGTTTCTAAACCCAATCAAGTGCTCCTAATGCATGATACTATTATAATTATCATTATGCAGCTATATCATTAACAGTACCATTGCCTCAATATAGCTTATGTAACCATGTACGTAGTTATTGTACTCAGATAACCTGATGACACAAAAATACTTTTGAATATGTTTCGTGGTTCAAAAGCTGCCCGAATAGGCTACCGTAGCTCTCACTCTCATCCACACCCATTTATTTCCTCTTTGAGAGTTTTTGTCAGGTATGAGAAAAAGGAATATCTTGTCAGATGTTAAAATATCCAAAAATCTATCTCATAACATCAAATAATGCCCTGTGGGCTTAAAAGGTGGCTGTAGAAAGTTGTCAGTTTGACTCTTCAGAACAGTGGCTGTGGTCAGCCTGAATTTATGTCAGCTGGATCACTGTTACAGCTACGTTTAACTTACTAAAAAGATCCCCATGAGGCACTAGAAGGACAAAATACGCTTTGGTGTTGTGTTTTAAACTAAGACAAATGTGTTCTTGCTTGGTTTAAGTTCCAGTTAGATTCCCTGACAGTAAACACGGGCTTTCACCCAATTAAACAGCAAATGGAGCCAAGCTGGATGTGGATAACTGTAATTACCAGTGGCTGTAATTTTTTTTTAAATGATTGAAACACCTCACTGAAGCATCAAATACAAAGAGCTTTTTACTTCTCCTGTTTGCACAAATCATGCAGAAACATGTGGTCCAAATAATGATCCAAACAAGCTCTATACTGTCAAAATAAATGGTCAATTAGTTATACACACCCCCTAATCACTAAATATGATTTTAGTTTTCGACATAAACCTTGCAAAGGATTTGCAGACTGTGGGAGTTAAGGTGACATAACTAATGAAATCACGTCAATATGAGAAATTATTTAACTCTCAGAATTATAGCCTTAGTGCTGCCTGCAGAATACTTATTTACTAGACCATAAACAAGGCATTTCAAAGGCGCAGCTGGAGCGTCTTTTAACACACATTTTGTCAGTGAATCACAATCTGTCAGTAAAACAGACAGGTTAAAATACGTTTGGCTGTGGCTCAGCACTAAGAGTGAAATCTGCCAGGCACAAAACTCCCAGTGGTTTCTAAAAGCAAAGATAAAAAAAGAAAAGATTCGCTTGCTTGCCATGCAGGTCATTACCTCAGACAGCCCCGTTGTTTCCCACGGGAAGCAACAGGAATCTCCCTGAATGCAGAGGAGAGAGGAACAAAGGACTGAAAGCTGCACTTCTCTTTGTTAATAAGCCTTTTTTTGGGGCCAACAGCAAAAAAAAAATAAAATGAACTGCTTAGGGAATTTATTGCATCTGTGGCTGATCATGTATGTGCCCACTATTCTAGTATAAGAGTGGTGTCATTATTGAAGCTTTTTCACAATTTAAAACATTTTTAAAATAAACTAGTGGCTGGCTATGAAGTGGCTTTTATGAAACACAGTATGCACTGAGAAAGAAGGACAGGCTATTGATCACATGGCAGTATGAAATGTATAGGATATGTTATTAAAGCTGCATGCATCAAATTAAATGTAACTATACCTCTCTTAAAGGTGACCATTAGTAGTGCTACTCAGAGTGGGTCCCCATGTAGTTTGTTATCATGCACTTACACAATGATAGACAGGCATCACAAGGGAACATTGACATAAACCATGCATGATTTATAATTCATCAAAATAAAATCAAATTTGCAAATACTGATTGAGAAAGGAAATCCATTCAACATGTTTGTTCAGCATCAAAGATACACTCAATGCAGTTGCAGTATGACTTCCTGGAAAAGAGAATGCTGTGATATGCAGGTATACGCCTTATACCCACTAGAAAACATCTCGACTTACTGTAGAACCACCACAAATGTGCAAAGATACGTATCATTATGGATTGTAGGGGTCCATGGTTAACAGGAGCCCAGAGAGGCCCCTAATACAATTATAATACTGACAAAATAATATGACAATCAGTAATAAACTCACAGTCACACTCATATTTTATTTACAGTTTGTTGGTAACAATGAGTTTATTTGTTTTGGAAACATTTTTCAATGCCCTCCCCCCCTCTATTTAGTAAAATGGTTCAGTCCAGCTTCCTCTACCAAGTGACTGTCATGTTGCTCTTTTCACAAATATGGGCATTACAGTCAAAATATCACTAAAATGCACAGTTTTATGTAAAACAGTGTCAAAATTTTCCACTGAGGGGGGACCAGTAACATTTCTTTTCATGCTCCATGAAAGGGAAGTAGGGGAAATAGAATTAGACTGGATGAAGTCTAATTCAGCACAGTACTCTACTGTTCACACTGCACTGTACTGTTACATTTTCATTTGAGCGTGTGATTTTTTTTTTTTTGTCGGACGTCAGCACATGGCGCATGAATTCAGCACAGAGCAGATCGTATGGGATAGGAAGTTTTGTACAGACACAAGTCAACATCCGGTTTATTTTCAAAATAAAATAATCCCTGTTTGTGGCGGATCGTATAATTGACTTCTACTCGGTGGACATGGTGGTTCTCTTGCACTGACGCTCCACTACAATCTGCTGCACCGCGCGATTATCTGTGAATTCGTGAGATCTTGTGATTTCAGCTGTCTGGCGGATCAGGCGCATCTGGTGGGTATTGACAGACATACGTCGACGTACATCGGCGTCGTTTCGCATCCAGTGGAAATGAGGGGTTACTGTACCTGGACCTGAAACAGCACAGACACTGGATAGTTTTCAATCATACCACAGAGAAATCAGAATGACCCCCTAATATAGTGGATGATGTCGTTAAAATTTCAAAGGACGCCTAAAGCCATCATCCCGAGCATTTCACAGCACTTGGACATATCGTGTGGAAACCTGTTTGTGCACGGCGAGCCTCAGTCACACACAGGGATCTCTTTACAGCTCACTTCACATTTCATCTGAGAGCTGGGAACATAAACCAGAGCTCTACACTTGCTCTGTTTGCTGCGAATGCTGAGCTAAAGCGACAGGAAATCATTGCCATCAAAACAAACTCTGGCAAAGGTCAGTCAAATCAGGGAAATTAAATTAGTCACCTTGAAGAAAAGCAGAGACCCTGGAACAGATGTGGAGGACAGTGAACGCTACATGACATGATGGGACGGATTTGTTTGTACTCAAGTGTGTGTGTGTGTACTTGCTAATCAAGGTGTGTCATTGGGCTGTCCCCATGTCTTAATTAACATGACAATGAAGGGGATTAAAATGATTAAATACAGTTGACAGCCTTCATTTGGAAGTAGATAAATCTCAACCCATCTACACATTTGTTGCACATCACTATTGAGACTTTTTTCTAGAAAATTCTGCCAAAAGAGAAGATGATGCAGAGTAAGAAGCTTGGAAGTAGCTGAAAGGATTTAGCATGGGACATATCTTTTAATAGCAGTTGCATTTACCTTACAGACAGCGGTGTGCAATCTCATCTTCCACAAAGGTCTCGTTCATGCTATCACAGGGAAATATGAGGAAAGGTTGGAAAGGTCGCGACTGTCAAATTTGTTCCTATTGTGGGAGACACGGAGGAGCTGCTGGGTCTTTTCAGCGAGGCTATTCGTTAGACGAGAAACTAATTTGGTTGTTAGCGACGTCTCATTATGTCGGATACACAAAGGCTGCGGCTGTATTCATAGAGTCATCAGGCATGTTTGCACTTGTCATACGACACGTGAGATATGAAATAACTGGCAACACATGAAGCACTGGAGAATTTCACCATGCACACAGTGAATTAGATTGAACTTTTCTGAATTTTTTTTTCAAATCGCAGGTATTTTTCTATAACATCACTGCAACAGTAATGTAATTGGTTTAAAATAATACTGTTTGTGAATATGCTGTGAATATACTACTTAGGGACAGCTCAAACAATAAGTTGCAAACACAAGAGGACAGTGTGATTACATTATTAATACAAGATTAAATTTGAAGACCTCACATAGCGACCACTTTTGGATTTCAGCAAGTCTGCTGTATTGGAATACATGAATACATGAGCTTTTCTTATTTAGAAATAAATGATTCCCTAAAGCTTCAAGTGCAAAATCATCACTATGTATTTACTGTCCGTTGTGGTGCTGGATATGATGGAGGTTTTTATGAAAACTGCTGCTGACAGCTGCATATAACCCAGAGTATGAAATTAAATTCAATTGGTCTGAACCAATTTTACATAACACTTTAAACATTTAGAGGTGCTAGGTGCAGCATTTTGTTTCTTTAAAACTGAGCCAAACTTCCACTTACCTCCCGTCAAAGGAAGCTGTTGCTGAATGGAAATCACATCAGTTAGAATGGTATAATTACAAAAAAAGGTTGTATAATTGTAACGTTTTTGTCATGGCACTGAATGACTGGAGCCAACACAGCAGTAACACATCCAACTTCCCTTTAACTGACACTAATTGACCTGTATTATGAAACTACTATTGAAGCTGTATTAATATATATTTTGGCTGCTGGGGGCAGGGCAACAAGCCGTCCACACAATGCTGATAATGTTAATAATAATAATACATTTTATTTATAAAACACTTTTAATTAACTCTTTGAGTGCCAGTCGTTTTATAAAAAATAAAGTACCTTGTTCCAGGGTTTTTGCCCATTTTGAGTCATATTTCAAGACCCACTGAAGTGCAGGGAATCAATAGTTACTTTACTCAGCAAGTAATGCTAAGTTACATTTCTAACTCATTAAATGCCAGCCGTTTTATAAAACAGGAAGTGCCTTGTGCCAGTGTTTTGACCCACAGAATATTTTGTACGATGTCTCTGAAAACACTGAATAGCTCAAATGAAAGAAGAGACTCTTTATTTCATCATGCAAAAATGTTTGTTTTTACCTTGTTCCATTCTTGTTTTATCAGAGGTAGAGTAGAGGACACTTTCTCCAAAATCACCACTTTTTGTCCAGATTCTGTTTTGCTCTCTAATCTCGATCGTCTCCACTTCCTGTTTTGATCTCTGTGATGTATACTGTCTCTTTATGCTCTGACTACATCTCCCTGAAACCCCAGAATTACTCACAGGCTGCAGGAAACTGTGATCGGCAGCCCTCTGCCGAAAAAACACTTTGATGTATTATTATGTCGATAGCACTCAAAGAGTCCTACAGAGTGAAAAAAACAAGAAACACAATATAAACACAAAGATCAACAAATTAAAACTAGTTATACAATATTAATATCAATGTCATATAGTATCACTGGTAACACAGGGTAACATTAGCATTCATTTGGAGTTTTCTGGATATCTGACAGTCCAACAGTCACTCTTTCAGCTCTGTAAATGTTGCTAAATGCTCCACTAAGTTCACCAACTGGCCTTCTCTTTGTGTGTTTGACAGTTGTTGCTGGGCAGTAGCACACAGTTGTTTATTAGAGTGATTTTGCAGAAAGCATCTGCCTGGTGAAGTGAACCAAATAGTCAAGTTATAGCATGTAAAACCAAAACATTGTGCTGAAGGACACTAAATCGCACCGTAGTGTAGCACTGAGGGAAGTCAGGTGATTATTATCTTTACAACTTGTACTATATAGGTAACATTTTATCATAATAATACTATACTAATAATAAGAATTTTATGTAAAGGTGCTTTTCTTGGCACTCAAGGACACAGGTGAATAGCAGCAGTCCAGGTGGGAGGTGACGAGGCTGTGGACAAGGTTAGCAGTGGTGTGGGGGGTGAGGGAATGATGGAGGTGATTGATATTTGTGCCATCCTGATAACATTTTAGAGATGTGTCTTCTTACTGAAGAAGCAATGCAGTGGTTATGATTACAACTGTGACACTTGGGAAAGAGTGAGAAATAGTGAACATAAAAACATCCAGCAAGTCGCGTTTTCTGCAGAGCGCCAAGCATCATCAGAAATAACCTTCAAAATATCACATCACAGGTATTTCAGATAATTCTGACTTCCCTCGTCCTGTTTACGGTGTGACAATATTTTGTTGAAAAGGAAAACAAAAACATGAGTTCATATTGATTTATTACAAAAACAAAGGTTCACTGAGAGTGTGCTGAAGTCCTGTTGCCTGTAATTTAGAGCCATGTTCTGTTAAGGTAATGCTGAAAAACAAGGAACGCTCCAGGAGGGACCGTTCCCCACGCTGTTGAAAAAAGCTCGATCCAACTGAATATTTTCTCACTACGCCTCAAAGAATGTAGGGAAAAAGGGGGTGAAGCTCACATGATTATTTACAGCTTATTAGCCAGATGCAGTGGGGCATTACTTAGCTCCATGCTGTGCAGCATGCCATCTCGACTGCATCCAGGGACCTCACAGCACAATCCTGTCATCTACAGCACATTGTACGTCTTTGCACTTTCTTCCAGGCGATGTTGCGAACTCTTTAGCGGCTCTCCAGGGATGGAGAATGACCAGTTTTAACTAAATGTCCTGTGCAGTGGCCCAGAGTAGCCATTTAGGGATGCAGTGTAATGCTCCCTCTGGCACACGCTGCCTCTCCAATTAGAGGTCAGGATGGAGGTACTTGTGCAGAGCAGCGCTTTAGATAGACGATGTCATTGTTTGGGGATGAACGCAAAGCAAAATGAAGAGTCATGACTTGCTGGGTGCCCAAGTGGAACTTTTTAGAAAGCTCAAAGTAAAGGCAAATGCTTTTGCACCAGTTCAATTTTAGAGCAGCTACATCACAACGAGAGTGTTGTTATTGGGCAGAAGTTTGAGGAAGGAAAAGAGGCGATTCCCCTGGTGGGATACAATGTACGTCATGTTCACACGCCACAAAAATATAGAATATAGTATGTGACTTTAAACCAAACAGACAGCTGCTGTGAGGTTTCTTTATATGTGTTTTGGGTGTTTGTTTACTCTGCCTGAGGACACTGGTTATATTCGCCCGGGGCCCACATAGTCACCATGACAGGTTCAAATAAGGACCCCAGCAGCACCCAAGGCAAGGCTGTACATTTGACTTTGGGTCAGCTCTGTGAAACAGCTCGGTCAACATTACTCTGATGTGTGGGAAGGTTTAGGCTCTACATTAACATTTCATTTAAGGTTTGGAACCACTTCACAATACTTTTCTCCACGATCACAAAATAAGATCAGAAATTTGACTTTCTATGTCATGGTAGCAACGTGAAAAAGATGCAGTGTGGAGTGGAAAGATAGAAAGACGTGATCTTTCCTCTGAACTTTTCCCAAGTGTTTCTGTACCTTCACCTCACAGCTCACTAAAGTCAGCTGCAGGTCAATGTGTGGGAGGTGAAATAAGCTCTGACCACAGCTTGAGGGACACACTGTAGCCTGTCCAGATGATCTCAGCAGCCTCAGCTTCTTCCAGGTGTTCACCTGTTACAGGTGTTTTGAACGTTTGTCTCCAGGGACAGTTTCACAAGCTGTAAATTTCATGTTGGGTGAATCTGCAAGTTATGAGCACAAGCAGCACAAACCTCACCGTCAACACAAGATCAAAGAGAAAACACCATAGCTCACCATACTGGACACACTTGTAGTCTGCACTACAGTAGTACTACAGTAGTACTGGACCACATGGTTAACAAACCTGTGGTAGAGTGCTGGACATTCATGTCCCTGGACTTGAATTATTCAGGCAGAATTTAAACAGTATGTATCACTTTAAGCTAAAGATGCTTCGGCTGAACCAAAAAACCCACCACTGCTCTTTATAACAATATTTGTGTTCATCACATGTGAGTCATGTGGCTGGCACAAAATCCTTTATCCGTCCACTTAGGCTCTTTGATTTCACAATTCCATTTGGACTGGAGGAGGTTGTGGACAGATCAATGTGTGCAATAAGACACACAGAGCTGAGCAATTAGCAGTTGTGCTAATGTGCTTGAATAGATTTTCTGATTTGGTTGGAGGAAAGCAATACTGTAGAGCTAAATCTCTCACCACCTGTCCTCAGTCAGCGTCTCCATGACAGTCAGTAGTACACCTTGAAGCAGCATTTGATTATTCCTGCAGAGTACAGTACATCTTTTTTGCAGTGAATGAAAAATACTGAACTCAAAGATTCAAGAATTAAGCGTCTTCTGAGCTGTTTATCTGTCTTTAGCTCAGTGCGAATATCAGACTTCCTTGAATAGATTTTTTCTTTCCAAACATACAAAAGGCACAGGAGAGACAAAAAAACTGCTAAGTGGCAGCGTTTCTTTTCACTCATCATTTCCTGCAGACAGAGAAGTGGTGACACCAGTCAAATGAATTAAATTTGAGCTAATAGAGACAATAAGTGGGATCTCACAGGTGCACACAGGGCACTCCAAATTCTAATTTAGGGTTGATACAGAAGTTCAACTGGACACAACTAACAATATGCATTTACTGCTACATCCCTGTCATCATTGGCTTCAATATGTGCTGATATATTTTTGTTTTATTCACAGCTTTGAAGACAGGTTCTTTGAGTGCATGAGGCAGAGGGAGGGGAGGTATTATTGTCTAATACCTTTCTTTAGACTTATGCCCCTATCGGTGAGCTCTCCTCTAACCCTACCCTTTAATGTCTGTGTATCTGTCTATCTGTTCACATAAACCCTGCTCTGACACACACTAACTAACACACAGGTTTTCTCTTCCTGTCTCGCCTTCTGTGGAAGATACACGTACCTTAACAGAAAGTGAATACTGCCGTCTGTCCTCCTGAAAGAGCATCGATTTTTACTTTGCGGCACCCAAGGTCAGCGTGAAGAACAAGCCGGGAGGATCTTATCACCTCAGAAGTACAGGTCTCTCAGTCTATTTATCGAAGGGAAAATAAACACAAATGAGGTTGAGAGCGCAGCAGTCTTGACTTATCGTGACCTTGCATAACGGCGACGCGACAAACAGCTAAACTGTGAGGCGTTTCGAATTAAAAGAATATTGAACAATGCCTTATGATGTTACATATCGTTTCATTTCATGGCTTCTGCTCTAAGCTATGCATCTCAGTGTTTTCAAATTTCTCTGTGCCTGTTTATCTCCTCTTTACCTCATAACCTCAAACCCAGTGTTTGCTGGGCTGTTTCTGATATCACACGTAGGCAACAAAAGGCCACACACACTGCCTGGGAGGCAGTAAACAAGTAATGGGCCTAATCATGGCAGGTGACAGCATTTCCAAATGAATACTTTCCTGCTGAATGACTTTAACTTGGCCCAAAGTACATGAGCAGAATTCACACTGACAGCTGAACACAGGAGGTAACGTTGCATCAAAGAAGGAATGAAGGCGATGCTAATTTCCCGAACACAAACATTACTCATTACATGATTGTGTTGTTGTCATTATGGAAATCCTCCTGACATATCCAGTACCACTGTGTAATGTGTAATGGATGACATTTTGAACACCACCTGCTTCCCTTTGTCTTTTTTTCTATAACATGCTCATGATGGATGCCAAAAATTATTATAATCCCAAGATGTCCATACCCCTAAATGGATATGATGCTTTGAATTTTGTCATTTAAACGTAACGTCCAAGGCTCCATATATGAAATATTTGTACTCTCTCTCCTGCTAAAAAAATATCTGAGAAAGTAGAGGTGTGATCATATGGAGTCATGAGAAGTGTTGAACTATTCCTTTAATCAACTTAAATGCATCTTAGTAGCTTGTGTTAATCCATCGGTAGCTCTCCTTCCTTTGCATCCTTATAGCCATAACTTAATGTCATCCTCTCAGGCCAGATGCACTGATCCTCTCATGGCGAACACAGCCTGTATTTGCATGAAGTTGACAGGATTTTCAACTCATCTCTTGCTCTTTGTCTCAGGTTGCGTGCTTGCATTGCACCACCAGTGAATTACTTGCCTCTCATAGAAAAAGAAATGGGGCAGAATTGATTTTTTACTGATTTGCAGTTAGTTTGGCCCGCTGGTGATCCATAGTCCTTGTCCCAATGTTTTAGTAGAAGTAGAAGAAGAGTCAAAGTCTCACGTACCAAACAGGATTATCAGGTGATCCTGCTTTGTTCAGGGCACAGCCGGTTCCAGACCAGAGAGTCCCAGACACCTAACTGTCTGCATGTATCAGGCCGAGCAGGGTTCACCCATTTTCAGTGTTATCAGCACATTAAATAGCCAGTTTATCAGTTTATCGCTCTCTTTCTAATGCTACAAAGAGGATGTTAAGAAAGTGAAACTGTTTTAAACATGTGGTTAACACTAAGGCTGGGTGTTGTTTGAAATTTTTTGATACAATGCTAATTTCGATACCTTTGTTTTGATAGCGGTTCCAGAACGATACTTTTTCGATACCTCAATGAATTATTTTTGTGTAATTTGGGCTTTATCATGGTAGACATACTAGACAATGGTCTGATGATGAGGGACAGGCACAGTGTGCTATAAGTTACTCTTTAGGACCCTGGGGAGTGAGAGTTTGCCTTATGGTGTGTTCACTGGAAGTCAGAACTTGGAGCTCAGGTTGATGTAACCTCAAAGTTTAGTACTCTCAGCTCTTCCAGCTTTACAGACGTACAACGAAACATGTAGCTACTGTTTACGTCAGTAGCAGATAGCATGTATTCTGTGTCTGGTTGGTGAGATTATCTGATTTTCTGAGTTGGAGTTCTGATTTAAATTCGGACTTGAAGCTGAGAAATTCTGACATTCGTGTACAACTGAATGCACCGTAAGTCTGAAACACAAACGCTGAGCTCCTAGTGCTGCTGCAGTGACATTAATCCTCTGTTTTAGCAGCAATGTTTGTCTCCTTATGCTGGAAAGTGGGGGGACGGATCAGTGTCACTATGAATCTGAAGGGGACGTGCCCCCCCGTCTATAAAGACATCGAAGTGCATGGCTTACAAACACTTGGGTATCAGAATTTGGCACTGAAAAATTATTGATTTTTTGATACCCAAGCTTTTCGGTCGGCGCTACAAAAAGTTCGGTACCCAGCCCTAGTTAACACTGTGTTGGAAAAAAAAAGACTTGATTAAATTTGATTAGATTATATTAGCTCCAACTTCATTGTCACATGCCATAATGCTAGTACATGCTTGGTTATGTTTAAGCAACAAAACCACCAGGTTAGGTTTAGGAAAAGATCACAGCTAGGTTCAAATAAAGTCATAAAACAATCCTTTATTATAGTAGCCAAGCTAATCACCTCCTCCTAACTAGCTTCATATAAAGTGTGCAGACATGAGAGTGAGACTGATCATCTCTCTGCACGAAAGCTAGTAAGTGTCATATAAGAAGATCATATGAGGATTCCCAAAATGTCAAACTATATACCTGTTTCATGTCTGTTGGTGAATGGTAAAATATTATTTCCAGGCAGCATATCTACCTCCAACTTTGACTTTGTCATTTGCAGCATCTGGGACTATTAGAGTCTCTCCTCATTTATGTACTTATCAAATAACCTCCATTAACAAGCAGACATTATTTCCATTTTACAAATTGCGCAGTGGGTTTGTCATGGAGTCAGCATAATGCCCCCATAGCGGCTGTCACATGCAGCTTGTTCTTAGTAATTTAATCTAATTGCAGTGTAATGTAACTGATACTGGGGTGGCATGAGGGAGGTGAGTCTGCAGGGAAAGGGATGTAATTAATGAATTGATTACCAGGGATCTGGATTGACAGGCCAAGATCCTGTAAAGTGATTGGTTGGGACGATTGAAGGAGGTAGGCTTGGGAGTAGAGAGTGTGTGTGTTTGTGTGTTTGTGTGTGTTGCCTCATGGACTGTACAAACAAGGGGAATGAAAACGCCTGGGGCAGGAAATTTTGCTCTGGCCGTTATTATAACTTGTCCACTGATAAGTACTGGCACACGCTGTGTCCATATAGGGAGATGTCAAAGCATGAAACTAGATAACACACACTTTGAAAAGGCATCCAGATGGATCCATGCATGAAACAGTCTTTTGGGTATGATGAATTATGTTTGCTGTAAGAAACAGGTGAAGCAGGAGGAGCATACACGATGGAAAGTGTGCTACGACATACCAGCATTCACAGATGTCTCTTCCTCCCTCTCTCTCTCTCTCTCTCTCTGGGAGTGAGATATCAAAGTAGCCCCGTATTGATCCTCAGGAACAATCAATATGAAGCCATTGCACCTTTGTATTTTGCTCAGCAGTCTGCCTTCCTCTGAAATGGGTGATCATGACACTAAAAGTGGTGGCTGTGTCCTTATATAATGTTTAATGTAGAATGTGTGTGTGAGTGTGTCTCATACATGCTGTTTGTTGCTATGCCTGTGTGTATCCATAGCCACATATATGAGGGTGGGTTGTGTGTGTTGCAGTAGCTGACAGGTCCAGTAATACTGACAGTACACAGGCAGTTCCCATGAGGCTTTGCATGCTGACAGCAGCTGGCCCAGAAGAAGAGCAGCTGCTGATGGGCTTCTAGTCCAGAGAGCCCACACAGCGCCTCCTCTCATCTACTCACGTATTGTTGATTTCACTTTCTTTGTTTTATCACTCATAGAGCTTCTCATTTTATCTCCCTCTCTTCACAACATGACACATTCCTTCTCCCTATTTAAGACGCACGCTCTGTGAATTATTCACACAACTTTCACAGCTCTAGGGAGGAGGAAGATGGAAAAAAATGAAAGCTGGTTATCGATTTTTCCGTGACATCCCTCATTGACCAAAGTGATTGGGCTTCCATCCGACCCGCCATGCTTGACCAACCGTCTCGCTCCCACCTTCAGCATTATGTCTGGATTTACGCACCATGTTTCAGGCACAAACAGGGCACCGTAAGGACACACACATATACACTCGAGCACTCCTCTGCTCTTCCTCCGACCTGAGCATAATCCCCATCAGTTGTATGTGAAGTAGAGATTTAGATGTGCAAACAGGAATTGGCCAAGTTTAATTAAAGAGGATGAGCTGTGCAAAGATTATTTTTAATCTTCCACTCATTTGAGAATAAGGAGGTACTCAGGTTAGTGTTTGGATCCAGAGGTAGCATCACGTTTCCAACAAACAGTTGGACTAAAAAAACAAGTTGCATAGTGTGAGTTATGAGTTGAAACAGGCATATTGATTGAATATTAAAAAAAAAAACATCATTGCAGTGAATGATAAAGCACACTGAGTAAAAGAGTAAAAGTTTTCATATTTCCTGGAGTTGGCTTCAAGCTCGGTCATTGGAACATGAGTATACAAGGTGCACTGATGCACTGCAACAGTAAAATGTTTAACTCACTGAGTGCAAGCAGTTTAATGAAACAGGAAGTGTCTTGTTCCAGTGTTTTTGTCCATTTTGAGTCATATTATAAGACCCACAGAATGTTTTGTACTATGACCCTGAAAACACTGAATACCTCAAATGAAAGAAGAGACTCTCTATTTCATCATGAAAAAAAAGTTTGTTTTTACCTTGTTCCATTCTTGTTTTATCAGAGGTAGAGGACACTTTCACCAAAATCACCACTTTTTGTCAGGATTCTGTTTTGCTCTCTAATCTCAATCGTCTCCACTTCCTGCTTTGATCTCTGTGGTGTATACTGTCTCTTTATGCTCTGACTACATCTCCCAGAAGCCCCAACATTACTCACAGGCTGCAGGAGACTGTGATCGGTGACCCATTGCTGAAAATCCACTTTGACTTTAAAAACGTCTGTGGCACTCAAAGAGTTAATATGAGAAATACATTAACTAGGTTTACCATACGCAGAGTATGATCTTATTCTAACCCAGCTATGATGCTCGTGCTAAACTAAACCTGGGTCAGCTGTAACATCTCATTGGATAGCAGCCTTTCTTTTGCATACAGACACAGACACACTGTCATTTCCTTTAAGGATACAGGTAAAGCGTGCCAGGCGTCAGGCTTGCTGGGAGCTGGCTGTTGGCTGTGTCTGATCCTGGCAGCAGTTCTACCTGAAGCTTGAGAGAAGGACGACATGGCCAACAGCTGCTTGTCTGTCTGTTCTGTCTACTGGCTACATCTGACTACATCTCCTCCTGCCAAGTGCAAAGACTCACATGTGAATTCCACCGTCTGTATTTCACGGTTCAGTAATCTATGTTATTGTATATTTCAATTCCTTCTTTGCACTTAGTCCAGTTTTGCTTTTGACCAGTCGGTGGTTGGTGTTCAGCTTTGATATCTGGCTCACTTCAGGATTACCCTGCATCTTTAGATAAAGTCTGGTGTTGTCATGTTTCTGGTTTAACATAAATTGTAAAATTGGAGCTTTGAATATCAAGTCAGTGTTTACAACAAAGGTATGGCTCATTTCCCCTTGATAGTTGCTGTTTCTGTTACTCGAGCTGGAAACATATCAGTTCATGCACAATTATTTCCCTGCTTTATTCTCAATGTAATTCCTAAAAGAGACTGAATTATTAAATGCACACATTTTCCCGTGAGTGCCTGTGCGTGAAAGGCAGCATTAGATCCACATTTAGAAGAATCATGTAAATGTGAATACACAATATACACCCACCTAGCCAGTCACAAACACACACATTTTCCAGCAATACTTTCTTCCTGTTTTGCAGTGATATTAATTCACATTACACTGTGCTGTCTTCTTGCTTTAAGAGCAAATCTTAAAACAACAAAACGCAGAGCTTCTTGCTGGATAACGACCGTTTCCCTCTCACTTTTTCCTCATCTTTTTGAAATGGGATACAGCTCCCTCTCATTTGTCCAGCATGTTTTGCCAAAGATCTCTCAAACGGAGTGCAGAAGGTCCCATAGGACTGTCTAGGAGAGAGGCGAGCTGAGCCACAAGCAGCTGTATTCTGCCTGCCATAACTTACAGTGGAGCTCATGCTGTGTTGTGCTGCTTGTTATGAGATACACTGCACAGTAGATGTGATATAAATGACTAGAGTCTATATTAATTATAGAAAAAAGATGCTGATGATAATGGATAGCTTCTGGTGATTTCTCACAGATGAAAATGTTAAAAAGTTGATCTGTTGAGAATCTCATCTACTAGGGTCTTCTTTTTTAGTGTGTGGTGATGATGAGATTTAGGAGCCCTGACCTGTAGACTTGATGCTAATATTTCAGTCATTATAAACATAAAGGTGTGTGACATGAGAGATACTTTTTGTCTGTCCTATAGCACCACCCAAGAACCTGTCCAGGTTTGTTGGGAAGCACTCTGAACAAAGCAGTAATGGTTTATTGAAATTTTATGTTTAAAATGGTTTAAGTCCTTTTAGCATAGATCAGAGACAGACAGCTGTGGCTCAGAGGTTGTCTGCATGTTGAAGATGGCATATGTAGCCATCAGTGTGTGAATTGGTTTATGTTGACAGATGTTAATAAAAAAACAGTCCATCTACTGTTTTACACCAAACTATAGCCAGGTTAAAAAAAAAAAAAACAGCTGGACCAAATGTAGCACGAAGTATACTGTTTTAACATGGTATTGTTCTCATTCCAAAGTAATTTTATAATTCAATATTGCTACTTTGACTTCAGTAAAACGTGTTAATAATTCACGTGTTAATAAATGTGATTCTCTTTTGTCCACTAATAAACAGTGACCTTATGAAAATAAGGCTCCTTTGTGTTTATGTCAATAATGTATTATTAGAATAGATTCATTAATAAAGGCATATAATAAGGAAAGAAACATCGTTAAAGGGAGTTTCTCAATGTCCAATTAGTGTGATGATATTTCAACATAGAGCTGCTGTTCTCAAAGAAAAAGCAATAATTGTGCTTATAATTGTTTTATTGTGAGGAAATTTCAAGTGGCTTTATTCATCCCCAGAAAATAAAACCAAGCATTTGGCACATTTTGTACTGATGTGGAAAACTCGTTTCTGTCACCATTCTCCACTAAACCGAGTAGAAGCCATATGTACCATCTGCTCCCTGACAGTGAACGCAGCAAACCGACCATGCGTCACTGTCGTGAGGTTGTGGGAATTGTAGTCCTTACAATCAAGCGTCTCTCGTGTTGTGCGAGCTGGAGAACTACAAGTTCCAGATTCCTGCCTGACACGCAAATGCGGAAGTAGTGCAACAAAACATTGTGAGGTTGCAGCAGCAGAGCCGAGAAGATGTCTCATGTAGTTAAGAAAAGAAAACTGGATAAAAGCCGACAGGACAGACTTTACTTTGACAGTTACACTGATGTGACGATTCACGAGGAGATGATAGCGGACCACGTCCGGACCAACACCTACCGGATGGCGATACTACGGAATAGCGAGTCCATACGGGGTAAAGTTGTGCTGGATGTCGGGGCAGGAACCGGTGTTTTAAGCATGTTCTGTGTCCAAGCCGGTGCTAAGAAAGTGTACGCTGTGGAAGCCTGTTCTATAGCCGAGCAGGCTGTTAAGATAGTCAAACAAAACAACATGGAGGACAAAATAGAAGTCATACGAGGCACAGTAGAGACCGTGGACCTACCGGAAACGGTGGAGGTGATAGTGAGCGAGTGGATGGGGTATGCCCTCCTGCACGAGTCCATGCTCAACTCAGTGCTGTACGCCCGCGACAAGTGGCTGAAGCCGGGCGGCCTCATCCTGCCCAGCAAAGCCGAGCTCTACATCGCTCCCATCAGCGACCCGGTGGTAGAGGACCGCTTGCATTTCTGGTACACCGTCAAAGACCAGTACGGCGTTGACATGTCCTGCATGTCCGACTTCGCTCGGAGGTGTGTCATGAACTCCGACATCACCGTGAACTCGGTGACTGTGGAGGACGTGCTCTCCCACCCCGCCCGCTTCGCCGAGCTCGACTTGTACTCGGTCACCGTGGAGGAGCTGCGGTCGGTGAAGGGAAAGTTCAGGTGCGAGTCGTTCGGCTCGGCGGCGGTGAACTCTTTCTGTGTTTACTTCACGGTCACTTTCCCCTGTCCGGACAAAGCACTGGTGCTCTCTACATCCCCGTTCAAACCGGAGACGCACTGGAAACAGGCGGTGCTGTACCTCGACGCTCCGGTGGATGTGGTGCAAGACACGGTGGTTAGTGGAGAGATCAGCATGTTCCCCTCAGAGGAGAGCGCCAGGCATATATGCATCCTCCTGGACTACACGATAGGAGAGCAAAAGAGACAGTCCAAGACTTTTTCCATCCCTGACTGGAGCAGTGAAGCTCAGTCATAATGGAGCAACACATTCAGTCCTTATATCACAATGCATCCAAACCTGCTGAGTTTTAGGGAGCAGAGCAAAGACCTTATTTCTGATTCTGACCAGTGTGGCAAATGAACCATCACTTAAACAGAAGCATGAGGGACCTGCAGCCGACATCTATGCATGTCCATGCTGGTTTTGATCCGTCTCTTTAGGCCAAAGTCTTTAAACATTTAGTGCATTTTTGAGTTGAGGCTACTACACTGTTAATCTAAGTGTGTGTTTGATTTTACAACTAATAAATAATCTGAAATCTAAATTTGAACATATCCTTAGCACTTTTTTTCTTCATTTTTACTAATGTCACTCAACCAGACCAAGATATATTAGTGAAAACCAGTACTGACATGTTTTGTGTTGCATGCTGTACCTTCAATTTACATTTTATAGTCCGTTCAGCACAACACAGTAACACAGAGAAGCACTGTAACCAATTTACAAATCATTTTTTCATTAAACATTGGGTCTATAAAATGTTAGAGTTTTGGGATAATATTTTTGCACGAACAAACAGTTCAAAACACAAACATAACTGTCTATTATCTATTGTCAGATGTTTTTTTTTAATTATTTTGATCAACTAATCATTTCAGCTCTTTTATTTAGATTTAAGCTTTTTTATTGATGGATATTCGACCACCACAAGAAGCTGAAAGTCTCCTCCTGACTACAGATTAGTTTTTTTTGGTGGGTGTGCAGCTGTGAGGCAGAGCGAGGCAGGTAACATCTGAGTTTTTACAAACTGTTGAATAAATTCAACGGCACGCTGCAGACATCTGACATTCTAATAAATTTAATCATGCATGTTGTGATGTGATGAAAACGCTGCATGCAGATGAGGATCAGAGTGATGTATTGACTTGGACTAGCTGCAGTCAGGCAGGAGGTGTTTCACTTTGGCTGGCTTTCAGATTTTATTAGCAAACTCAATTGACTCGTTGTTTTGATTTGAAACAAAGACTCAGCGTCATGTGCTGCTAGACACCACTGACTTTATTCTTTACTGCGTTCTGCATATCTGGAAAGACTAGATTATTTGAGCTGCACAGTATTCCTTCCTGACCATTAAAGTTCCTGCTCTCTCCAAGTCACTGAGTTGTAAAAATATGTAAAAACAATCAATGATTTTTTTTTTTAAATGAAAGTTTGGTTTGACAGCCACATTTAATAATTAGTCACTCATTTATTGAACAAATGAAATATTATCTCCCCTGTGTTTGGATTTTAGTGATATTCCAGTGAGTTTGATTAGAGTTTAGTGTTTCACACAGAATCATTCGGTGTTGAGCCAATGGGAACTAGACTGTAGTAAACTGTTTGACTGGTCCAGTGAGTCCTGACTGTAGCAAACTACAGAAACAACCCTGAGCATCTGCCAACATGACTACAGTCATTTTTACACCGCTTCATTCATTCAGCCATAACATGCACAAAGACTCTGATGATTATATCTGCACTGAGATTAAACAGCCCTCTCTCATTTCATTAGGTTTGGTAATTGTTCATATTTTTTATAGGTGCTAATTTGACGGTAACTCTACTAGATCAAACTGCCAGAGACGACCACATGCTACCACATTAGCTCTAATGTGTTTATGACTTTTACTTTTCATCCATTTCAAGTTAGAAATTAATACTTTAACGATGCTCTTTGGTGGATTATCTGTTTGCTGAATTACAGGAGAAGCTTGGATGGATTCAGATGATTAATCTAATTTTATCAGCATGTTTGATCGTTAGTTAGGACTGTGTTTTTAGTTTCCTTGTGTTTTTTTTTTTGAATGGAGTTCTTCTTCATGATGGGCAGTTTGTCTAAGTACTGTTATGTAACCCTGATTAATCAGGTTAATTTCGACAGCCCTACATTTTTTTTTTTAATCTATATCTGTGATATAGAGAGCTCAATTTCTCAACATGATACCAATACACACACTTTTATGTGTCAGTTATTTCAAATACTGAAAGTGACATACTGCTCTGTACTTTTTTTTTTAACACTAGCTTTACTTACTAAGTTTTCCATTAATAACTGTGTTATTAATTTATTTTATGAAATATTGTATTCCACCAAGGTCAGTGTGTTGATTAAACCTTTATGTAACAGATTGAGTCTATGTCAGTGATCATTGAATTTAAGGCATGAGATGAAGGTGAAGGATAAACCCTTTTCCTGCATTTCCTAATCATAGAGCACTTAATAAATAGACAGTTTTATTAAAACGCTGATAATAATTCATCTTTAACACCCCATCATCAATTGAATTTTTTGCCTCACTGTTGTCAGTACTTGTGAACTCACTGTGTAATGAACACACTGGGGATTAATCACCAGCTATACAGTAGTGGAGCGTCTACAAATCAAGGGCATTGTCTGTCAGTTTGGGAGAGCGCCTGAATAATGGCTGAATCCCATTTTGAGCTTCTGCTTTCTACTGGGATGAACTACACTGCAAAGTTCTGCACCAGTGAAACAATACATAAAATAATCTGATTAAGTATTACTTATGATCTTAATGAAGAAGGGAAAGGTGGATGAAGTCATCAAACCCCAAATCAAAGGAATAATCTGAAGTGTAAATCTAACCGTAAGCTGTGTTTAATGGCTTTCTTCACCCTCATTACTCCTTAATGTGGAAGATTTGTCACCATAACTCCATTTATCCTCCGTCTGAGTATGACGGCCATGTTTGTGTGAGGCGTTACTTCCATATTAGTGGTGGTGTTCAGTTGAATGATGCTTTGGGGAACGTGTGAATATTTTCACATATCTTGACATGGGAATAACCCACTTGTTGCCATTTCTACCAGCCTGTTTGAAATGTGGAGCGTCACAGTTTATGGCTGACAGATGACAGATCCCAGTCATGTCCTCTGGCTCTTTATCCAGTCAGCAGCAGTCAGAGGGAATCAAAGCCCGGCTTGTGACCACTTCTGACCAAGGTCAGATGCTTGTTGTCGAACGTCAAATAGCATTTTTTCCAGGGTCACTGCTTCATTGTGAACAGGTTATACAGTGTGAGGTGGGTCTTTCAGAAGCACTTAGAGACAAATTAATTAAATTGTCCACAGCAATGTGCATGTACAGAGGCCGAATGCCTGCTTCTACAGGTGGCTGAATAAAAGCCCTGCAGAAAGCACAAAGTAAGGAGGCCACAGAGTGGAAATGTCAAATGCAGCTCAGGCAGCCACTGTGAAGCCCAGTGTCACGCTCATGAATGCACACCCACTCTCGGCTGCTAAATGCTAAACTAATTGTGATCCATTCCTGCCTGATATGCTTTGGAAACCATTAGAAACAAGTGTAGAAACTTGAAATGGGATTAATTTTCTTGTATTGTGCAGCAATTTAGGAGCCAATCAATGGACAAAGTGCTTAATCTAACTGATTTCAAGACTCATTGTTCAATGCAGGACAGGGACGTGAATGAGACTGAGAGACGGCACGGTCCTGGACTGGTTGAGCTGGAGTCACAGTATCTGTTGTTAGACTTTAAGACCACGAAAGTCATGATATCTGTGGAGCAGAAGGGATGATGGGATGCGTTCAGTGTAGTAAATTATAAGTTGAAGAATCATATTTAGATTTAGAGCTTTACTGTAAACAGAATAGCATCAGCGTAGTATTTTTTGATTTTCTCTCATCCTTTAAATTATAACACCAAATACCTCCAGTGTCCTCATACCTGAGGTCCTGATGAAACACCCAGGCTGAGGTCTTTCACTGCCTCCTCTTTATTGCGTCCTCTGTTGCTTTGAAACTTCAGTTTTGGTTTCATCCAACCACAAAATTTGAAGACAGCATCATATTTACTTATGCCAGCTTATGTCAGCTTCATGGTGACAGTATTTGTGATTTACTTCCTGATCTTCTTACTACTAGGGGTAGGAAAAAAAAATTCTGCTTAATGAGACGCTGGTCAGGTGATCACCTGAACCAAAGCGTATTTTATGAAGAATATTATAAAAAATATCCCACCAATAATGATTTCTAAACGCTTCCTAAGTTAAAATATTAATATTGTGTCATTTAAAAATGAATATGAACATGAACATTTGAGGTATGAAAATGTTCATTTTACTAAAACACATACCTATAAATAGTAAAACCAGCAAAACTAATCATTTTGCAGTGGTCTCTTAATTTTTTCCAGAGCTGTATATTGCAATACTTTTTCTTGTTATATAACATTGATTTTTAATTTCTTGATATCAATTTCCCCCACATATATAAATATGTACACATATATATGTACATGTGACTTGTACTTTAAGCTGCATTTTAGCTGCTTACTACCGCTGTCTTTGTCACAAACTACTGCCACACTACTGCTACTGCCACACCTCCTTATCTCTGTATAAGGAAATATATTTGCCCTTATGGAAAGCAGCAAAGAGAAGTAAAAAATGAAAAGATTTTCACTGAACATCAGCCACATCATTATAACAATAATTAAGGATAATGAAAGGCTGTCAGTTTGATAGCTATTTAACACATTTGCCCAGTGCATTAGTGAATAAATGTTTTTAAATATGGTTGTATATTAAATCCTTTTTTAATCAATGCAATTTTCACATTCTATGGATTTGGTTAAATGCTGTCTGCTAACATTTTCCTTGACCACTTATGTGAACAAATTCGGGGTAATATTGATCATTCCAGGATTTGTATGTGCAGTTTACGCTGACGTCTGCAAAACACCAAGAGTGCAGGCTGTCAGTTGTGATTTCATATTCATTTTATAGACACAGCTGAGGAGGAATCAGCCCAAGGAGAGATCCATGGAGTATAGACAGTGCAACAGGCAGCCAGCGGGAACATCTGCGCACACACAGCTGAAGCATAGAGATACTAAGGTGTCCAGTATAACACAGGATGCACATCTGCAGACACTGAGCAGGGTTGTTCTTACGTGTTAATAGGCTTGTAAGAGACCACAGTGGTCACAAGAGTGATTTCAAGTAAACCCCTGAAGATGTAAGTGACAGTGTTAACCTCAAGTTACATGTCAAACACAGCTCTGTGTTTTTCATGTGACACATGGTGCACTCTGCCACTCAGGCTCTGCTGCGTTACCCTGGAAATTACAATATTTAGTTCCACGTCTATCCTAACAGCACTCCATTTAAAAATAACTCTTTTTAGGCTTTTTACCACATTAAAAATGGAATTATGTAAACCAGTTGGTATCGTCAGTGGAGCTCTAAGGTGATGGAGCTCAGGGTCTTTCACCTCCACATTCATCACTTCCTCACTGTCACCTTGCTAGAATCAGATAATGCCCTCCCTGCGACAAAAGTGATGAATTATTTATTCTAAAACTAAAATAGGAAAAATGCAAATATCCATCATTTTATTTGATTTTGACCTGAGATCATTGTCAGCAGTAATCAGCTTTCTCTGTCGTTACAGCACACACTGGCACTGATTTATTGTTTCAGTTGACTACATTTCCCATCAACACTGATCCCAGCAACTCTGTGGATCCTAAACTTCACTCTTCACATTGAAACTCACCGTGTTTCCACAGAGCTCATTTTCGATCGGTGCTGAAACCCGACTGGACTCCGGCGGTGCACAGTGTCTAATCATGGCCGTCCATTCATCCTCGTATGCTAATTACACCACAAATAAGCCAATAGGATTCAATTCCCACACTCGGATACAGTAACCGATATTTCTGTCAGCATATCCTGTGAGGACAATTTGGGAATGCGGTATTGACAAAAGCTAATTTGGTGACCAACCCCCAGAGAGATGGACCTCATTTTTCTGAGGCCCAGCAGGCCGGACCATTTGTCATCATTATCATTAGCAACAGGAGCTGACCCTTGTGCCTGCTGCTAAACCCCAAAATAACTCTGTCCCACTGTATCTCCCTATGCTTTTTCCCAACAGTAATAAACCAGTACACTTATTTAAATGAGAAGCAGTATTTATTCTAGCCCTGAGCTGCAAATCTCAGCCAGAATAAAACGCCACTGCCTATCACAACTGCATCCAGCTGAAAGCACTGAGGCGTGACTTCATGGACGGACGGACATCGTACAACAAGGACAGATCTGGACGGCGTCTGTTAAGAAAGTAAATCCCAAATCACTCGCAGGGGCACATAAATCTGAACGGGATGGCCCCGATTCACAATCAGCCCGAGGCAGACGCCTCTCAGCCTGTGAGCGAAGTACAAATCCACCAAACCGTGTGGCTTCATCACCCCTCCTCCCCTCCTCCACACTAATCCTTTTTCAATCATGCACTTTTTGGATTATGCCTCTATGTAATTCTTCCCAGGTATTGTTTTATAACTTAATATGATATTTCAATGTAGGCGAGTTGGGTTATGGGTTTAGGACACCGTGCAGGATTGGATAAGCAGCAGAGGTCTGCAGGCAGCAGATTGGAGAGGAGGGATAGTGTCAGGCTGATAGAAGAGCGATAAACCTTTGACATAAAGTCCAAATGGAGCAGGTGTGTAAAGGTGCTGAGACTGACCTGATTCAGTCCTTCCAAAGCATGGTGCAATGTGAACCCTGTATTTGTCCCGACTTTGAGTGTCTAACCTCCCAAGAGAAGTTATGAAGAAGAAGAAGAGCGATCTGCTTCACCTCATCCATGTCAGGCAGCAGCAAGTCAAAAGCTGCAAAGTCACAGTTTCATAGAAGACATTTTTGTGTCATCACCTGTTTGGGAGTTTCACTTTGTTTCAAGAGTGAAGTTATGCAAGACTAAAATCTGAAATGTGGGGATCAGCAGTGCTTTTATCACTTAGAGATAGAACATATACGTACACTGCCCGGCCAAAAAAAAAAAAAAGTTGCCACCTGGATTTAACTAAGCAAATAGGTACGAGCCTCCTATTGGATAATTACTGCAGGTTCAGTAACAGTATGTGCTCAAAGAATGAGGTCAGCTGACTACCTGAATATACTGAGTGACCAGGTTATTCCATCAATGGATTTTTTCTTCAATGATGGCACGGGCATATTCCAAGATGACAATATCAGGATTCATCGGGCTCAAATAGTGAAAGAGTGGTTCAGGGAGCATGACGCATCATTTTCACCACAGAGTCCAGACCTTAACCCCACTGAGAATCTCTGGGATGTGCTGGAGAAGGTTTTGTGCAGCGGTCAGACTGTACCATCATCAATGCAGATTTTGGTGAAAAATGAATGCAGCACTGGATGGAAATAAATCTTGTGACATTGCAGAAGCTTATCAAAACAATGCCACAGTGAATGCGTGCCGTAATCAAAGCTAAAGGCGTCTAACGAAATATTAGAGTGTATGACCTTCTTTTGGTGGCGACTTTTTTTTTTGGCTGGGCAGTGTATTTACATTCTTTAAATTAGAACGCTTGAGTGCCAAAGACGTAAATATGTTTTTCATTTTTCGGCAGCAGGTCGCTGATCATGCTCGCCCGCAGCCTGATGTAATTTCTGTAAAATCTGTGAGATGTAGTCAGGACTTAGAGAGCAAAACGGACAGATTCTGGACAAAAAGTGGTGTTTTTGGTGAAAGCGTCCTCTACTCTACCTCTGATAAAACAACAATGGAACAAGGTAAAAACAAACATTTTTTTCATGATGAAATAGAGAGTCTCTTCTTTCATTTGAGCTATTCAGTGTTTTCAGAGACATAGTACAAAATATTCTGTGGGTCTAGAAATATGACTCAAAATGGCCAAAAACGCTGGAACAAGGCACTTTCAGTTTTAGAAAACAGCTGGCACTCAATGTTAATATGAGTAATTGTGCAATTGTGTTTTGGCCCACTGCTATTATTGCATAGAAGACGTTTGATTAAACCAACTAAAACTGGTCTTGATATAACTATGCTGTGAATCTTTTAATTGAGATCATCTAGAGGTAGATGGTTTTAATGGTCTAATAGATATATTCATTGCAGCAGTGATAATACTCCATAAAAGCTGAAGTATATCTACTTGCTGCACTTGTAATACAGTATTTAACATAGTGATGCTTGTTCTCTAGCAGAGGTCACCGCTCTCTGGATGTGCACTCTCACATTCAGCTTGATGACACAGCTGGATCTCACCACAGAAAAGTGTATCGAGCACAAGCTTAAACACAACATTTCTTCATGAATAACCTGCCTCCCCTTCACTTCCCTCTGCTAACACACACACACACACACACACACACACACTCCTCCGGATGAAGGCAACATTACCCTTCATTGAACAGGCGTAAAAAATCCAATACTTCTGTGCCTGGCGTCCGCCAGACAGGGATGTGCAAAAACAGCTTTACCCATCAATTTTCTAATAACCATCATGAAATATGACAAGAATGAAAAAAAGAGAAACTTAACAACACACAAGGGTGGAGGTGAGATGTGGGAACCAGGAGCCACGTGATTATCGGTCTCTCAAGTAAAGAGCCGACTATTGAACCCACTGATGGATTTGAAGACACATGGGTCTGTGTGTGTGTGTGTGTGTGTCCTCTCCAGCACATCTTCTTTGACACAGTTACAACCTGTTAAAATACACAAGTTGCAAGCTCTTGGTGTTTGAGCACATGGACCTTTTGTTGGTGCTTGGCTTCATTCAGAGCCACTTTACAAACTGAGCTTAGCTTTCTCAGGCTTTAAAGAAAAGACAGAAAACTGATTGCGTCTCTGCAGGTGAGCTACAAAAATGTATTGTGAGTGAACACATTACACTGCGTCACTGTCTAGAGTCGATGCGAGGAAAAGAAATGTCTTCTGTGAGAGAATTATGAAGGTGAGTGGCCCATGCTCTCTGGAGGAGCCGTCTCCACAGCTAAGGTATCCTTAACCTGTCCACTGTGTCACTAAGAAAGCTCCGGAAGAGTTTAGTGGGATGTGACCTGCCTTAGAAACTTGGATGATCATGTTCCTGTACTTCCTGTCTGCAGGGTTTAGTTGGCTTTATTGATTAATAATGACTTCACTCACTTCAGATTTCTGGCTTTCTAAATATATTCTGGTTCATACTCAGCTGGAACTAGTTTCCTTTTTTATAAACTAACATCATTGTATGGTTCTACTGGATCTCTGCAACAAGTCTGAAACCTTCCATACTGTTCTGTCCTTTACAGGCCACTGTACTCTCTTCCTGAGATCATTTTTTCATTTTTTTTTTCACATTGATAGAAGGCATACATTTCCTCATTTGACTTTTAAAGCTCTGTGTGTAGCAGCTTTAAATCACTTGTTCTTGGTCTGAACAGAGAAGAGTGGTGTGCCAGCCTTATTAGACATTAAAAGATCAGATTTGGTTGTGATCCCACTGAAATGTGTTTCTGTGGTGAACTATAACTAAGCTATTAATGAAAGTATCTGCACCAGGTGTTTCTGTTCGCTCAGCTGCAGCTCAGAGGCTTCAGCAGAGAAACTGAGGTTGAAGTTGAGGTGAAGTCATCAGTCAAAGGCTCAGTGCCTCACTGTGTGAGAGCACAGAGTCTGGTCACTGAGCTGCCTCTTCCTGACACACCTGGAGCCTTTATTTTACAGCATACCCTTCCTTTTAACCAACTTTATGTAAAAAATCGTTACATTTGGCGTGGAGTTTTTTTTCTCCTGTCGTCTCCGCTCGTGTGTCCGGCTCGAAGTGACGTCGCTGCTACCGGCAGCTCTCCTCCATTCCCCGGGAGCGGCGGAGACGAGCTGGTCGCTGCGGAGAGTCTCCCGTTCCTGTGCCGCGCTAAGATGTCCCGTTTCAAAGCGGATCTATTTGGCTGCAACAGGCGACACGAGTGGCTGTCTTCGGCGTAATGAAGCACTGAGGAGCAAGGTGAGAGGCTCAGGCGGCTCATTTCTTTACATTTCACTTATCTCCAGCAGAATAACGGAGCGCGTAAACTTTTGAAGCTCGGCTTCGACGCGCGCCGACTGGGTGGCCAAATTGTGCGTCGTGATTAGAGAAAGTAAGTCGACTATTTTGGGAGCATATGCATTTTTTACTGGTTGTCTTTGCTTTCATTCAGCACTCTGTCCTTTCTGTGTGGGAATCAGCAAAAAGACGCGATAAAAAGCAACGAGGCGCAGCTTAAATAGAGTCACCTCAGTCTGTGTGAGGGGGGAAAGCTCTGGTATTAAACTGCTGTGTTCTCACATTCCTGTGCTTTACTCACCTGTGTGTATATTTGAGGCTATAGAGGACACATGGACGCGCTGTGAGCGCACAGAACCAAGAAGGCGGTACGCGCACTGCATCTCCAAGTCTAAATAATTAGAAATGAATCCGTCATGCTTTGTGCAGATGATAACACACAGGAGTCCATGTCTCTGAATAACCATCTGTGTCTTTAGCTCATCTTTTAAAGCAATCTGGTTACAGCAGGACTGTGACGCACCTGTCCTGCTGTGTCTCTGTGTGTTTCTGGTGACACTGTGGGGTGTCAGGGCCTCTGTGGGCCTGCAGGAGCTGCACATACCGACACATTCAAACTGCTGCCAGTTTAACCTGCCTATCATGACCTGACTCCTCTTTGTGGCGATCATGGTGCGAGAAGGTCAGCGCACCCTCCAAGATTCAGCAGCATTATTGTAATTTTAGGTTGGAACAGAAATTATATCAATCTTCTAGTCAGTTAAAAAAAATTAACGACATTATAGTCGCAGTTCTGACCGTTTTAATGTGACATTATAATAAATGCTCCTAAAATCTCCTATGTTTACATATTTATTGTCAATTCAACACATTTTTTTAAGAAATGGCACCTGGGTTGAAACCTTTTTATTAGTATTAATTTATTCATACAACTTTACATATTTTCCTCTTCTTAAATGAGTGAGAAGAGGACATTAATACTACATATTATAATACAACTTATTTTTATTCACATAATACACAAATCGCTTTTTTGGGAACAATTGCGCGCCAAATTAAAGCGTCATTTACTCTCCGCCATAGATTAGGATAAACAGCATTAAGTATTTGGATGTGGCATTTGGATCTGAGCAGACACAAAAGAGAAACACAAATGCATTTATCCTTTAATATATGATATTTTTCTGCTGGTTTTCTGCCAGTAGTAATCGCCAACTGGGAGTCAGAGACTTTCCTCCTTCTATTTTTACCCGGATGCAATAATTCCTTTGAGACTATTAAGGCGCGCATTAGTTGGATAATTTAACGCGTCTCGGCTGAACTCCACCAGAGCCGCTTCAGCGCCACATCCTCCTCCTCCTGAGTTTCCAGCGAGTCCCGACAGAGGATGGTGCGCGTGTGTGTGGATGTGTGATGGGTGGGAGGGTTGAAGGCGAGGTGGAGACGGGCGGGAAGGGTGGGCAGAGAAACCATAGGTGTGCGTGGGGGGAAAACAAGCTGAGTGTGCGTCTCATCTAATACAGCCAAGGAGCGCATTATCATCCCCGTCATCTCCGTCTGGGCGGTCGGTGCTGCGCCCTGCCGTGCCGTGCCGTGCCAGGGAAACGACCAGAAGAAGATGCGAGCGGATATTGTGAGCCGCCGAGTCTAATTGGTGGGATTCCTTCATGCCCTCTTTGAGTGGCTGAAATCTTTCTACAGCGAGAGAGAAGCAGAGAGGTCCGCCAGAGCAGCACTGTGTGGAAATGAAGGAATTATAAAGTCAAAGTTTCTTTGTGCTTTTCCTGCTTTGTCTTCACTTTGTCTCCGCTTGACGCCCTGATGGAATGACACTTGGAGAGGATGATGGACACTTTGGCACCGGAGCTCCTGCTCACAAATCCCCTCGTTTCCGCCAGGCGCGGTGCTGACCGAGCCCTCAGGACGGCGATCACTCATTTGTTTTGAAGTGGCAGGAAAATCTTCCTCTTGATCGCTTTTCTCCCCCCTTACAACAAGAAACACGAGTGAGAGATGGTGCGCACAGCGATTCCTCAGAGACTGACGTGCGTACTCATCACATTCCCGTTCAGGAGCGCATCTTAAAGAGCTTCTTCCTCCATTCATGATCATTTCGCTGCTCTGAACTTGTTGAGCGGCATTAAAGAGCAGGTGAACAGGGAATGCCCCGCACAACGCATGTAAGTTTTTCATTTTGCTTGTAAGCTTTACTGGTTGTGTGCTGCTGATTGCTGAGGAGTGAGCTGAGCGCGTTTTTTGCTTCCAAACAGCAGGAAGAACTTTGGAGACTCTCAGAGCCACAAAGGAGAAATCATCCATATTTACAAACGAGCTTACATTGAATGCATCTAAAACTTAACAGCATGCCCTCAGGTCATTTGTAGAGGCGCCCCCTTGTGGAGCTTATCATCTGATCATTGTCTATCTATCATGCATAATTACATTATTGTGTCATGCTGCAGCCAGGCGGCCTACACCTCTAATATGTCATTATATGACCAGCCTGTTAGCCTACTTTTATTTCACTCATTTCTCATTTAATTCATTGCTCTTTAGTTCTTCATAAAGCACATATTATACAAAAATCTGTGGCTGTGCATGCTCTTTAATCATGACATTATTATTCATAACATCATTTTAGTCTTGTGTTAAGTTATAACAGCTTTTCTTTTAGTTTTAACAGTCATAAGTCATGATGTGTGAAGGCTTTTAGAAAACTGCATAAGTTCCTGTTAGATTTGTTGCAGCTCACAGCACAGTCATTTTAACAGCCCTCTTAATTGTGATTGCACGCTGTCTTATTATTACACTCCTCTTATGAAATGGCAGGTAATAATGAGTCACGTTGTGTGCGCTCGTCAGCAGCTGTCGCTTTAAACCATGTGGTGGTATATTTCCAGCACGAGAGAGCTACCTGGGTGAGCACATTTGTTTCAGGCTAAAGTGGACGTTTTGAGTATCCAGACATGTCACTGTGGTTGCAGAATAATGTGCCAGCAGCCTTTTAGGAAAAGTGTCTTTAATAATGCAGAAGGTGTTTCTGTGTCGCAAAGAGAGGCGTGCTTGGTGGCGAGCAGAGAGAGGAGGGGGGGATGGAGGCGTGAGCTTGTCTCACTGTTTCATTGGACACCCTGCGCTCTGCTGAATATGTGGCGCCGGAGTAACCGACGCCCGAGGGTGTTCAGCTCGACTTGGGTCAGCGTGGGCACAGTCGTCCTGTCAAAAGTGCTGCTGTGGCACGCACTGAGGGATGGATGGAGGATTGGTGGAGTGGAGTGGAGCACGTCTTCAGCAGTCAGAGGCCCTAACCTACTGTGCTTTGGGGATAGGTCTGGCTGGAGCAGGCTCTGGATTTGAGGAGAGGCCTCTCCTCAAATCCAGAGCCTGCTCGAGCCAGACAGAGTCTGGATTAAACGTGAGAAACTAAAACCCTGCAGAACCTCAGTTCTGATACTTCCTGAAGCTGCCCACACATCCCCAAAGCAACGTCACTTAACCAGCTGTCAACGCTCCGGCCATTCTCTACCTGTCGTCATTATTAAAAGATCATAAGCCGAGAGCGCCAAGCGATGGGCGAGCCCCAGGGAGGCGTTACAGGTGTGCTCGCTGTTCCACGCTAAGGCTGGCTGTCATGTTTGTGGGTCCACTCTCCATATGTTTATTCATGAGGGCAGTGGCCCTATTGGCAGGTTGTTAACGGGCAAGATTATAGAATCTGGAAAGGCAGAGGGCAGACTTCTTTATTCCTGAAGCTGGGCCAGCTTCTATCTTTATCTGTCTTTCATCTGTTTCTGTCTTCCTGCACCCTTGTTTCTGTTTTAGAAAGCACTGGTGGGGAATATGAAACAGGTACAGTCAGAAATGATGAAAGTAAGTAGAGAAGGTAGAAGAAGCAGGGTCAGAAATTGCCCTAGAAAGTGCATGAAATGCGTGAAATTAAAAATGAAAGGGGGGAAATAGCAGGATATCAGCGGTAACCTTGTAATTATTCCACCTTACTCTGTGCCCAGCATATCCTTTCGAGCTAAAGTGGACATTTATTTTGAATTTTAGGACATTTATCATGATGTAATTCGTCAAGCGTTTGAATTGACAGGCAGGTGTGTAAGTATTGCCCCCTGTGGGCCACCGTAGGTGATTCGTGTGACATTAAGACCAGACAGTTTGCTCCAGTGTGAACGTGGATGAGGAAAATATGGGCTGATTTCCATCAAAGAATGACTGAACTGCAGTCTGGACCAGTTTACAAAATTGGCATTACACAGCCAGCAGCTGGAGAAAATGCTGAACCCACACAAACCACTGGTCAATAAAAAAACAGAAGAATCAATAATTGAAAAGTGGAAAGATGGGAGATGATGTGGACGTGGATAAGAGGGGGAAAACACTGTGGGTCAAAAGCAACAGCAGAGAGAGAGTTTAATTTGAAATGCCGAAATGTGAGGGTTGAAGTGAGGAAGAGATGGGAAACAGGAAGTAGATTTTAGGGACGTGCTCCTTCGTTTGTTCATTTCGTGATATGCATGATTTTCGTGACTCCCAGCAGTAGTAAGAGCGGCTCTGGGGATGTGCGTGGATCATATCCCCTGTGGTTTGAAGGAACACTCGTCATGCTCGAGTGGCCCTGAGGATGAAATAGAAGTGGACACCAAAGGATGCTCCTTTAGTGGTGGGTCATGGGTGGATGTTTGGCTGGGTGGGATGAACACTCACCCAGCCAAAGCCTCTCCACTGTCATTTATTAAATATAAAAACTGCTCTACTGTATGTGGTTTACTGGCAGCGTTTTCTCTTACAGTTCATCATTTTCAAGCAGGAAAACATTTAATAACAGTAAATATTTTTCTGTGTTCAAGTGAATGAGATGATTGTGAATGACACTGATTTTTTTTTAAAATATTTTAATGGTTTAATGTTTTAAAGCAGTTGATTGCTTTTACCTCCCTCTGTTACACCTTTTATATTTCATGTTTTCGTATTTACATTTTTCATATTTTTGTCATATTTTATTTATAGGTCCACCTCCACTCCAAAGTGTGTTGTGCTTATTGTTCCTTTGTTGTGCAGAGTGATGCATCTGTAGTTTGACACTAGAATATTCTGCTGAAGGAGGAAAGTTTCACCTCAAACCAAAAGTTTAACATGTACGAATCGGTAGGATTAGTGACATCATGTCTCTGACATCACTGGTTTGGAAATCCACTTGAAATTTCAGACAAGTAGTTGAATTAGTCATGTGTCCAGAATCTGAACTTCTCAAATGAAAAACACTTGCATATTCATATATTCTGCATTTTCAATTTAGGCCCATAAAGGAGGAGCAGATGTAATTACAAGAAATGTAGGTAAGAATTTGTCAAATTAACCCAAATCTGCAGAAATGATTCTTTAACTCAGTGAAGAGCATTTTTATGACATTTTTTCATGTTTCTGGTGTTATTTTGTTTCTCATTCTCTTACCTTTCCTGTTGAATTTACCTCCAAAAAGTGTTTGTTGTTACACATTTTCTTTTTTACATTGCTGTTTTTCAAACACTGCAGATAATGCAGTGATAAAGTGTGCTAGATAAATGTGTTGTGACTGGGAACATTAGAAGTATTTTACTTTTATTTATCACAGAGCTGGATTGTATGGCAGTGGACCTCCCACTGTGCCTGGAAGTGTGATCGCTCCGTGCTTTCAGTGCAGTTTATATTCCTGTTCATGGAAGACTTTCAGACTTCCTGCGAGCGCGCCTCCTCTGATCGATGGTTGGGGGAAGTGACCTGCCCTTAAATAAACCCTTTTCTCACTTAAAATGCACATCCACACTCCTTCCATCTGCTCTCCTTTTCTCTCCCTCACCTCTTCTCCTCGGAGCGATTGGGGGTTATAAGCAGGGAGTAATGAGAGGAGGAGGTCGCTCCAGTGTCCAGGATGCTGGCGTCTTAATGACCCCTCTTTTTCTGACTTCTATTGCTTGTTAGCAAAGCCTCGCCGCCGCTTGTTGTCTCATTACCCATGAGTTGAACCCCTCTTCATCCAGAGGTTGCACATGAAGCGCACACACACCTTTTCACACAGAGGCACACATGCAGACAGTCTTTAGTCTCCTCTGTAACACAGTAATATTATGTCTCTTAATGGGAACAGGGAGCTCGGTGCCAAGAGTTCCTCTGGATAATTGGCTGCTTCCTCACCTGCTGACATCTCCCCCATTGACATTCTTACATTTTACACTGAAGGTGCTTCACTTTTTTCCCCTTAACTCCTTCCTCCATCCTCTGACTTGCAATACCTGCTCTTGAATTACAATTTTTTTTTTTTTGCAAAGATTTTGCACAGATTTTTATTGTTTTCAGTGTCCAGTCATATCTGTTGATGATTATAATTTTCTACCAGTCATGGATCCATATTTTTTTACCCCAGAATCAGAGTTCTCACTTTAAAAGTCTTAAAAATGTCTTTAATTAAAAATCTGGGTAATTAAGGCCTCAGAAACTCCATATTGGTCGGGTCCTACAATAAATTGACTCTTTTCTACCGAAGAAATTGTTATGACATTTTTGGGTCTTGAGGTCTTAAAAATTATGAAATTTGACTTTTAAAATGGTACAAGAACCCTGCAGAATGTGTATTTTAAACAGAGCATATGCCATAAGGGGCAATATGAAAGTTTTTTTTTCTTTTAGAAAATATTTTTTCATCTTATCATGCCATGTTCTTAAATACCTTAACTCTACCAAGTTTCTCTGGCTGTTTCATCTTGTTTCGTGTAGAATTATTTTTTTCCCCTGTGTGCATTTGCTGCTTGCATACGACATATTTGTGTATGTCTCTAACCCTTGAAGTTGTGATTTGCAGTCCATCGGATTGAAATGAATTTCAGACAGAGCTTTTTAGCAAATATACTTCGTCAAATATTCACTTTGATGAAGCAAATATTGCTATCCCCTCATCTGTACACTGTACTGTGTTTACATACACATGTGAAACCTTGTAGCTCTAAATGTGCCTTCATGTTGTCCTTTTTCTTCTGTACAACTGACCCCATGTGTCTTCAGGCTTCAGGTAGACGTTAAATGTGAACATCACTGCTGTACTGCATATGCAGTATATTATTTTTTCATTTCACTTATTGTCTTTCTCACACTCTCATGTTACCCAGGTCACCCTGTCATCCTCTCACTACTTGTGCTCCATGGATTGTGCAGCTTTTTTGCACATTTTGTTCATGCTGAAATCTAGATTTGTAAGTCTCTATAAACGATTAAATCCGTTTGTAGTGTGCTAATATAATCCAATTTTGTGCTCTTTTTTTCAACACTATTCTATTTTGTGTGTTATGCTGCCATGACCCAGCATCTAATCTAATCTAATTGCATCTAATATAATGATAAAAATTGAATTAATTAGTAATGTGTGTGTTAAAAATGTAATTTCTCAATAGGCAAACAGTCCATCTACACTGATTGATCACTGGAGAGTGTATTGGCCAGCGCACGCACACACACACACACACACACACACTAAAATGTCTACCAGTGTGTCTGACTCTGGGCTCCATCAATCACCTGCAGGTAGGCTGCTTACCGCATACCTGCATCCACAGAGGCATTAAGCCATGCGCAAGTTGTAGAAAGCTTAATTTAAAAGACTTTTTTTTAAGGTTGACTCAGAAACAAAATAAAGAAAAAAACATGCTATTGTTGATTATTCTGGACTTGACAGCAGAGGCGTATTTTTGCCAACCTGATGCTCAGCTACAAAAACTTTAGACAAAAGGAAAAGTGAGGCCACCGCTCACAGTGGTTGGCAGATATAAATGGGTGCTGTGGAGTCTGGAAAGTACCGTAAATCACTGTATTTGATGTAGAGCAGTGGCTTCTGCTACGGGCAGCTCAGCCACTTAAGAGAAGGAACCTGAAGGCAGCACCATAGTCACAAGGTATTTATGTGAACACATGATGGTTTTTATCCACTTTATCCTAACTTAGTGAAAGACCAGTGTTGGTATTTTCACCTGCTAACTTTGAATTTCATTTTTATTTATTTTAACTATGGATCAGATGAGTGGGTGTGATGTAAAGTAAGGCCTTAGTGACGAACCGTCGGATAAATTTGCTCACTGAAAAGTCTGAAATGTCAGGTACCTTTGATCAGTTATTTTCATTTTTAGCAGCAGATCACATGCAGTGAGAAATGAAACATCTAGATGACCATAATTGCTTAAAACACGATGCCTTTTGATCTTGACTCTCTATCATCCCACTCATGCAGTGTCGGGGGTGCGAGGGGTGTGAGGGGATCAGGGTAAATCTGTCTGGATCACTGTAAGCTTGATACCACTGAGTGAGATGAGGCTTTGCTGTGAAAGCAGCAGGATCCAATTTACCCTGATGGCCTCACTTACTGATTTCTCTGTTTTGATGGACAACAAACACCAACATGGCACCCTGAGATTGCACCCATCCAACTTTCCGTTGACACTTCCTCCTTTTACCCGTGCCGCGGCGCCAGCTAATGTTCTCTCTCTGTCAAAGTGGACTCCCATAAGGGAGGGATATTCACCCCCTTCTTCTGTTTCTCCTTTCTCCACAGCACCAGGAAGAGGACCATGATTGACAGCCGGGCGAACTGAGGAGACCTGTCACTCATCTTCCTATCAGCGTGTCAGAGGGCTATCTCCTTCTTGCCTTCCCCCCTCTTCCTCCTTCTCCTCCTCCACCATCTTCCTCCCCCTCAGTCCTCTTATCTTCTCAATGGGCTGGTAACCTCACCATCCCTCGTAGTTATCCAGCGCTCCAGAAACCTGAAAGAGCAGAAATAGTAAAGAAAAACAACAACTTCTACACTGACTCTCGCTCCACCCGAGGGGAGTTTGGCATGCCTCCTCACTCCAGTTGAGTGAGTTGTAGTAAGTGGAAGCAGAAGAGGGATCCCTTGTTAGCACACCTTCAGAGGGAGATACAGAGGACCAGTCATGCGTTTCCAGTTTGCGTTGACGCTGCAGGCACTGTGGACTGCTGTTTGCCAGGCGGCCATGCAGCACTACCCTGCAGCGTGGGGCCACTACGACGTGTGCAAGTCCCAGGTCTACTCAGATGAAGGCTTAACCTGGGACTACATGGCCTGCCAGCCAGAGGCAGCAGACATGACCCAGTACCTTAAGGTTACACTGGATCCCCCCAACATCACCTGTGGAGACCCTCCAGAGACTTACTGTGCCCTGGTGAGTACCTGAGTGAAACACACACACACACACACACACACACAACACCTATCTGTGTCAGTTTATCCAGCGGGCTTGTTCTGACCCAACAGGCGTGACAGACACTTTCAAAGCCTGTGTGACTCAGATACGTTGCTGAGGCTGAAGAAACGGAGGTTTGTGCCCATTGACGTCATGTTCTGCTGTTTAGAAAGCTGCTTCTCTGTGAGCACTGCAAACCCTGGCTCAGAAAACACTGTATAATGTGACTTCACCTATGAAAACACACACACATCTCCCTCTCCAGACACACCAGACTCATCTAAAAACCCAGTTCCCTCATTTGTTGTGATCTGTTGCATCAGTGTGTGTCTTTTTAGCAGAGTTGGATGAGTGGGTGGCCTAAAAATTCAAACAATCTCTGGGTGAAATAGTGCACAGGTGGACTAAAAATACAACAGCATGTATGAGAACATAAGTAGAGCACTATTTTAAGCTCCAATATACACAAGGTTTTTGTTTTTTCTTACATTTACAGGCACCTTTGCACGTGCACTACTCACACACTGTGCAGCTCAACATAATATATTCACTGTCAGCATTCATTATCAGTCTGTGTCGTCATCTGTTGCCTTTAAAATGAATTCTCTGCCACCTTTCGATTGTTGCTTTCAGCTTATTTGTGAGCATTATGCCTACATGTTAGCACGCAGACGTTAGCAGAGCCGGTCCTGTGGCTTCAGACTCTTAGTCCAGTTCCCACAGGGTTTGCTGAGTCACTGAACAAATTTGCCACGATCGACCTGTTGACGAAGGGTTCCACGTTGCTCACTAGTTTAATCGTCACGACTCAAAAGTGGTATTTTGTCGGACAAGAGGGAGTTCACATTCAAACGGCACTGTAAAAAGCAGTGATTGGCTGATTGCTTTACCCTTTGAAGTTCATGTGGTGCTGTTGATTCTGCAAATTACATCGCAATCATGAAAATTACAAATTCCCAGTGGAGATGAAAATAAAATGAGCAAAAGATGCATATTAGGTCAAGTATTTAATTAGCAAAACGCCCTCCTCCTTATTCCGGGTCCTTTTCACTTTGAAGCTCACAGCTGGTCGCCTCAGATTAACGCTAAATGATTAATCCATTTTGGGCCGTCGTGTGTTAGCAAGTCATCAAAGATTCTCTCAGAACAAATGTACTCCTCAACAGCTTCAAGAGCTCTTCAGATAAATAGCGAGACGTTCCAGGAAAAGTAGTAAGTTGAGGAGTATAAATAGGCAGTCGCCATCAGCAGAGAGTCAGGCGAGAGGAGACACAGAGGAACAGAGAGGGATTTACAAAATACAGATGACAAAGACAGAGAGAGAATGATCAAGAGAGAAGCGAGACAGAGACTCAGAGGACGATGTGCAAAGCCTACGGTGACTGTAGAGCTAATATGGCCTGTGTGGGGTGGGATGGAGGCTCTGAAATGTGAATAATTCAACATGTTTTGTAGCTAATGTGTTTTATTCATAGGACACATTATTCAGCCCCACATCTCTCAGGCACTTTTGAAAAACGCTGACTCCCCTGATCGGCTAAGGTTGGTTGAGTTTGTGGGGGTTGAGAGGGTAGTAAGCCATATCTGAGGTCAGCGGTAAAATGGGATCACCCTCCATGCTCCCTGTGGGCGGCCTCGTGACCTCTGATTGATCCACATCTGAACCTGAAGTGTGTCTGGTATTTGCTGCGCAGACAAACTAGATGAATCCCGGCTGAACGGTGGTCATCCGTGTCTGACGCTTCGGTAGATCTATTTCTGGACGCTCAGTTGAAATGGAGTTTATTATTGTTATTGCCAGCCTTTTAACAGTGTGATGAGCGCTTATTGAATTAGTGGGAGTTTGCGCCGCACTGTCGCCCTCATGTCTCAGCCAGTCAATGTGATAGGAGTGCTTCAATTAAACAGTCAGTGGTTAGCTCCCACATAACCATTTCCCCTCTCTGCTGTACTATCCTCATCACAAATCACACAGACATCAGTGAAATATGACCCTCACTGCTTGCCATAGAGTCCAATTCTCAGCAATTGGTTTATGTTTACCCCAGGCAGCAACGTGGCTCCAAATCAACATCAGAACAATTATCGTTGATATTTCAGCCACTCGGGCTGCCAATACGCTGCTGCAATGCCAATAGTGGTTTGTATCGTGAGTCAGATCATTGCAGATTCTGGGCAATTATCATTAGGCCGCGTTATCGGAGAATTTCATCTCTCTGGTAATTGATTCTGTGCTCGTAGAGGCGGGTGCATTTTAAAGCGTCTGCTTCCTGGAGTGCTGAAGGTAACAGACACCCAAGTCTGACGGGAGGAGAGAGAGAGAGGGAGAGAGGAGGCTGGAGGGTGTGGTGCTCATATGAGCATGGCTTCATCAGGTTGCAGCACACACACACACACACACACACACACAACACATTCTCCGGTAAAGGCTTTTTATTCTGCTTCTAGCCCGGTGACCTTTTCGATAGCAATAAGCTGGCATTCACTGAACTCTAGCACACAAACCTGCCTTCATATGAGATTTCACTGTCCCCTCCAGTTTGACTCAGACTGGCCTTTAACAGCCTGGACAGGTCACAGAGCCTCCGCCAGTGCACCAGTACCATGATGGACTTGGTGCAGGATTCAGCAGCATACAGAAATAATGCACTGTCCTACCTGTCCAGAAAGACTAATGATTATTGTGAATTCCTTAAATACTTATGATATAATTAGCCAGTGGGTCTCAAATTGTGGGTCACACCTTCCTACTGGTGCACAGAGGCACGACAAGGGGGTGCGTTCCCTTCCCCTCTCCTCCCTCCGCTCTCTCGAACACACATCTCTTTCTAACTGTCATAAATTTCTATAAATAATAGTGAATGTAGTGGGAGATGAAAAGATACCAGTGTGTAGTTTATATCTGAAAACTCTGAAAAAAGCTGACAGTACAGTATGACATTAATTAACTCATCAGAGGTAGAGTAGAGGACACTTTCACCCTAAACACCACTTTTTGTCGAGATTCTGTTTTGCCCTCTAAACTCGATCGTCTCCACTTTCTGCTTTGATCTCTGTGGCATATACTGTCTCTTCATGTCCTGACCACAAATCCCAGAAGCCCCAACATTACTCACAGGCTGTGTGAGAGCGCCCTCTTGTGTCTGCTGCCGAAAAAACTAAAGACATATTTATGGCATTCAAGTGTTGTATTTTGAAGGACGTAAATATACGTCTTTGGTACTCAAAGAGTTAAGAAGTCTTTCAGAAACATCACATCAACGAGGACTAGCAGCTGAAGAAACAACCATCATCAGAAAATGTTGACTTTCATTGAAAACATTGTTAGTTGTGCAATTAACATCATCTGAAGAAAAACAACAGATTGCATGAAAATGTTTCTCCCTCCAAAGCAGGGAACTGCAAAACAGTTTGAGGTTTACTGTGTCGTGGTAAGTGTGTGCTGAATAGTGCAGGTAGATAGCAGCTAGTAGCAGCTGTGCTCTCCTCATGTCCGGCTACTGTACCTTTTATAGAAAGACTCTCAAGGGAATTATCAGTGTTTCATTTATTCCACTGCAGAGGTTTGAACTGAGGTAACATCCACTCAGTCATTCCAACACAATTCATCAACCAGCACAACCTTCCCTGTGCTGGCTCTTTTTTGATGCACTTGGCATAAAACATAAAAAAGCCCCTTTCTAGGTGCAGCTTCATAATTTATGTGTGCGTGTGGATGTCCTTATGTGAAAGCACTGTATGTCTCTGTTTGTGCCATCAATTTACAACCAGGAAATGCTGATGAATGCTGAAACCTGAGTCCCGGCAGGCCGGTGCATTTCATAGCCAATCAAATCTAAATGAGGAAACGAAGGAGATTATTAAAAAGGTGGCGCGCCATGTGGCTTCTTTAGCCCTGAAAGGTCATTAAATCTGTGCCGTGATAAGAGAAGGTAACTCTCAAATACTGTCTTAATCATTCAGCTTATAATGAGATAAGTAATATGATGTACTGAGTTAAGATGTGGTGGGAGCTGCAGCTCTGTGTTCATATTTGATGAATCCTTGAGTTTGAGGCTTTACCCACTATTTACTGATGCTGTGTGCTCTAAAATACTCATTTGTGATGTTGTCACAGGCATACATGCTTTGTTTTAGTTCAGGCACTGTGAAGGCCACATAGGTGGGCACTAGGGGTCCTTAAGGGGTCCTATGATACACAGGAAGTAGAGTCTGCTTACAGATTGAATTTTCTCAAATTACGGACAACTCCTGACTCAAATGAGAATAGTCATAGTGTAACCTAACTTATTAAATGTCTGTTATTTGAGAAATGGTCAAGATTGTGTCATTTACTGGCTGCATTTCAGTGCCCCATTCACTCCTGTTAAATGGATAGCATCAAAACAAAGATCGTTGGAAATACTCCAAATGACTCCAAAGTGAAATGGGTGAGTATATAACAGTATTTTATCCCAGAAATAAGTTCAATTTGTAAAAAAGGGCGCTTCCCCTTTAATATGCCCATTCAAATTAGTTTTATTTTTCTTCTCTTTACTTGGACAATTAAACTGTTAATGCATCAGTGTTAACCAAAGAAATGAAGGCTGGTTAAGTGATGTATTTTGGTCAGTTAACTGTTAAATAATTGAAAACACTGTGGTGATGATCAGATGGTCGATGATCTTGCTAATCACCTGCTCGTTTAGTGACACTGTGCCTCGTTATAGTGTCCAGTGCAATAGCTGACATTCTTCTAATTTTGTTGCAGTCATGTGTGCCCTTGTGTTTGATTACTGCTAATTTTAGATGTCAGACGTCTTTTATTTTGCAGTTTTTGAACACTACCTGTTTAAATCACCCCTGTTCTTACCTGAACAGATGAGCAGGGATTTCAGAGTTCTGTCCTTAGATGTTGGATTTTTCGTCATACCTTTCAAAGATTTCCAATGACCAAAGCGAACACCACACCTTTACATAGGACACGTGTGACTGAAGTGTCATGTAAACTCACTTTGCACTTTTGGTCATTTAGAGCCACATCATGTTCAGTGTGTTTCCATGAACAGCATCATCTCCAAGAAGCAATTTTTCTAGGGGTTTAGGCCAATAAATGCAGGTGGAGGGTGAGGTGGATGGATTTACATTGTGACATACAAATCAGACCTCTTCCTAAGCTGATCCTGATTAGAGGTTTCAGGCAGACAAAGCGTTTGAACTCCTCCTGTACGTCACCTTCCTCCCACACTCTCAATCTGTGCCGCCTCTCAACAGGCTCTGCACTGACATTTCCTTGAGAAACGAGTGCACTGTCAGCAGCAATACGTCTCATTTCATATTGTAACAGTCAGTGCAGGGGTTAGAGGAGGTGCTATTGAAAGAAAGAAGACGCTCTGCAGCGTCTGTGCCATTGTGCCTCAGTTGTTTGGATTTTGAGACGGCGAAACTGCAAAAACAAGCACACAAGGTTGTTTCAGACCTGCTGATTGGCTTTAAAAAGGTCAGATTCATGAAGCAGTCGCAATTAAACAGCATTAAAAAACAAATTAGTCATTCAGTAGAACTGTTTAACATCACAGGATTAAGTCAACTCAATCCATTTTGTGCTGTCTTTCATCTTTGCCAGACCAAGTCAAATCAAAGCGTTGTTGAAATTAGTGACAGAAGAGTGCTGAAAGAAAAGATGTGTGGAAGTGAATGTTGGGTGCAGTATACAAGGCATTGTTCAGTGTTTGATTACAGATAGATATCTGCAGTGGAGTTATTTTTGTCTAATTCACCAACAGGCAGCGTTTGAGACTTGACTGAATTGTTCACACATGATCGTAATCTGTGCTCAAGGGAATCTGTCTCTTTTTATGTGATTTAATTAGTCTAATCAAGCCTCAACAAACAGTTTCAATTTGAAGTTGAGGTCGCACGCAACACTGTATTTCATTATTGCACTAGATGGATAACACTCTTTATGATCTTTTCATCATCTGAGGAGCCATAAAATACGCTGTAGTGTTTAAACGAGACTAAAGCTGCAGTCACTTTACAGTGCTGTCTCTAAAAGTGACGTTCCCACAGTGAAACTGAATTGTGAGTCACATTTGAAGGGAAGCATGGACGTATCACTAATAGTTTTGTAAAGATTAATACTCCATGGAAGTCTTAGCCACGATCTATTATTAATTGTCATTTTCATTTTATTTTATTTTTATTTCATGTCAATAAGACATAAACCTCTCATTCATTCAGAAAAGTCCTAATCAGAGAAGTGCTCATAAAGTCTGAATGTGTGTCCATTTCTCGATCACATTCATGTTCATAAGGGTCCTCCGCTGAAAATCTGCTAACTGACATAAACACATTTTTCTCCTCTTCCTACGTTTTTGTGGCTCGTTGCTGAGGGGCAGGTGGGTTTGATGTAAAACAAGCATTGCTAGCTGTCTCACAGCTAGATCAAATTATTATTCGTAGTTGATATTTTTGTTGGGCTTAAGTTTTGTGCAGAAAGAAGGCAGGAAGAAAGGTCTGTCCCATATTGTGTATTCACTGATGACAAAAGTTCTGCTGTTGAACTGTATTTTGTTCATGCTAGAGAGGCTGTCTGAAACCAGCCTGCTACAATAAATTAATAAGCCTATAGACAAATTACTACAGGACACGAAACAAAATATTATGAGGAAAGCATCTGAAAGCTCACGCTGCTCACAATAATTAGGAGGATGTGTCTGTATGGATTCAGACTCCACATAGAATGGATTGATGGAGCATCAATCAGCATTGTGAAAAGGGTCCTCAGTTGTAATCTATAGTTCTTCCCATCCACATCCTGCTTTTTAAGACTATGGCCTCCTGTGGTGGCCTGATCTGGACCCGCAGCACGCTTTCATTTTGGAGCTTGATCCATCTGAAACACGAAACTGAAACTGACAGACTATCTCTCTGTCCAATGTGAAGTTTAGCCACACCATGGTCAGAGTAGGAGCTCATCACATTCTCTTCGACCCATCCTGAGCCATAAACTTTGCATGAGCGTCGGCCACTGTCTGAATTTTTATCATTTTCTTATTTCGTCCAGATGTTCGCTCTTCCAGGTCTTCAGGCGCTAACACACAGTCGTCCGCCAGCCCCGGCCAGGCTCAACAGAAGTCCATTAAACAGGCGTTTAGTGAGAAGACATGTCACGTTCATTAGCTTTTCACAGTGAATGCATGCCATATTTATACATACATATAAGACCGCTGATCACTGTGCAGGGTTCTTGCACCATTTTAAAAGTCACATTTAATAATTTTTAAGACCTCAAAAAATACTGTATAATTTGAGACCCAAAAAAATGTCACAATGATTTCTTTGGTAGAAAATAGTCAATTTATTGTAGGGCCCGACCAATATGGAGTTTTTGAGGTTGATGCCAATACTGAAAAAAAAAATCCGCTAACCAATTGAATAGATTTTTTTTTTAGCCTTTAAGCAATTGCAACAACAATATAAATTGAAGACATAACACTTCACTTTATTTCTACAACTTTCAAGAACAAAGAAGTGAACTTTGTGAACAAAATAACGTGCAAAATTAGAGTAAATCTCTGGATAATGTGTTTCCCTATTGGCATTAAATGCACCATCTGAAAATGCATTACCTACAGCAAATTTACCGTAAATTTAAGACAATTTAAGAGCTTAATTACCAAGATTTTAATTTAAGACATTTTAAGACTTTTTAAGGAACCATAGGACAGACTTTTTAAGGAATCCTGTTGTGTCATTACTGTGATATGTGATATTTTATATTTTAAAGCTATAGTCTGTCATGTTAGAGAGCTAGCAAGATTTGAAAGTGGCACCTCCTCTCAGCCTCCTCTAAGCTCCACCCCATACTCCCCCTCCCATCAGCGCTCCGTCCAGAGCCACGCCCCCTCAAACTTGAACATCTGACAGTAGGATTCAGCAGGGAGAGGAGAGCCATTATGCTACATCACCACAGTTGTAAAATGTCACACTCAAAGCCAACATATTAACATCATATTTTCACCTTTATAATGGAGACAATATGGTCAAAATGTCATATCCTATAACCTCTTCAATACAAGTGGCACGACGACCAGTTTCCAAGCACAGATAAGCTAGCATGATTAGTTAGCATTGGGCTAAAGGCCCCAGACATACTTGGCGGAACGCACACAGAGCGCGCAAACCTGAAATGCCACAGAGGTCTGATTCTTTTCCTTCCTTTTTCTGAACACATAATGTATTGACTGCTCTCAGGGTGGAAGGACCATTTCACCCAGAAGAACAAAAAGTGCTTCTGAACAGAACGACAGACTTTAGCTTTAAGTGTGAATTGAAATGAGAGAGGCTTGTTTAAAATGTGCAAACAGGGAGGAAAGGTTCTTCCAGGGAGAAAAGTTTGCAAAAGTAAAGTTGCTATGCAGACACCATCAGGTGTTGCTGTGATGTTGTGTTGTGTGAGTGTGACTCGTCTATCTGGGCTCCATCAAGGCGTTCACTGTTGCTTCACCGTTTATGCTGCCATAACAAGATAACGAGGGGCCTCCTTGACTCCGGCTTCCTGCAGGGTTTTGTGTTGACTCTTTTTTTTTTTTTTATTTTTTGCAAAGTTTGGAAAACAACATTCCTTTGCCATAAAATATGGAGAGCTTGGAGATGCTCTGTTTGTCTCCTGTATATACTGTAGATGTAAAACTATATGTTAGTGCCACATATGAGAACATCATCAATAGGAGAAGGGCTAATGTTTCATTTTGGGAAACAAAACCAGTATATTTCACTGTCATTCAGCTTTGGTTTCCAGATACGGACGTGATGAATTCCCAGAAAATTAGTATTGAATATAAGTCAGGGGAGGAATGATCTCTCATAGCTCAGATGTAGCCTCTGAATATCTTAAAGGCTCTTGCTATTGACTACAAGTCACCCAGAAATATCTCATTGTCTCATTGTTAAAATGCTCACTGCGCTCTCTGCATTTGAAGACCCGTGCTTAACATGAACCTCCACAGTCTGAATTTCTATGACGCAGACATTTTTTTTTCTTTCTCTCATGTTTTTTGATTTGACAAAGGCGTTTTACCTCCTTTTTCTCTTTGATTGCTCTGTGGGCTTTAAATCCCTCTTGCGGTAATGGTGGTTTTTGTTGCATTTCACAGTTCATCACTCATGGAAAATTATGGTCTGGAACCCCCTCCCCATCATTTCCCTGTACGCCTTCCATCATCGTGCATGGGGCTCTGAAAATAAGTGGAGAAACAGTACTTGGCTTTCTGCAGAGATCCGTCGACTTTTAATGGCTCTTTGAACCTCTGGGGTGGATTCCCCCTCAGAGCTCACTTGCTTGAGCACTGATTTTAACAATGCCTCCTTCCCTCTGTGGGACACGGGTAACAAATGGCAGAGTGTCTTTCATATTTAGAGGCACTCCTGTTTTCATTTATGTGAGTAGGGGGTCTTTTAATGTTAATTGCAGCAGATAAGTGGGAGTGTAGTGAATGGAGCAATCCCAGTGATCCCATCTCTCATTTTTATCCATGGTGGGTGGGTCAGATGCTCCCACATCCGTGGCAGGCGCTTTCCTTCCTCTACTCAGCATTTCAAAGCAGCATGGCCGCCTGTCCCTTATCAGTACAATAAAACCTTCTTCTTTTGGAGTGACTGGTGTATGCAGCATGCATGCGTGTGTGTCTATTTGTGTCTGTATCTACATCCACACCACAGGCTTTCATGAATTCTGAACTGCAGCTCACAGCACTGTTTTAGTAGACTGTTTGTATCTATTTTAGGATGTAATCTACTGTATGTGCCGTCCTGCTATGATGTGGAAAAACAGTGCCTTCAAATTCTGCCTGGATTTGGTTATTTTCACCCTTAAAAAGCCTCAGATTCAGCCAAACTGTAATGCTGCCATTTTACCAATATTACTGTATGATAGCTGTCTCAGGTGAGCCACACATAGGCTGCATGTGTTGGGCCGAGTTTTGTTTGACATGTCCTTGTGTATAGTGTAATGTAATGTGGTTGGGGGGTGGCGGTAGCTCAGTCTGTAGTGACTTGGGCTGGAAACTAGAGGGTTGTTGGTTCAAGTCTAGCTTGGACCAAGTCTGGAGATTCAACTGGTAGCTGAAGAGGAGGCAGGGCTCTGCTGAGGTGCCCTTGAGCAATGCACCAAACCCCCAACTGTCACTTGCATACAGGGCAGCACCCTCAACTCTGTCATCTCTCCTGTGTGTGATATGCAACTGAAAAATACTACTAACAGTGAAAACTGTGTTAAAATTTCCCCATTGTGGGATCACTCTTCTTAAGGCAAAAAGAGATTTAATGCATTATTTTTTCAAACAGAAGTTCTGCTGAGGAAACATCAAATAAATGACTACTTTAAAGGGCGTATGGCCTGATGCTAAACACCATATCTGTTGCTGTTGGCCCAGTGCATTAATGAGTGGCTATTTAACTCAGATAAGTAAAGGATAGTAAAGTGGGAGCTTGTTTTTCTCACTGTGTTTCCTCTGAGGAGCGCTCCTCTGCTCTCAGACAGCTTTTAGGCCCTCTCTGTCGTCCTCCTTGTTTGAGGGAAATGTGAGGCTGACAGGCTTCAAAGATCACTCCTGGATTACGTTGACTGACAGCTCCCAAACCCCAGGATCTGTTGTGCCTGGCCCACACTGAGCACAGGGCAAACGCTGAATCAATAGCAACGCTATCAGTGATGGAAATTGAATGCTGAGTGCCCGCTCATGAACTGCATAAGAGCATTTTTTTTCCCACTGCTCATCTCAGGTATTTTTCTGAGTACAGCTGCAGCTAAGAGAAAGTGTAAAGTTTGTTGGGACGTGCTTTTTTGGAGCATCAAAAATAGAACGCAGGCAGACGAGAGGCCACAGATGGAATTGTCTTCAAAGTACAAAGTCGGCAGTCTTTTAAAGTGATATCACACTGTCGGAGAACATTTCCATTTTCCTGTGCGCTCGGCTTGATCTGACACCGAAAAGCAATTTGACATTTGCTGCCATGTATCATTTTGGATGACTGCTCATTGATAGTTGCAAACAGGCTGAATTACTAGTCCAAAAAGACAGCAGGGAGCAAAACGTAAAATTAAGTGACATTTCTGCAAGAAACTCTCCTATCAAACCCATTCAGGGAAGTTTAAGAAGTGAGATTTTTCGCCATTGTGAACTTTTGGGAGGAATGGCTCCTCTGTGCATTGTCCCACACATGACTGGGTTGCTTTGTAAGCTAACATCTGCTCAGCAGAGGGAAGCGGAGCGGTCAGCGTATAAGACAAAGGCCTGGAAAATGTGCTGGCTTAATTAAAGAAGGGGAAGAACTAGTGCAGCTATTTACACGTAATCCTGACATAAATCTGCAGTTATCGCACTGACGAGACTGTCCTCTCCCCAAATTAGGAAGTACCCGAGAGCTTTTCCTTAATAAGCAATCATCCTGATTAACCCTGGGCAGGAGTTACAGTCCTTTTCAAGGGAAGAGGAAAAAGACAAGAGAAGCTGAATGTAACTAGAGGGGAGGTAGTTAGCAAAGTGCCATCTTGAATATTGAGATTGTTAGCATTTTATTAACCCCAGTCAGGACAGACAGAGTAATTGGTAAATTGGGTGTAGACTTGCAGTGTCTGCAGGACTTTGGCCTAAGGGTGCTGGCATATAGACACTTGGCATTTCAACCTCTCCATCTCCCAAGCCATCCACTCGGCAATACTGTCTGCCTCGGTCCATTGCTCCCCTAATTAGCACGTTGTTTTATTTCCTGTGGCTGCTAAACTAGTTTCCGTCACTCTTTTTTTCAGTCTGCAGTGAAAGGACGTGCCGTGAAAACATCCCCCACAAGGTGCCAGGCACTCGTCAGAGAAGTCTCATATGACAAGGGTGCAAGCCCTAATCTCTTCATTATGTTTGCAAGGACAGTGAGCGATTGAGAGGTTTGGCGTGGAAATGCATTTTACATCCCCTCTGTCTGCACATCAGACGCTCTAAATGAAATGATTTAGTTGGAGGTGCCAGGCATTAGCAGTTACTCTGGGACACGCATTGTTGTCGCGTTGAAGGCTCTCTTTCAACGACGTTCAGACTATTCCCCCACCGTAAACACGAGGGAGATACGCCAAGCTGCAGACACTATGGCAGGGAGCATTGGCGTTTGATAGGAGTCTGCTACTCCCTCCTCGCTTGAATTCCCTTGGATCTCATCAAGGGCTTTCTTCTGCATGTATTAGCTGCTTGCTTTCCTGCCATCACCCTACTGCTTTAGAGAATATGAGAGAAACACTGAGCAGCAGACAATCACACATCAGCTGTGGATTATACACTGCATGTGCATACCTGGTTTTATATGGTTGACCTGCTCTTTCACATTGTGATGTCGGCACATCTCACTGATCAAAGTTATTATCATTTTCTTATGCGACTTGAATAGTTTCTGTATTACTTACCTCACCTTATGCCAGTTTAGACTGTGGGAATGTGTCTCTTTTATCTACTGTCTGAACTGAGGCTAAATTAATAACAGTAATGCTAATAGCAGAGCCACTACCAGAGCTCTGGTATTATACAGTAAATAGTCACTGGCTGACGTGGCTTACTTGAACACTTAATGGAATGGAGCCATTGTTAATATTATGAATTCCACCTGTGCTTTTTCCTGCTTCACAACTTGCAAAAACACTTAGGTTTAGGAACTAACACTTCAAATGATAAGACTTGTTCAGTGAAAATGAGACTCAACAGTATGAACACTGGACAAACAGCTGATTGTAAAGTGAAAGTGAAACTTAACGTATATAGGACACGAACAGTGTTTTTAAACTACGACACTACGTACCACCACGGTAGATGGATTTACCTCACAGACTGTTAAGTGTTGGTATGACACACTGATGGCTGTTACAAACTGAAGGAATAGAGAACACTGTCATGTCTCTGTGGCAGCGCTGTTTCTCACATACATGCTGGCTTTAAAAGAGGTGCCGGTGCACTCTGGCTGTCAGTAATTCTGCACTCATTTACAGTAATTTGTTTTAGTCCCAGTTGAATAAAATGCGTCCTGCTAATAACACTAATTGGCTCCACTAATGTACTCCCCCTCCTCCTCTAAATACTCCCTCAGCCCTGCCACTACCTGACTTTCAGCCACTATGGTAGCTCAGTCCATTGTTCCTGTTGGAGGCTTTAGGTCAGTTTTTTTATCCACACAAAGTCAACAGAGCATCCCTCTGTGTGCTCATACAGGGTATGAAAGCTGCTCATATCGACCACTTCTTCTACCTGCCGCTGAGCTTCTTGGGATTAAATGCCTTGATCAAGAGCACATCAACCCCTTTTCATTTTAAACCAGTGGTTCCCAACCCTTTTTGGCTCATGACCCCATTTTAACATCAGAAATTTCTGGTTCCCCTTAACCCTAAATTGTTTTGTTTTGTTTTGTTTTTTTATCACAGAGTGAGAATTTTTTTTTTGTATTTACAGGCTGCAAGTTAATATTAAATAATAACTCAAAAAATGAATTTTTTCCTTTGTGGAGCACTTATTGAGTGCTGTGTCTGAGCAGGTTGAAGCGTAGTAATGCACACGGTCACGCGTTCAGGTCAATCAAGACATTTTATTTGAATTTGTTTTTTATTACGGAGAATGTGTGGTGTTTTAATTACACTGAATATCCAGTTGTTACAAAACATTTTTTTTTTCATTTTTATTGATTACTAGAAATTCCGGACGACCCATTTATATTCCAGGTGACCCCAAGTTTGAAAAACACTCTTTTTAAACCCACTCCTTACTATTACTAGCCTTCATCTCACCATCACTGTAATTTTGGAGTAATTCAAAAACAATTAGCATGGTGAGTTTACAAAGAGGAAGCTCAGTCAGATTTAGATCAGCTAACAAAACGACCACATTTCCAGCTTTTATCCTGATATAACAGAGCAAAATCTAAACCTGACTCGAGCCCTTGATTCATTGCTCCTGACTCTTTTGAACCTGCGGAAGTGCTTTTGGGGAACAGATCAGAAGCGCCAACGAGTGTCTATATGTGTGTTGGTGTGTGTGACTGCGTCTTGCTGTGTATCCGGGTGCCATGTGGCACCGAGCGACTCAGCTCTGCTCTGCCAAGAGATAAGAACACAGGGTAATCCACTCGCTGCACCAGCCTACTGGATTTCACCTCTGAGTCTTTGTTGGAAGTTGCAGGTCTGCTCCATTTCTAAAGTGACAATTCTTGCAGAGCGCCATATTGACTTTATATGCTGCACATGCTGAATGTGAGAACCTATTTGAAATAGATTATGAATGGCAAAGCACATGGAAGGGAATAAAAGAGAAGCTAAATCCTGCAAGGGCTGGAAACAAGCATTGTTCATGGAGGATAGTTTCACATGGTGATTAGGAACATTAGCATGTAATAAGCTGCTCTAATTGTTTGATTATATAGGTACTCTAATCTTTATCACTTTATATTATCACAGCACCACAAAGATTATGTGTGAGATGCTGTTTAATCCACCGTGTTATTGTCAGATCAGTGCACAGTGAGGTAAAGGTGTTAGACTGTTGTGCTGACTGGATGTGTGTCTTACAGGTTTCTGCCAGAGAAATGTTGGCAGCAGTCAACAAACAGGTCTGCAACAAGAGGACAGAGCCTGCTGGGAAGTGTAGGCGGAGGCTGGCATATGGCTGACAGTGCTCACAGGCTTTTGCCTCACCAGTGCTAACCATTATTTTAACTGAGAGAATTCAGTTCCTGAGTGGTAATACAGTGTCTTTACTGTTTCCCTGAGTGTCGCCTCTCAGGTGGTTATTAGTGATGTATGAAGCCTGATAGAAATATCTGCAGACACTCATTGAAAACAAAGCACTGTCAACTTTGTCAGGGTTCCCGTGGTTCCTTAAAAAGTGTTAAAATTTCTTAAAATTTAGAGAATTAAAGTAGGCTCCAGCCCCTCCGCAACCCTGTGTAAGGATAAGGGATAGATGATGGATGGATGGATGGAATTAAATGCCAATACGAAAACACAGTTTTCAGAAATTTACTGCAATGTTGCGCATTATTTTGTTGAAAGCTGTAAAGTTAAAGTTGTAGAAAGAAGTTAATGGAGATGACTAATTGACTGTCTGACCTCTGTGGATCGGTCTGTGGTCTGTGGTTGAAAGAACACATCGTGAGACCACAAACAAACACTTTGGTTCATAGAGGAAGCTCTTAAACTGCCTCGCTCACAGCTCTGGTAAAAGCTGTGTCAACTGATGTGAAAACTGTTCTGTTGTGTTGTGGTTGTTTTCTGGATGCACATTTTAGGCATGCAATCCTGCAAATTTCTATTAAAGAGAATAATGTGAGTGCAGTTTTTAAAGAAGCCTTTCATGCTTCCATGATATTGTAATTCATGTTCCACTTGTGTTAAGTTTAAAGCATTTCCTTATTCCCTCTCTCACCACCAAGGCTGCTCCCTGGAGCAATTACAGTAGATTTGAAAATTAAAAACTCGCCCTGTTCTCAGCTACTGTACCCTGAACCAGTGTTTACCTTTGTTATATAATTGCTTGTGGCGTACTTCTTGTTTCAGGTCCATTATAACTTCTGCCTTATGAATATTCAACACGGAAACTTTTACATAAGGCCTGGTAGAAATACGATATATGTTTGAGTGACAGCCACTAAACAAACTCCCTCCCTCCAAACCTTGTCTTTTCAAATCCCTTCTGGACACCGCCTGGCTGCCTCCAGCATAACAATTTAAATCCCACCTGATAATACCTCTTGTCACACTGACAGCTGTCATCAAGTCAGCCGTGTTTAGTTTGCTTTTCAAATTAGCGAGTGGATATTCTCACAATGCTCTTTGTTTTTCCTCTTCTGAAAAAGAGAGAATACACCCTGAGGGAATGCAACCAGGCATACAGCGAGTTTTGTTCATGTTGCTGAGAATTGACGGGCGGTTTGATTTGACATTTGCTGCAGTTTGCCGCCTCAATTATTGAAGTTCTCAGTGTTTCAGTCTGGTTTTGTCTGCTGTTTCTTTCTTGTTCACTGTACGATACAAACTGCGTGCTGCCGTATCTGAATTTTTCCATTTCATTACAGAAACTTTCAATGTCATTCTGAAGCTGAAGTGAGATATTGAGTGATGAGCGAGTCGACATCACAAAGATCTCAGAGACAAACTCTTATTTCTGGATTCCTGCTGTCTTCATGAAAACTTCCACATTCAGCACCGCAACTATATTTGGGCAAAAACATGAATTCTTACTTAATTTACGGCAACTGCAGCTTTGCATCACCCATCTTAAAAAAATCGACTAAGCTGCGTTGTCATATCAGCATCTGTTCAGCATGGAAATACACAGTGAGGACTCATAGCTCAGCTGCATCATTTCATTGAATTGCTCCAGCATTATGGCAATGATTCAGGCTTATTGTCGGCCATAAAACACAGCGTAAGTGGAGCCCGTGGAGTAATCAGCTAATGTTCTGAAAGCAACAAACAGTAGTATCTAATCGGCTGCCAACCTGTAATCACCTCTCTGTTTACCCCCCCACCACGTCTGCAGTATCTGAGCTGTAACAGCAGCCATGACCTGTGTCTGTGCTCGTCCATGTGCACAGTGTAAAGGCATACTGGATGTCACAGCAGGTCCTTCTTCCCTTTTCTCTGCATCTTTCTTATACTTGTTGTGTGTTTGTGTGTCCATTTGACACAAGGAAACATCTGTTTTAGCAGAATTTTAGTGACGTAGCATCACTTTCTTCATCCTCACCTTATATTCACACATGAATTTCCACATGTAACAGCATCAGTCTATCCTTGCTCTTTCCCACCTTTTATCTGTCTTTCTTTCTTCCACATCTTAGTTCCTCCTGAGCAACATTTTGTTACCGAGCTGAACAACACAACACTTCAGAGGTCGACTCTTTGAACTGAGTCAGGACTGCAAAACTGTCCTCATCTTTTGTAATTAGGAATATATTCTTCTGTATTTTGTACATATTTGAAGGATAAACCTTACATATTTGGATACAGTGTTAGGCTTCAAAGGCTAATGGTTAGAGAGCAGGATTCATATCCAGATGCTTGGATCAGCTTGGATTTGTGATTGCAGGCAGCCGCTGACTTTCCCCAGTCTTTCATAATAAGTTTAATGTCGTAGCAGAGATTGAAAGTATTTCAATTAAAAATATTTAAAAGACTTATTTAATGGCTTTTAATGGTATTGTTAATAATTTGCAGAACACAAATCGCTTACAATTGTATTTAAAATACTTAAAATTTATCATGTGATTTTTTTTTCCCCCCCCCAGACATTTGTTGTTTCTGGGTTTGAACTGCAGAAAAAAAAACTAATTAATTAGCTTAATGGCAACTGTAACATATAATATAATGTGACATGTTGTGAACTACTGTACTTCATATGTGTTACTGTGGACTGCAGGGTTAGGTGGTACACAGAGGGGTAAGGTTGTGTTTTGTCCTCCTGTGTGACGATCAGCTGTAATGGTACTGTTTTCTGTCTTTTGTGTTCTTTAAATTTGTTGCTTGTAAAGTTTGAAATCTTAGACATGTTCTGTACTTGACACTGATCACATAAGTTGTCTTCTGAGTGTCCATTCTGATTCTGATTCTGAAGTATTGGGAGATAAAGTGTTTGTAAATTCACTTCAAGGCCATTAAATTGCAGGTGACTGATAAACCACCTACACAGTCACCTGTATTCCTGTATTCCTCCCACATGAGAATGCATGTCTGCTTTGAAGCCATTCTAGTTCCTCTACAGAGCTCAGGCCCAAGGTCAACACACACTACATACCTGCACCCCTGACACTGGCATCCTCTGTTCATGAACGCTTCAGGAGAAACTCCACAATAGAGGCTTACCACATGCCCTCTCAGCTTCAGCCTAATGGTTGGTTTGTTTACTGTACTGTGCCTTAATTCTTTAACTGTTCGAGGACATGCTTGGATAAATGGAACGCTGTTTAGCCAGCTTAGGATTCTTCTGACTCACCTTACCAAGGTGCCTTTACCTGAACTCAATGAAAAATAACTAGCTGAAGTGTACACTGACAGTACAGCAGTCACACTCACTGACTGTGACTTAAATTAACAGCTGCAGTTTCCATTTATGTTAAATTTCACCGCAGCTTGTTTTCAGGGGCTTACTGATATTTAGGAGGTTTATTAATTCAGGTAGATTGGCTGTCATATCCCCATTAAGCAGTTCAAACTGAGAGGAGGTTTGACAATGCTGTTCTGTCTCACTGCCAACAGACTCTCTGAGGGCTTCAGTCTGTGTGTGTGTGTGTGTGTGTGTGTGTGTGTGTGTCTGCAGTGCCACACTGTAGAGTCAGTGAAACGAGACTGTTTTCACTGTCTGTAGTCTCATTGCTTTGTGAATTAGTGGAGTAATGTTACAAATGTCCATTTAACTTATTTGTATCAGACAAGAAATGATTCAATAATCCATAATATGTAGTCTAAACAGCTTTGTTGATGCACAAGAAGTGAGAAAATAAATTGGTAGATACATTGTTATGTAGACTCAGACAGCCTTTTCCTGGCTTTGTGCTGTCATTTTGAATAGAAAGTTTTCCCAAACTGCAGCAGTTTATTGTCCTTATTTTCCTTAACAGAAGCTAAAGGGCTTATCAAAAATCAAGACAGACTGCCCAGACCAGAGGTATACAAGGTCAACTGTCTTCCTTAGTACATCATGTAATCGTACAGCTGAAGCTAAAACATTGTCCTCACCACAGTTTGAATTTCACATTATCTGCATCGACTCACTTGAGCACAGATCTGACAAATCCAGGCAGTGGTGTGATAATGGCACACAGATTAGATCTATAAGGAAGGCTGAATTACAGCCAGCCCTCGTTTCTGCCGATACTGTTGAGTCAGAGCAGAGATTGAAGTTTGATACTCAGCAGTGATATGCATTAGACTAACTTTATTCTTTCTGCCCCAGTGATTTCTTATTTACGCTGTAATGAAATGCCAGTTTGAGTGCTATTGACATTGTTGATCCTGGCATGAAAAGCTGCAGTTATTTACAGTCTGATAATGTGTCTTGTTTGCAGATGATGTTTTACTGTTCTACTCCAAACATACTGAAACGCCTGTTTAACCAAATATGTTTTCTTTGTTTGTGTCATCCAGCGCTCACCTTTCCGCTAACTTCTTCTCCCGTCCCAGTATGAAAACTAGGCCAGCTGAACAGATGAAATGAGAGACAGAGGCTGAAGTCTTCGCCGATTTCCCAAGTTACATCCGAAGAGCTGTTGAGGCGTTCGCTTCCTGCCATGTTTAGAGCATTTATAACACCTCCGCCCATAGCTTCCACAACTCTGTCACGTCAGATAAAATCAACTTTCAGAGAGGAGAAGTAAAGGCAGTACTAGGAGAGATCTTTTTCTGCTTGGAGAGAAGGGTTTGAGACATTGCTGGGGCTGGAAACAGAGGAGCTGCACCCCAGTTTCACCATGCATCCTTGTTGTTGTTGTTGTCGTCGTTGTTGTCAGTCAAAAGTCACACAGGGTGATACAGAATAGCTGAACAGGAAGTCAAGGGTGAGAATGAACGAAAAGCATCTTCCTTAATAAGCAAAATTTACTTTGAAGTCTCACTGAAGTTGCACAAATTTTGTTGGGATATATGTCTGCAACGGTTTATAAATAGGCAAAATTGGACACAGGAACCTGCAGTTCATTTCACATACCCACTCTATGAAAACTCTGCTTCTAACACCTCTACTAACAAGGAGAGGTAGATTCAGGGGAGATTGCTTTCCTCTGTACTGTCCCAGATCACACTGTAGTCTGCAGTTACTGCATGTGTATTAAAAGCAGAAAACTGGCTGGTGATAGAACATTCCCAGGACATGGATTTTAGAAGGAGAATATCTGAATGCAGCAAGTCTTAATGTTTCACTTCTTTTTAACTGTGAAATAATAAAAAGCCAAATGATGTTTGTCACGCTGTTTCCCCAGACTATAAAAACACACTTGAATAAGCCATTCACATTTTCCTCTAATGTCTGTCAAGATTTTCGACTCGCCTGAAATGTACCTATCAGCTGTAAGTTAGTGTGGCTCCTCAGCAGACCAGCAGCTCATTAGCAGAGAAACAACAAGACTGCTCACTGGAAGAGGAGCTCTAGGGAATTTTTTTTTGTTTTTTTATATTAAAACACCATTCAGTTTTTTCCCTAATGGTTCCCAAGGGTCATTTTTCAGCCATGTTTAAATCCTATCCACATACATGATTGGGGATCTGTGCTCTAAGGGGCTTTGAGGAGTAGTGGTGTGACATTTCAGTGTCAGAGTCCTAACTCATAAATCAATACATACAGACATCGCTCACTGCTACAATCAGCAGAGAAGAATATCTGACCAGAATAGACATGCAAAAACCTTTTTATCAGACACACAAGCGTTAAAGCTGATCCGGGTTTTATTATACATATGCTGACAACAGATTTAGAAGTAAAAACACTCAGTTGTATGTCTTTATAATCTATCTGTTAGGGATAGGTATTGGCAAGGACTTGACGATATGATATGTATCACAATACTTGAGTCACCATATGATACATGAGTCTGCCGACTGTGTTTCCGGGTGATGTCTCGTCAAATGGTTATGAAGATTCGTTGTATTGCTTGTCCATCTTCTCATTTTCTTCCAACTTCTTAAATGCGAAATGCATCTAAATATCGGCTTTTAAACTTGTCGGCGGTGCCTGGAGAGGTGGACTCGCTTCCGCCATGTTTGTTTGACTGCTGGCAGTAACATCTCACGAGATCTTGTTCCTTGGAAAGCAGCACTAAACGCTGATCATGTGAGACTTCTTCTTCTTTGTTTTTGACAGACTAGCTATGCAGACTACACGTATGTATGGCGATTGATGCCCTCAGGTGAGACTTGCAGGCTGGTTTATACTTCAGGCTGCTTCTCCGCACGTCCAATGAACAAAGAGATCCTCCTCCCTCACTCTTTATTTTATCTACTGTATTTTCAGCCTGTTGGCTGCTTAATCAGCACAGTGATCACAGGATCAACCACTGCATCTAATCCCCTGTTAAAGTGGGTTACACCACTGTGATTCTGCTGTGTTTAAATGTACACTAAAGTTTTTACAGGCCACCATCCAGTCTCTCTCTCTCTCTCTCACACACACACACACACACACACTGCTTTGTGTGGTCTCATTAGTTTGGATCTCTTGGTTTAATTAATCACTAACCATACTTAATTCATCTATAATTTCAGCAGAGTGGAGTTGATTAATGTAGTGTTTCCCTCTGGCCCTGTTAAAGTTTTTGATTTGCTTTTCCTGTTTTGTTTTGTTGTTTTTTTTTTTTAACCCCCTCACTTGTCTCTCATCTTTATGATGGCACCTCATCAAGAGCTCAGACAATCAGCTGGCGGAGCACCCTTGACTCCCTTTTGAGGATTTTTGATTACGATGGCGGCGGATGCTTGAAGTTATTGTTGTGGAATCAAGTGGATCCACTTGTGTTTCATTGTGGCTGGCTGAGCGCTTTTAGAGCCTTTCCTTTTAGTTTTTATTTTATGGACTGCTGCCTTTTTAGCCCGATGATGAAGGAGAAGGCTCTGACAAGCTTTGAGACAATCAATATCAAGTGCCTCTTGCTTTGGTGCAGTGCTGCTGGTGTTATTGTCAGGTTTCTTTAACTCAGTTTAGTGCTGTATGATGACAGAGATTTACATATTTCAGAGTTATTGACAGGGGACACAATTATTTTTTGTGCTGAAAATTTGTTAATTTTTTTTGTTAATTATTATTTTAAAAAAGTCCCCAAAATAAATAGTTGTCTAAGAGTTTCATTGATCTTTTTGTAAATCTAGTAAGCAGTCAGAATCACAGGAATAGAGCCAAGTCGTTGTGTGTATTTGTCCTTATTTTTCTTAAGGGTTCTGTGTGACTTGCCTTTGAAATGAATTGGTGTGTGTGCGCTCACTTCTCCTGTCAGTGTGTTTGAGTGTCGTGATCCTGGGAGCTCGGAGAGAGGAGAAGGCCCGAGCTCTTTTTCCCAGGAGTCATCTGCCAATCATTTCCTCACATTCAGTGGTAAGAAGAAATGGAGACAGAGGGAGAAGAATAAAGGGAAGAAGAAGAAAGTCTCCCTGTAGAATGACTAAATAGACCTTCAGTGATCTGACAGAGAGGCCTGGAGCTGAATCCCAACTACGCTCTGCACAGTTAACTAGCCACACTGGGAATGCAGGGCTTTACCACACTATTGATTTTAATCATCTCTTAAAAGCTCTGATTTAATAATAAAATAAAAAAAAAAAAATAAGAGACCCTACAGACTGGTGTAAAGAAATTAGAAATGCTTTGAATCCAGATTGTGATGACTGATTGGATTTAGTGAGATGCTCCACACCCTGAGCAGACCCCTTTGAGATAATTATAAGGTGCTAAATTTACCCCCCGCTTTGGCCGCTACTGACCGAGTCACAGAAGCGCTCATTAACAGGAATAGATTCTCCATGTTCTCACGGTGGTCTCAGAGCCACTAATGAGGGCTGAAGTTGGATGACGAGAGCTTGATTGAAGGAAGAGTGAAATGTGAGGACACCGCCAGAGCACGGCAAAAATGAGTGCACTACGCTTCTCTGTTTATTCTTCAATGGCAGCAGGCCAGGCATTATTCCTCCTGATAGCACTAATTTCCATCAGTAATAAGTGTAACAGTTACTAAACGCTTCCAAATTCCTAAAAACTGTGGCAATACTCCAAAAATAAATACAGGATCTCTCTTTTGGAGTGAAGATGGAAGCAGCTATTTGCAAGAGAATCAATAATGTTAAAGTGAAACACTCAATAGGCCTGAATTTTCTAACACTTATAGACACACCTTATATTCTCCACTTCTCATCAGGAACCTCACGTACTTCCTGTTACAACAGAATGATGAGAGAAAATATCTTTCACAGTAAGAGATTGCACCATTTTTAATAACCATATCCAACATTTGACAGATATCCCTTGTGTGACATCAGGACAGCAAATGATCTAGCACTAATTTGCGAGGTAGCCATACTGTTGGAGGCGGGTCGGGGTTCATATCCGTGGGGAAGAAGCCAGGGCAGCTCCCAGCGCTGGGGTTAGCCTCTTAGCTTGGTCAAGGTGACAGTGATCCATGTCTCTCTGGAGGGCTTCTATACAGGATATGTGGTGTTATTCTACCATTAAAAATCCCTGTGAATGAAATGATGGCGAGAGGGAGAGGAATGGTGATGGGGGATGGAGCCGTGGTGAGAGTGCCATGTAACCTCCGCGCCTCATGATTTCATCTCCTGAGGGATTTCTCAGCTAGAAGACGGCAGGTGATCATGGCTACAGGCGTGTTTTCAAGTCTTAATGTACAGTGAAAAATTCTTCAAGTTATCTGACCAGACAGTTTGATCGAAAGATGTGGCATTGCAGCAGCCAGCGGATCGATCATGCCCCGGTGTATCGGCTCGCCGTAGAAATGCCATCGTAATAAACGATGAATGACACTTGTCTCGAAAATAACAGTGATCCATTCCTGATTTGGTGGGGACAGCAATGTAGCCATCTACAATATGTTTTTATTCAAAATCTGCATGCATGTGTCTCTGAATAAGATCCAGCAGCACTAAACAAAACACATCACTTACATTCATAATGTTCCATTTTTAAAAGACTCAGCTTTGATTTAAAGAGTTACATACTCTCTCTGTATGGTCACGACCACTTTATTCTGTAAATTCACTTCTCAGATATTTCATTATTGTTCGCTATAGATCATCTGTAATAAGACACCATTGACCAAATCAATGATTCCCCACCAGGGGTTGCCTGGGGTTTAAAAAATTATAGCAGAGCGATATAATAATAATAATATTAATAAAAAAAAAAACTCAATTGTACATGTACTGATTCAACGCATGAAATGTGAGAAGTCTAAATAATTTTTAAAAAATCACTAAAAATGGATAATCTATTCAAATAGCCAGCGTCAAAGAAATGGCTAAACAGAAAGTAAACGGATAAATAGTGAGAATGAAAGCTAAAAGTGTCCAGGTATTGTACTGTATGTGGTTCACAGTATTAGACTCATCATGAATCACGACACAGCTTATTTTAACCTGAAGTAAAAGATAAAGATGCAGTGAACTGTCCACTCTGTGCTGCATGAAAGTGCCAAAGTACTAAGACACCACCATTAAGCGGCCCAGTTAACAGCCTGAGTTAAAGGTATGCTCGCAGCCATCAAACAACTCTTGGCTCTAAATCTTGATGTACTTGTGTTGCTGTCGTAAATATAGCATCTCTTAAGCAGGGGACATCGTCCTGTCCTCCAAACCATATCGCAGTGGCACCTGGTAGGACTCACACTGCCATATAAAAGATAATGGAATATAAAATAGTTTTTATGTCCTGTGAATGTGTCCAGGCTGTGTGCTGAAGGCTTTCCCCACCATTGTTTTAAGGCTCATGAATCTTCTAAATCGCCGCCGCTGATCATGATGAACGCAACACGAGGACGTTTACACATCGTCTCGCCTCATAAGCTGCCCTCAGTTGACTGGACAGCTCGCTCTGTGGTGCTTAAGGGGGCCGAGCGGTGCAGCGTGTTGCCTTAGCTCACTATTGGACTTCCCCCACCGGTGCCACAAAGCAGCATCTTTCATTTGTAGGACCGTTTGAGCTTCAAGCTGCTGAGGGTTGGTGGAGTAATAGATATTATCTTTGTGCTCATGTGGGTGTGCAAAAACAACTTTATAGGTTTGATTCTTACTTCCTCAATCATTATTTCATGATTCATTTACTAATGTTGTGTCTAACCAACAACCCAGTTACTCCACCAGAAAAAGAGAAAAATAACACATTTGAGATTACATTGACGTATTCCAACATCATTTAAAATCAAACGCTTGAGTGCCATTGACGTATTTTCAAGTGTTTTTTCGGCTCTCACACAGCCTGTGACTAATTTTGGGGCTTCTGGGAGATGTAGTCAGAGCATAAAGAGACGGTATACACCTCAGAGATCAAAACAGGAAGTGGAGACGATCGAGATTAGAGAGCAAAGCAAACGGATTCTGGACAACAAGTGGTGATTTTGGTGAAAGTGTCCTCTACTCTACCTCTGATAAAACAAGAATGGAACAAGATAAAAACAAATGTTTTTTTCATGATGAAATAGAGAGTCTCTTCTTTCTTTTGAGCTATTCAGTGTTTTCATAGTACAAAATATTCTGTGAGTCTAGAAATATGACTCAAAAGGGCCAAAAACACTGGAACAAGGCACTTTGTGTCATAAAACGGCTGGCACTCACTGAGTTAATGATTCTGTCAAGTGATCAGTTAATACAAAACGAATATATTAAGGTAAAAGATGAGGGTCACTTATCAACATTGCATCCTAATATAAACAAGAGTGTGTGTGTGTGTTCAAAGGCTGTAATATTAATCTTCAGTCCATTCCTTTAGCTTATTTTAATCATTAATGTGTGTTCCTGTGCTTTCCTGTGAACCAAATTCTACTTTAAAAAGAGTTAATTTTGTCAGAATCCTTATTAAAATCAGTGTAAATCCATTGTAGAACCATGCCACAGGACCACAGCTGGCAGCCCGGAGTGTGTTGGGGTGTATTCAGCTCCCTCCTTCGTCTTGTTGACCATGGTCCAAGCTGACTGACCTCTGGCCGACCCTGAGCCATTTGAAAATATGATTGTAATCCTTGTGAGGATTTGGCCTGGGTGTCTATTACCAATGTAATCTGTCACACTGGCATCCAATATTCATTCCACGTCCAGGTTAAGCCTCTCTCTCTCTGTCTGAGCCACCCACCACCCTGTGTGAGAGAGAGGGAGAGGAGGAATCCTGGAAAGGTGTTGGCATGACTGGAGAGAGAGAGAGGTTTTGAAATTGAGAGAGCACTGCTGGGTCGGGGTGAAGAAATCTATTGTGGAACACAAGGTCTCATTAATGCAGCAGGGATAGCTTTAACCCCACAACCCTCCACTTTGACACATGCACACAAAGAGAGGTAAAGACATGGAAGAGAAATAGAGAGAGGGAAGCAAAGAGATGATACATGTTAGCATACAAGCATGGACGTTTCTATATGTAATCTACATATAGAAATGACAGTACTTACACATGCTCTGATGAACTTATTAGCAGTTTTCACTCACCTACAAGTTGATATTTATCAGTTTATCAACAGGGTGGAGTGTGCAGAAGATAGTAGTTTTGTATCATGCTATATTTACCTTATCCCAACATTATTATTATTATTTCCCATTTCCCATCTTTTACTGAATGGATAAATATAAAGGAAGACTTTATGACGGGACTCTCCCTGGCTTTCTCCCTTTGTCTCCTTTAATGTTGTAATGATTTCTGGATCATCTAACTGCAGCACATGATCTTTTCTCTTGATGTCTCTTTAACCTCCTCTGCAATTACAAGCACTCCTCCTAACAGACAGTTGGATCTTTACAGCTGAAGATGTAAAGCAAAGAATAAGAGTGGGAGTGTGATGTGGAAATTTAGCTCTAATAAACTGTGGTGTGGAGAGTGTTTCTTAGCAAACCTACAAAGGCTGGAGCATGTGGTGAGGAAGCAATTTGTTGCTCTCATTAGGAGTTCCTGGGCTCTGCTATTGATATGTGTTTAGAGATAAACTCCTCCAATCACTCTCCATCTGTCTTTGTCTCTCTGTGCTACAATAACAGCAAAGACAGGACTGCATGTGTGTGTTGGGAGGGTTGAACGTGGGTGTTGTTGTTTGTTTGGCTGGATGTTTGACTGCCTGCATTGTCTGGGTCCAGATGGCGTTTGAATAAACAAAACATAATATTTCATCTCTTGAAATATCTCGAATCAGAAGGATCAGTATTAGCAGCAGAGCAGCCGTTCTCCTCACAGCAGCCAGTGATTGAAGCCGACACCGTCGCCTTCATATTGTAGATCACAATATTGATGTCAGTGTCGGAAATTGTGCCCAAAATTGGATCTGGTTTGAATCTTCAATGCAGGAAACATTTTATTTCAAATGACTATATGGTATAATATCCACATAAATTATAGGTTATTGGACACAGTCTGCTAATATTCGTCAACACCAGGGGAACTGTTGAGCATGTTAGTGTTATTGTAGTGTCGTGTTATTACTATTGCTATTATATATACTAGTTTAAAGGTTTGATTCATTCTCAGTCTGTTTGCTTCTTTTGTTACATTCACATATTTAAATTTTCTGCAATTTGTCTCCAAGTTTCGGAGAACTAGTTAAAAAAGTTGTTAAAGTTTCTTATTTAAACACTGCTTTTATATTTTATATTGTATACTTTTTAAAGTGTAAACTAGATTGAATCACACGATTAGATCCTCTTGAGCGCTTTAATTTGAAATGAAATGTATTCAAGAAAGAAAGAGGAAGAAGAAAAAGAGAAGAGGGAAAGTCAGAAAGAGGGAAAGGTGGAGGGTGGATTCAGTTTGCTACCTGGGTTACAAGTCCAAGACATCTGTCAGACAAGCGCTTTTGTTTGATTGGTGGGAGCCCATCTATCTAGATGGCTTGTCGGCAGTTAGTAAATTTATATTCCCTCACGTCCCATCCTCCATCAGTGGTGATGGTGTGTCTGGAGCAGGACTGTCAGCCACTGTGATCATCTTATTTAATCTTATTTTAAAACACCGTCTGCTCTGCACTTCCTTTGTATGTGTCTACTCATATCTGCATCTGATTTGTGCAAAAACAATACTTGATGATAACATTTTCCCATAAAGGTTGGTTGTTCTTGTTTTTTTTGTTTGTTTGTTTGTTTTAAGGTAAAGGTTGAATTGTATGAGATGAAACACCTCTCACGTGAATGGGAGAGAAGAGAAAAACAGAATCGGTGCAGCGTGGTTTGTTTGCCAGGAGTGTACAGCAGTTATTCACAGATTCAAGTCCAGTAATAAATCATAAAAATGTGAGAATTTGCATAAAAGTAGGACGAATATTTCAGTAGGATAAAGTCCAGGTGCCTTCTCTTATTCCTGTCTAATGGATAACTAAAGGTGCAGTACAGCAGGGGAGGATGGTTTTAACTTGAAATTAATAGTTGTTTAGATGATTAATTAAACTGACACAATGAAAGATCTCAGCACTGAAATATGCAGCAGAATAGTGCCTTGATTTACAAATAGTGCCTTGATTTACAAATGTTAAAGAGATAAATCGCTCCAGACAAGTGATATGAAGGCAAATTGTTGTCTGCAACATTTCTGAAAGCCTTAAAGCAAAGGAAAAACACCTCCCTGTTCCCTGTGACCTAAACACTGCAAATAGCGCTGGTCTGTGGAGTGCAGCTGTATGGAATTAGTCTAATTTATTATCCTCTACTTTGCTGCATTGTTGATTTTTATTACTCTAGTCGGCTGGTAAAATTAGCCTGAACAGTTTGACAGTAATGGGGACAAGACCGGAGTAATTTAGAACAGCTTCCTGATTATTTGTGAAATCCACCCACATGTTGGCATACATGAACACCCACCTGCACACACACACTCACTGCATCACAAAGCTAATAGCGGGATTAAGTGGCTGTTTTTGGTGGATTGACGCATCTCTATTAGCACCAATTTAATTTGACCTATCCGCTCGAGCAGCCTCGGTGCTGGCTTTGTAGGCTGCGACGGCTGTCCCCCATCCTGACCACTTATCATCACACTGGGATTAATAGAAACATCTTTTGTAATTACAGAAATGCTGCATTGTCATGCTGGCCGCTGTCAATGATTTTAATGTGTGCCAGGCCATTAATCTGCTAACAGAGCCCTCAGCAGTGCCCTACAGTCAAACACAGAAATCTGCTATTGATTTTCATGGGGCCGTACTCAGCATTTTATGTCCTTTCTCTTCTGACCGGTGAGCTTATTGATCTTCATAAAGGCAGTATTTTGTCGTTGAGGCGAGAAGCGGCGGAGACAGTCATGAAAGGGTTTTAACCTGTGTGTTCGAGGGAGCGCTGGACGACTGGCCCGGGTTGCCAGGTGCTAAATGCAGCACATTTTCAGCTGATCAATGTGATCACAGCTGGGCTTTCTGTGGCAGAGGTTTTGATGGTGGTGTAAATGTATCACCTATTTATTTATTCATTTATTTATTTATATTTATCTGTTCACAGAAAAAGAGTTAATATTCAAAAACATTAAATATAGTAAAGTGTTTATGATTCCCCAGTCAGTATGTGAAGTAGATAAAAATATTTTCACCTGACTTTGCTACAACATTGAAATGCTCTCTATGTCTTTATACATCAGTACTGTAATCAAAAAACCTTCATTGTCATATGATGACAATAAAGGTTTTTGATTTGATTGATTGATTGATTTGATAAGTAACATTTTCAATGAATGCCTTTTCGTAGAGTTATTTTACATTGAATGAATGAAGCAAACCTACAGTCCTCACTCATGCTGATGATGAAAAGTCCTCACTTATGAGGGTCAGTAATTTCTGGCTGTAAACAGAATATTGTGTAACTGCAAATTTCAAGGCACAGTTTTAATTACAATTTAAATACCATTTCAAGCATATAAGGGCCCCATTTGAGAAGGCCAAGTGCTATTTACAAAAATGCATGTGAATAAGCATACTCCTTCTGTTGTTCAGTTAGTATGATACCATATAATTAACAGTAATTAATAAGGGTAATAAAAGGAACATGTTCTCCTCTGTCCTCTCCAGTCTACACCTGTGCTCCGAGCAGAGCGCTCCCCGTCACTGAATAACAGTTTTAGGTCTCCCTCGATGAATGCTCATTTCCAACAAGCCACGGCAACACAGCTAGCCATCCTGCATGCCAAGTGTGTTTTTTAGAGAGTGCGCACGCCCCCTAAGCAGGCATAACTGTCGCATATGAGTTATTACACATCTGTCTGTGGATACGCGGTGCACCAGATGCTGCAGTTAATGGCACACCTAACCTCCCACCATGAGATGGTACATTAAAACCTGTGTGGAATTTTCCACTGCCAGTCCTGCCTTTTTCCTCCTGTCCAGTGTTGGAAGAGGCCTGCAGGGGACAGTCCCCCAGACAGGATATTAATGGGGCTCTCCAGCAGTCAGAAGGCCTGTTTCATTGTCACCTTGCCTTGGAGGACAAGGGAAAAACTTGCAAAGCTTATTAGCCGAATGGAGCCGTTTCTCCCTCGATCTTTGCCTCAACGCTTCATTAGACTGTCTTACATCAGAGGCCTGGTCCTCTCCCTGTTTCCTCTCTCTCACACACACACACACACACACACACACACACACACTCATGCGCAGGGTGACATCTCCCACCTAATCAAGTAGTGGATTATCTTGTCCTGATAAATTGGAGCTTGTAGCACTTGAAAGGTCCTCTTGGAGGAGTGCCTCCTCCTGACAGCTCGCTGGAGCCCCCAGGGAGCAAGGAGAGAACATGGCCTGGTAATGATTTGTGGTAAATCAGACAAATGTTTTTGGAAAGACCTCTTTCAAGCAAGGGATGTGGTGAATTTAAAGCTTGCAAAGAAACTCTAAAAAACACAAGTCAAATGGGAATAAACATCAGCCTTCTATGAAAGAAGTTATTTTTGAAATGAGTAAATGGTCTGAAAGGTTCAGTGTTCTGTGATTTGTGGTCCTCTGGGCCACTCGACACACGTGGCACGTTATTGTTGTGATTTCAACACTGGAGAGCGGGAGAACACAGACTTCTTGATTTCAGGACTGGGGATGATGTGACATTTGTGATGACAGAGAGGAAGCCAATGCACTGTAATAACAAGAGTCAACAGAGGTGTTGGCAGACTCCTAAAAAATAAATGTGTACTGTAACATAAAGTTAAGTGGCTTCAAATATTCATATGTGACTACACGCTCCACCCAGCAGAGCTTGAGCATGCACACAATCCCCTCTCAATGATTCAGCTTTGGGTTTACAAATCCCTAAATGTTGGAATGACATCTTTCTTACACTGATAATGCTGAAAACTAACAACCTTGTATTACTTTGTCTTCCTCTGCTCTGTCTCTCTGTAGGAGAACCCCTACATGTGTAATAATGAATGTGACGCCAGCACAGAGGAACTCGCCCACCCTCCAGAGCTCATGTTTGACATCGAGGGCCGTAACCCCACAACCTTCTGGCAGTCCACATCTTGGAAGAAGTACCCCAAGGCCCTCCTGGTCAACATCACGCTCTCTTGGAACAAGACCATCGAGTTGACCGACGACATCGTCCTCACCTTTGAGTCAGGCCGGCCCGAGCAGATGGTCCTGGAAAAGTCTCTGGATTATGGGCGAACCTGGCAGCCCTACCAGTTCTACGCCACCGACTGCCTGGACGCCTTCACCATGGAGCCCAAGACGGTGCAGGACCTGACTCAGCATACCCTGCTGGACATCATCTGCACTGAGGACTATTCCCGAGGTTATGTTTGGAAGTATGATAAAACAGTGCGCTTTGAGATCAAGGACCGCTTTGCTCTGTTTGCTGGGCCCCGGCTTCACAATATGGCTTCGCTTTATGGCCAGCTGGACACCACCAAGAACCTGCGGGACTTCTTTACCATCACAGACCTGAGAGTGCGTCTGCTCAGGCCCGCGACTGGAGCTACGATGGTGGACGAGAACAACCTTTCCAGATACTTCTATGCCATCTCTGACATCAAAGTCCAGGGCAGGTAAGACCTCAGTTCTGACATAAACGTGATTTGGACACTGGCTCAACACCCCAAAGTCCCAGTGTGTCAATCGGTTCTGGTATTTCAGTTAATTCCAAGGTGTATTTTTAAGGGCATTTGCACCAATCCATGGACCAAGAGGTCCATATAAGAGACATATCTGCTCTGGGCTGCCCTGCCAGGTTAATCAAGATATGTGTGGACTAATTCTCTGAGGAACCATATTTAGGACAACCTCTGTGGTTTTATTGCAGCAATAGTCTAGCTATACCCAGTAGTGAAGAAAAATGTGTTTACCCTTACCATTTACCTCTTTTTTCCAATAAGGCAGCGGATCCATAATGATGTGCAGTGTTCACCAGTTTGTCAGTGTGTCCAAATTAACCGGATTGCGAGCGCTCTATTTTGGACGCCATATTCACTCAGCTGTCCATTAGACCGTGGAAGACATCGGAGGTGGCATTCCAGCCGACAGGTCACTTCACGTTGTAATTAGTGTTTGATTTACAGAATCCACAGAGGGTCATATAACATGAAAACAAGCCGCCATCATTGCATCAGAAGAAAGGTCAAGAAAAGCTTCTCCTTCCCGATAAGAGTCACTGGGGCATACGACTTAAGTGGATCTGTTTTACACTGTGTGCTTTTTCAATTTAACAGATGTGAAAATGGCTGTAGGGGTGAAGGAATGAAGATTTAATTACTCTTGTTTTGCTTTTCACACATGAGAGGCTCGCAGTAGCGAAGTGCAGTAATTTGAAGTGGAGAGGATGACGTGTTCAGTCACAGCAGACAGCCGTTGCTCTAGCCAGTGTGGTAGAAGGAAAAAAAGAAATCAAAGTTTTCTCAGCTGAGCGCAAGAATCAGCATCGGCAATAACTTAAAGACCTCAATCGTTGTCATTCTCATGCTACGCTGCTTATAAGTGCACTATAATAACATGTTTTCTGCTGTGACATTATTTAGATTAATATTGTCAAACGCCTTCAAGCTATTTAATGAATCTCTAATTTGTTGATTTCCTTAATGTGCCATTAAAATGGAGTACAGCCATACTCCAGTACGCATGGCTCTGGAAATGGGCAGGTACCCTTGAGCACAACGACTATGGTAATGAATGCCTCGCACCGAAATAGAATTTTTGACTTTTCTTATGATTGAGAAGGTCATTCAGCAAAAATAACTGTAGGGAATTTACTAACACAAAAGGGTTGGAAGGGGCATCCATTCAACACTCGCTGAAATGAAAGGGCCTGTCATAAGTGCAGATTATTTATTCTATCTGACTAATCATGACCAAACTCATACATCCCTGTGGGGTTGTAGATTTGAGCAATGGCTGCACGCCACCGTCGGGCCGCCGTCGTTTACCAAGCCGCTACATTTAGAGTGACACTCGGCTGAGAAATGTTCCCCACTGTTTACCAAAGGTAAGGTACAGTTCATCCATAATGAGATACGCTCTACATGGAGAGGCTTCACTCTTCTCTCCCCACCCCCACCCCCATGGCAAATCACTGCTCAGCCCCTTTCTCCAAGCATCGTATACGAGACATAAGCTCCTTAACCCCCGGAATACAGTTCTGTAAGACTCGGTGGGAGCGATTTTGCAGGGGCAGCGAGGTTGAGTCTGGCATATTTCACTGTGCTGGACTCGACTGCCATCCCCCTGGATCAGGAGTGAGAGGGGGAGTGGAGGGAAATACAGTAGGAGAGCTCGAAGATTTTCTGCCCTTGCCACAACAGTGTGAGAAACAAAGAAAGGAACCTAAGCTCCTTGCCAAAGTAGGTCAACCTAGAAGACATAGATAAAGAAGGGAAGAAGCACAACTTTGCAGAAGTAGACCTCTTTGCATCTATAACATGCAGCTGAAGTTGTTCCAGGGAAGCCTGAGGTGTCATGCATGACCTTTCTATCATGGCTGATTACAAGGGAGGCTCCAAAGGTGCTGAGGAGAGAAAATCAATGAAACAAATTTCAAATCAAACCAAGCATGGAGCTGTGAGATGGATGTGAACAATGCACACTGGCCAGTGACTTGAATGAATTTGACGGCCTCACTGTTTTATTGTGTCAGGAGGGCTAAATGGCTGCGTGGAGACAGAAAGTGTGCCGAGCTGGGAGGATTTTCTAATTATCTACTGTATGACTTTGGCGTAATTGCCGTGTCTCTCTTTTTTTTTACATGCTTTACAGTAACTACAGCCTGCAATTTGGTCAACCGTCCCCCTCTACACCCCTTCGCTTGATCCCCCCTCCTCTTCCTCTCTCCTGCCTGTGATCAATACAGTGTAATTAAAGCTGGAGAAGATTCAGGCTACTAGAGGATCTCTTTCTGGCTCTCAGCCTCTCACTGTGTCTCGCTCTATTTCTTCTGTGCAGAGTAGACTTGTCTCTAAAATGGCTCTGGGTCCCTGCCTTGAATTATATACGAAGACCCCTTTCTATTCCTGTAAAACTGCTCGAGAGATAAGCACCAACTACATACCCTCGAAAAAACACTACCCACCACAAATTAAAGAACATTATAATGATAAATAATCGCAAAAGCTGTGGGTGATACTACTTTATATCATGCCACTGGCATGGTTTTTAAGTGCCAAACACCTATCCTTTTTATATGCTTAAGTTTTAAATAATCTGGCAACAGACTTGTGCTATTAGTTCCAAACCTGTGCTTTGCTGTCAGTGCATAAAAATAATGTGAGCCTCATATCTTGAAGTAAATATCCAGCTTGTTTCTGCCCTGTTTGAGTACAGCGAAAAAAATAAGATAGAGAAAGGTTTGACCAGTTTACCTTTGTGCCTGTGGGAGCTGATTCCATTTCCAAAGCATATATGAGGCGTGGGGCATTATCAGGGAGGGTCAGAAACAACCTCAAGGGTTCACAGTCACTTTGACTGCAGGGTTGACAGGAAATTCACTTGAAGGGGAGAATGGCTCATTAGATGCACCAAGTTTTTTTTGTTTCTGGACAGATTCATGGATAGACAATCCTGCTCAGTGACTGTGAATCCCCACACTGACCATGTTCCCTGCAACAGCTCAGGATATTGCAGCGGACTATTCCCTGGTCTGGTTTTAATTCTCTCTGGGTCTGCTATGGTTGAGCTCACATGCAGTGTAACTTTTACAACTTAAAACTCTAAGAAAGATCATTTGGACGTTCAGCAAAGTGAGGAGTGGACCCAGCTTCTTTATATTTAGTCCCTTGAGATGCTCAAGTGCACTACCAATAGTTCAGATCATAGAGCTTTGCCCATTGCCCCTGCCCACAGGATGTAAATATGTCAATGTGCCATCACTCACATTAAGATGTTTTTTGGCACAAAAATCCTGATCTGTGATCAGGAATTAATCACTGGGAAGTAATGAGGAATAGTTTGAGAGTGGTGGCATAAAGGAAAATAAGCATGTTTCCTAAAATCACAAATGATTTTTTCAAGCCTTCCTACTGCTCTGCTATATGAGTGCAGACTTGTCCCAATCGAGCTCCAGAATTTATGTGACTTCATTTGTTTACAACACCATATTGGCAGTAAAATCTGCATCAAAATGAGTGGCGCCGGCAGTTTTAAATCAGAGTTTTAAATCACAAGATATTACTTTATTCACAAGTAAACACTAAAGACTAAATATCTGTGATCATTATCATGTCCCTGGAATACTTTTCACAAATCTTGAAAAGGTTTAGTGGTTGTAGATGTTTTAAAGTCTCTCCTCTCATGAATGATATTACTAGAAATCACACAATGCTCTTTTCCTTGCTGTAATCACAAGAACAGACATGCAAACAGCTCACTAGCAGACATAATGTTTCTCTGAAGGAAGACTTTCATCTGAGGCGTATACAAATATGACAGGTGTAGAAGATGAGCCAGTGTGTGGGTCATACTATTCTGCATTCTAATTGGCGAGCAGTTTAGTGCATGTGTGCTTTGTATCCAGCTGTTTCAACTACAGGTCAGCAGTTTGGTGAGTGATGGCTCTGTCGGATCTCCCCTAAGGGAGGAACAAACAACAAGTCAATCTGCTTTTTTTCCCTCTCCCTCCACAGTGCTTGGCTTGCTCTTAGGCCGGCCTGTAGTCGACAGATAATCTATTTGTGCTAATTTCATGTTTCTCCCTGCCCACTTCCCCCTTGAATAAGTCATTTCACTTGTCTGCTCTCCTTAGTCTCTCTCTCTCTCTTTAAGCATCTATTTACCTTCTGCTGTGCTCTGCATTTCAGCCTTTTTCTAATCAGCAGTCTGCATTAGTCATTGTGTGGGAGAACGCCGCGTTTGTGGGACGGGCCGAGCTGAGAGGTCCAGATAACTTGGACCATCTGTTAACATCCACGCCCTGTCGTGCTTTTATGGCTGTCATCAAATGACCCACAGCCTTTTGTTAGTGCAGCAAAAATTAGTTTGAAACGTGATTTGAAACATCACTGAGGCTATAAGTCAAACTGTGTGATGTATGTCTCTGTCATATTTACTGCAGAATGATGGGAGGGCAAGTGGACCGTCCTCATGGTTGCCACTCAAAGGCCAGAGATGTAAAGTGGTTGTAATCATACACCCAATTCATTCTGCCCCCATTCATCAGTCTCTCACTTTGCCATCCACTCTGCCACTTTTTCCATACACTGTTTAGCCTCATGCAAAGATGGCACTGCCATTATCAAACCATTATGACGCAGGCCAGTGGTCTTCTAGTTTAGTGTATTTAATCAATGCCGATTATCCATCAAGGAATGTCAGTGGGACATGTATTATTATACATATTATTATTATATGTAATATCAATGCATAAATAGCATAGCACTGTTTCTTTTATCATGTTTATTTTGACAACCACTTCATATTGTATCGTAGTGATACTCATCCACTGTGTGATTACATACCAAAAACACATTATATTGTCCCGTGGCCTGCCCTAGTCTTCTCCCTGCTCTTGTTTATCCACCTACTCACTTCAAAGTGTGCCCGGAAATGTTCCTTTTATTTCTTTCTGCTGTGTTTTGAGTCAGTTCAGGCTGAAGCTGTGAGCTGTGCCTTCCTACACTTGTGGCTCCACTGGGAGAGGAAGCGTAGGCTGGTTTATTAACTGCTGATCTCTAGTTTGCAGCTGAAATATCAAATATCATCACTCCCCTCATTGAGGGTTTGTGGATTGAACTGGGATCCTTCTGGATATTATGAACCTGGATTTTAAATCTGTGGTACTTGTTCCTGTCTCTGCGTCACATTACCAAACAGCCCCGGCTATATTCCCTTTGTTTCTTTCTTCATTCCTCCATCAACACCTACGCCACCTGTCGCTCTGTTTCTCCACCTTTGATCATCCTCCCTCGGTTCGTCTCTCACTGCTTCAGTCTGCCAGGTTAAGGAGCTTGAAAGGAGTTTGTATCAGTTGGGGCAGAAACCTTTTACTCACCCTGTTCCTGCTTGATATGGTTCTGAAAAGTGAGCATTGGTGTTTGGACACAAGAGCATTTTCAGACCAACCTCCAGCTGCAGACAAGCAGAGGCAAGCTGGTGAAGTGAAAAATCTCTGCAAGAAATGAGTCCTAATATGATGCATTACTTCCATTTGTCCTTGTAGATTTTTGGCTGTTCACAACACCTGCTGTCCTTTTATTGTCCCCTTATTATCCACATGCAGCTCCTGCTTCGACTTCTCCCTCTTTGAAGTGCTTGTTAATGTAGATAATGAGAATAGTCGTGTCGAATTTGTTTCCACTGGTTTAATTGTGTTGAGCGTTTACTATTCCCAGTCATTTACTCAAACATGCCCCCATCTAGAGGCAGCTGTAGTGGGTGTGTTTCTGTGTGAGACAGTATTAATATAGAAGCTGGTCCCCCTGTCCAATTAATTGGATATTCCCAGCTGCAAAATCCTCCCCAAGCAGTACACATGTGAACCGTGAAGGTAAAAAAGAAGGAGCATCAGGAGAGGGCGGATTTGAAGAATGCAATAGGCGGAGGTAGAATATGAGACGCATCGTGCCGGCAGCAGCAGAGCGTAGTGCGCCATATCGAGAGGCCACAGCTGCCTGTGCACATCTGCATAAAGCTGCTGGCAATATCAGGCTATCGTCGGAAATGGACAAAGATGGGGCGTATTCCCATGGTGGGCTAAAAATATTCTGCTTGATGATGATTTCTTGTCAATCAAGCTTTAGTTCAGATGCTTAATGAGCTCTCATTAAGATTGGTGGCCATATTTTTAGCCATGCCAGCAGTACGGCACAGTGGATGTGTGAGGCCTGTTCTTCCATCACCCTGGTCACTGTTGAATGTGTTATCATGAAATTCTTTAGAAATATTTATAACATTTTTTTTTAAAAATGCAACAATATTAAAATCGTCATGGTGTTAAGGCCACGGTACAATATTATTGCAGTATCGTCAAAAAAATGACTTGTTTTAAGAAACAAACAGCAAGGTAATTTTTAAGTGTGGAAAATAAAGTGCCAGGAATGTTGAGGATGAATATACTTTCTCTAAATGAACACCATCATAATGCTCAAATGCTCTAATCACATTGCTTGCTTATTGCTTCACATCAAGCATCTTTTCCAAATGATGGTTTATCAAGTGTATTATATATTACTTGTATTCCCTGACTTGTAGATGATCGCAGTCCTTGATTGTTTTTGTTTACCACAAAACCAAAGTGCATACATACTGAAACTTTGCAGGAGATTCTGCTAGTTTATTTTTTCCTCTCTGCTCACCCTCTGTGCTTGTATTGCCTGCCATCTCTTCCTGCACTGCGCAAGGGATCATGGGAGTTGTGGTTTGCATCTCAGACCGACCCATCCAATAGCGCCAGAAAAAAACTTGTTACTGTCACGTGCCACGGCATTATCGTGGGAATTTTGAAACTAAATTAAAGTGGCTACAGTTAGCATTTTACCTGGTACATTACATTACATTACATACAACATGAGCATTGTTATTGTGAGTATGTTAGCTTGCTGATGTTAGTTATATCAGTGCTTTGAGTAAAATGCGAGCTCCACAGATCTGCTATACATTAAACCATCATATAAAGAGTGAGGGTAATATAAATATCATTGCATAGCCATCCTTTAACAGGGTTGGTCATTTTAAACAGACCAACAACAAAATTCTATATTGCCATAATATCTAAATGTTTACATGTAGAATAATATAGATAGATCAAGACAAGTTGATCATGTTGAATTTTAGTGATATAATATGTTATAAAAATATCTCAAACATTCATGAAAGACATTGTACCTTGTCTGAGATGTGACACAATAGTCTGCATTCTCAACCTATTTAAGTACTTTTTAAATAGTAAAGATATAATTCAAAGTTGTACGCCATTATCTAGTGCACTTTTTGTTGTGAGCTACACAATAAAATGGGGCTTAAGAAGTGGATTTTGTCTGACCCAAGGCATAAACGTCACACATAATTAAGTTAATCAAGCCAAAAAAAGTCATTTCATATCCTTCACCAAGCAGGACAGGAGTTCAAAAAAGTAAAATAAAAATAATATAAAAATGCTAACAGCTCCAGTGGTTAAACATACATGTGGGTGTGATATTCATTGATATCATGAGGAGAACATACATGTGGACCAAAGGAAAAACACATATCTAATGTGCCTTATTCAGAGACAAAAGTGATGTAAAGAAAAACGTTAGGGAAAAAAAATATCACTTGTGTTTTGTGGCAACAAACATAAACTGTATTCTCATTTCAAGGCCATCTGTCTGAGTAGCACATTTTATTTATCCTGTCTTTAGAAGGTGAATATGAGTGTGAGCACTGAGGTGGACTTTTAAGTCCCAGACTAATTCCATGTATAAACTACCTTTTTTCAAAGCCAGATCTTTGTGGCTGCTTTTTAAAATCCCTCCACACTGACTGCTGCTCTCACATACAAATATCAGGATGAAAGAAGGATGGATTTTAACTGCTTAGGCTCAGTTTGCTGAATTTCTCCTTTCCAAAGACAATCCAGCTTAAGGCTATTGTACTGTACTTTCATGATATTTCATTTTTAATATTCATACACAAACAGCAGAGTGTTTGCTCTTCAGTTGTTTTCTGTCTGAATGAAGTTGCTGTATGCATTGATAAAGCAGACTGCCTATAGAAAGTCCTGTGGGTGCACAGTTGTTTGTGGAAGGGATGGCTCACTATCTTGAAATAGATAGTGCTGTAAAATCGAAAAAAATGTTCAATGGAAAACAGGTTTATACAAGTGTTTCCCATCATTGCATTTACGAGCACAAAGTTGTGCTTCTTTATATATTATGTTGTACCTTGTATGTTGGTATATTCCAGTCACAACAAACATGAAAAACAAATCCTGGCTGCAGTGTAAATGGTACAGAAGAGCTCAGTTATGAGATAAAATCAAGAACACTGAGAGCTTTATGTACAAATGAAATCCAGTGATGAGCCGCCATGTCACTGACATTCAACCCACTGAAGGTGTACAAGCCAATCCCTTACTGTTTATCACAGGCCAGAGGAATCGACCGAGTCCACAGATATGAGGAGCAAAGCTACAAGTGAGAATGGAGATTTTATCAGTGGAGCAGAGGACAGGAGGCGCATCGCCTCAGCTAATCCCTTTCCTATTCTCAGGGATGAAACAACATTTATTTTTCACTCCAAAAGCTGGACTTCTGAACTCTACTATTACTACTAGTCTCGACACACTTGTTTATTTTACGGGTTGCTTCATTGCTGATAATACAGATCTCATGTTTTGTGCACTTATTTCCCTCCCAATGGGTTTAACATTATTAGTAGCAACACAGACAACAGATCGAAATTATGTCATGATCTGGAAGAATGCACTGCTGATGTGCCCCACATGACGAGACAACTCACGCTTCACTGGTATATATGGGATGTGGTGGCTTTATATACAGGATATCCACAATGAAGGATGAAGGCCAGTGTGTGTGTGTGTGTGTGTGTGCGCGCATATCCTCCAGGCAATATCCATCCCATATTCTTTCCATAAATCCAAATCTAGTTCAGCAGGAATTCAATCTAAAATCCACACACACACACGCAAAGATAATGCATGCAGCATCTTTGATTCCCGTCATGATCCATACATTAATACCCCCATGCAAACCAATGATTAATTGCAAACTGTTGACCATAAAGTTGCATTAAAATTGTGACAATCTCAATGAGCCGTTTTCTGATTTGATTTCTCATAAAGCTTTTTTATCTCCAAGTTAAGGTCGCCAATTTTCCTCTATTGTGTCAGACAGGGGTCTGGGGCGCAGAAACCAGCCACATCCCAGGCATTTTCTCTTCCTCGCTGTCTACAGAGCACATTCAACATTCATGTGGTGACCCATTTCATTAATGGAGAAGCCTTTTTCCACGTATCTTCCCCCCGTCTTTGTCGGCTACAGCCGCCCTTGTAATGGGCCCTCCTGTCAGGTTTTCATGACTAATCCCCTCATTGACCTCTCCTTCACTGGCAGCCCCCACCACCATACTGATGGTTTGGTAACTGGTAAAGAGTGGTAGAGATGTTGGCAACTATTGCATAAACACAGTACCAGTTTGAAACCAGTATATTAATTTAGTTTATCCAGGGATAATTAGGTTGCAGAACACAGATTGGCATTGGTGTTGTTTTCAGTCGTTCTCCATGGAAATGTTTCCTGCCCAGCCTCCAAACAGCAGACAGAGCTGGCAACTAGCTGGTGAACCTAGAGAAGCATTTAGCAGCTAAACACATTTACAGATATTTTCCTCAGACAGTGGAGATCTGAAAGCAGAGCAAAAGGAGAGTGAATATTGGACTTTTATTCCCCAGGTGGCCAGAAACACCAAATGAATGCTAATGTGGCTCCGTAACTGCTGGATGTGTAAATACATCTGCTGAGAATATGTGCAAAAGAATCCGGTTCAAACCATCTCTGTGCATAAGCATCACCCACCATAACGTATTAATTATATCTAAGCAGGATATTGTAGTAAGCAAGAATTAGAAACACTTTTCACTAGATGTAAAAAAAAAAAAAAAATCTAGTCTAATTCTGTATCATAAATCAATACAGTATATTAAACCTATTGTGTAGCTATGATCTCATAACAGTACTTGTGTCTCAAATTACTTATTGATGTGAAAAATGGCAAATACATAGATAAACATGTATAGAATAGCAGAAAATTGTGATTAGTTGTAAAGTAGAACATCAGAAATAACCAAAACAAGTCATCCAGCCTCTTATGAGTCAGACATCTCACTGAGCCTTGTCACCGAAGAAAACACCATATGGTAATATTTCCCTCATCATAAGCTGAAGCAGATATTTCTAACAGAGGGAGACATGTTGATAGCGTCATCATGTTGTTCCCGTGAACACCAATGCATGCACACAGCGATGGCAAACCTCCCTGAGCAAAATATTTGATTGTGATCTGAAGACGACAGGGAGTGATGAATAAAAAGTGCTTGATAATAGGATCATTGAGTCATGAAAAGCAATTCTGAGAGAGTTATCTTTTGGGGAGGCCGATGAATGCAGACGCTCATTATGTATGACCATCCGACAGTGCTTTAGCCCTCAAGCAGAACAGGAGCATACAATAGAGCTGCACCTGACAAAAGAGAGGAAGAAGAACAGCCAAACAAAGACAAAGTGCTGTTCTGAATTGTCCAGACCTTTACTGTTTTAGCACTGTAATGTAACTTAGTGGAGCACGATGACTCAGTGGTGATGGTGGGAGGTGATGAACAGGACGGTGACTGGAGGGTTTTGGCAGATTTCATTGGGTCAGACTTACTAAGCTCTCCACAAGTTAATACATAAGGTAGCTTTTTTGTAGTATTTACTCCATGTGCTGCCAATAATAAAACATTATGAGATATTTAAAGGTATTATTCTAAAGTTTTGGTTAATTTGGGCCCTGACACTGCAGTGTGAATTCCTGCTGCATGTGCATGAAATCTACTTGAAGTGACTGAGCCATGTCACTCGTAATGCTTTGCTGGTCTTTTGGCTTGTGGTGCTGAACGGACAGTTCCAGTAAATTGCACTTTATCTTTGCATCTTTCACTGCGCGACTAGTCCTTGTCATTTCTGCCTCTGACATGGTTTTTATTGCAATATAGCTGGTTTGCTTAACTGAGGCGTTGATGATAGTCTCAATAGTCCCACTCTCTCAAATAAAATAATGACATGCTGCACATTTTGCACCTGCTATTCCCAGATGTTAAATCACAAATACATCTGCAATAATAAATCAGTTTCAAAGATCATTTGTATAAAATTATCTTCCTCTAAAACACCCTCTAATGTTGTATTACATTTATGTAAACATGCAATTTTACATATGTAAACATGCAGTTTATATATATATATATATATATATATATATATATACTGTGTATATATATTTGTCATCTTTCTGTTTTTGTTCCTCTCACTCTCCCTCTCTTTTCTTCCCTGTTGCTCAATAAAATAACTATGCTGCAAATTTCACATCTGCTTGTCCCAGATGTTAAATCATAAATACATTTCTCCTGTTCCAGTAGTCAATCACCAACAATAAATCAGTTTCAGTGACCATTTGTATACATTTTTATTTTTTCCTCCCATAATTTGCAGCCCTCCAGTGCTTACCTGTATTTTTAGTGTGCCACTCTTACTGACTCATTAGAGCCTAAACACTGCCACAAATCATGACCTTAAATGCACAAATTTAAAATCTATGGCTCAGATGTAAACACACAGTTCTTCTCCCTTCTCTCACACACACCAACACTTGCATAATCTCCTTCCAGCTATTCTTTACATCACATGACATCCTTATTAACCACCGGAGGACATGCAGCCTCTCATTTAATTTAGTGTAAGCCCTCTCTGGTCTATCAGCTAGTAATAACCCTCACCTGTGGTTTAAAATGTTAGTTAGCCCCACTGCTAGCTGAGAACATGCCAGCATTTTCTGTAATTACACCTGCTCTTTGGGTCCTACCCTGGTTTCACATTCTGGCCCCTGGTGGGTGCAGCCATGGGAGTCTGCTCCAGACATCAGGATTATGTAACAAGCAGGAGGGTTGAGACATTAGCAAGCAGTAACAAAACAACAAAAGACAATTAAGAACAACTAGCATTTATTATTTTCATTTTCCTATGTTCTGCTGCTCTTATATAAGTTTGTTTGTCAGTTAATAGTGCAAAATAACATACCATGATGATAAAACTGTATAAAATACAGGTAGTAATACCTGTAATAATGTAGTACATTATTCATGAGATGATGAGAGAAATTCTTGATGCTGCTATATTATGTTATTACATTTGCTCTCTCTTTCATAACTCTCTCTCTCTCTCACACACACACACACACACACACACTCAGAGGTCAAATGCAGTCTCACCTCAGCTAGTCTGTGGACTAGCTACCGACCCAAGCGGATCAGTGTGTCAGGATCAAAGGAGAGCCACTTCCTTTAAGGGCTCCAGTCAGCGATGTCACTTATGAAATGACAGGATCACTTCATATCTGTTCTCCAGCCGGCCTCGCCTTCAGTCTGTACGCCACCGTCCTCCCAGTGATGGAGCTCTCTCCCTCCTCCACAGTGAATTTTCTGTCGCCAATAGTCTTTAGCTGAGAGCAGTATCAGTGAGGCCCAGCATGTCGATTCTATTGAACTGGCTTGGCGTGTCACAGGCAGTAAAGACCTCCTGATTGACTCCTGCTTGGATAGCATGTCCAACTGCATACATAAGTAATGCTGAGCATTCGATAGATGGATGGCCTGGACAGATTGATGCAGGCAGGGAACCTCAGTGCAGGGAACCAGAGATGGACTGAACTTGCAGTGGATGGATCTCTATGTATACTGTATTGTTCTGTTATTTTGGGTGCTAGATAGATTATTATTTTTAGAGGAACATTCAGCAGAACCACTCATCAGCTCACCAAAAACTGGGTCACTATTCTGCAGGCCACTCCAAACCTGAGTCTTAATGGTCTACTTAAGTATATCACTTGTTGTAAATATGAGCAGAACTAAGCAGGTACGACTCCTGTGTGTTGCATTTATACAGATGTGAGGAAAACTGTGCACCTGACTAATAATTTCATGTAAAATGCACATGCACCACATCTGCACAGCCTGGATGCTCTTTTTTTCTGCCATCACTTCAGTTGTTTCAGCAGGTTGACCAGACCAAAGTGAGGAAGTTACACACGATAGAAATGTGTGTGCAGCATTTACTTCTATAAGTTGTGTATTCTGCACTGAGTTCAGATAGAACCCAAATCAAATTTTCTGCCTCTGTCATTCTCACAAAATTGACCACTTTTGTTTATTCAGCCGAGTCAGCCAGTATCCAAACTGTACGTTAGTCATCAGCTGGATGCACTGACTGTGTCTGCGTATTTAACGTTCAGCTCCACCTCTGACTGAACCCAAAACTCAGAAGAAGCTCTTTTTGTAATTTGTATACATCCCACTAAATCACGTTGTATGTAATCCATGTGGATGTGAACCTGGAAGTATAAAAAACACCAAACACACAAGGAAATAGGGATGGACGGGTGGGTCAGAAAACTCCAGACTGTCACCAAGGAAAGATTTTTTTATCCCCATGTGAAGTCACTGTTGATTAATTTGTTTTTACCACAAACCATAATCACACTAAGAAGTTTTGTTGTGAGGAAAAATCTGAAGAAGGATGAGGAGTAACTCCTTCTAGACATCCTGTGAGCTGTTGCATTAAGACAAGGTGTCCAGTTTCTCTCTGTTTTCTGGTCTGTAGATTTATACATGTTCATTCTGCAGCAGTAATCTGTAATCTTAGATAGGTTAAACTGAATATCTTTATACAGAATAGACCTGTAAATGTTGTTGCTCAAGCCAATACATTGAACAGGACATTTAATGGAAGAGTAATGCAGAGATGATCTTTCTCATAGCCTCCACTTTCTGGTGAGAGGAGGACGAGGGCTGGCGAAGAAGGATATAATTAGGGGGAGGTTGGGATCTGAGGTGCTTCCCAGGAGAGCCAGTGCTGATATCTCACTCCTTCCACTTTGCACAAATCTCTGCAGGCTGGGGGGAGAGAGGTATAGGAGGCAATTAGCAGGTAACACGTTAGCAGACAGGCTGATCTGCTTTAAGCCAATACAGACATCACCTGCAAGCTACATGTCAATGAGTGTGTGTGTGTGTGTGTGTGTGTGTTTTTCAGGAAATGAGGTGAGACAAATACAGTAACTTTCACTGTGTGTTGTGCCATCATTCACACAGCTCCAGGCCTTTTTATCAGCCGCTCCTGTGTTCCTGTTTTCATTTCCATCTGAGCCAGCGACAGCTTAAAAAAAGTGTTTATTAACAAAGTGTTTGACCCAATTGGCTTGCTTATGAAAACACCTGGGCGTTAGATTGAAATTTAATTGCTTCACTTAGTTAACCCACTTAAGGACCATGTTGAGTTTATTCTGCTCAATTTGTTGGGATCAGCAGCTTTGTGCGTCGGGGATGTTGTAGGCTTGGATTATGGATAATTACTATCAATTAGTGGCTGATACTTTTGCCTTTGAAGCCGCAACGAGCGAAATGGAGCAGTGTCGGGGAATGAACTTGGCTGAATGTAATTATGGAGATAATGGCTGAAGTGATGGGAAGGGAAAGGCCGTTCTTTTTCTGAGCAACGTGGCATTGTGTTGCTCTGGTTTGGTTTCTTGCTGCTGGCATCATCAGTGGGAAGGCACAATATGTCGTCTGCACCCACGGTGTCAATCAGAATCCCATTACTGCAGAGGTCATAGACACACTGCTCCAGGGAAGCTAAGGTCTCAACGGGCTCGCGTTTCCACCAGGATAAAGAAAAATAATACATTTGTGCCCAACAATGTCTTCTGTCTCCTACTTTTCAAGGGGAACTTTAAACTCTTGGCAGATATGAGAATATGTTTGCTGTTTTCCCTCGAATCAAAACTTCAGTCTAGTTTTTTTTTCTTTTCTCTTCCTCTTCCTCTTTTTTTTTTGCCAGTCTAGCAATTTGAGCTCATAGTCTCCTGGGTAATTTTATGAATACATATCAGGACCTTTAGCTCACAGGCGGTGGCTGGCACTCTCAATAATGCCTCAAGCAATATCACTTTGAGAGCACCACACAAAAACAATGCCTGAGCGCCATGAATATTTATTAATAGAAGATGCTGGAGTTAACAGTGACAGACTAATAGGTGGATGGAGAAGAGAGATATGAAGAGAATGATACAAAGGTGATGGGAAGTCAGGAGGAGACGACCCACGGTGATTTAAAAGTGAAGACACATCAGTGTGTGCACGGGGAGCCCTGGAGGAAATGTGCTATTAAAATGCTGTTAAATACACGTTTACTTGGCTCCTTCTCTGGAGCTGTTGTTGCTTGTGCAGCAGTGACGGAGGCTCCCCTGATATCCACATTCAGGAGCCACTGCTGATTGGCAGCACAATAACACTGGTGGGCATGAGACCCTCAGGGCTCCGCTGGCGGCCTCCGTCGTTGTGCTGACGGCGCTATCATTTCTGGACGCTGATTAAAATGTTGGCGATGTTAAAAGAAGCTGAAGGTTAAACCACTAAGGGCTCTGTGTGAAGTCTTTTCACATCCTCTCCTCCACACACACACACACACACACACACCATAGGTAGACTGTTATAGCAGAGGAGGAAAGAAAGCTATGGAGCAGCGCTGTAGGACTCAATTCTGATCTTGGCTTGATTTTAGCCTCTAATGGACACTGACTGAACTCTTAAACCACTTTTCCTCAATCAGTCTCACTGCAGTGTGGATTAGTGTAAGGGGTGTCGCAGCCTTGGGTATTGGCCGATACTAATATTGATGCGATCAGGACCAATCGTGCATACTTTTATTCCTTACTTTGTAGTAAGGACTGTCAGAAAAGGCTTGTTGAAGTGATATTACTCAAACAAAACAACAGTCAGCAACAGTAGGCATGAGAAAAACTAACCCATTTATTATTAACCAATGGGTTACATCAATTTTAACCTTTAACATAAGAATATTCTACAATTGAATAAAATAAATAAAAAATAAATTAGAAGACCCTGAAAAAAATTACCTCAATAAATCCAATAAAAGCAAAAAAAAATATGTTTTTAAAGTGCCAAATAACCACTAGTTTACCTTTAACATAAGCATATTCTACAGTTTAGTAGATTAAAAATAAATTATTAGACCCTGAAAATCCTCCTGCTGTTTTTTGCGATGCTGACAGATTTTGCACTCAGCTGCATCTTCTTTTTAGGACTTTAACAAAAAATCCTGCCACACGGCCAACATCATTATATTGTTAGCACCTTAGCATAATGTTATGGACTGCTTGTATCGGAGTGCTTATATCAGAAATTTTTGATGCAGCCTGATATAATCCAATGCTCTTATTTTTTTTTTTTGGCTGATTTTGCACCGATATGCGATATCACCCTTAATCAATGTTAACTGAGTATTACTGTGACAGCTGCTGAAATTTGAATCCAGTGTTCCAAAAGGACGTCACAGTAGAGCGCCAGTGATGTCACATTTTTGCTCTCAAATCTTTTAAAATGCCATAGAAACATTGCTTATTATGGCTTATCTGTGTGACCAGACAAACATGGATAATTGAAATAAATCAGGGCTGGATTACATTTCATGAAATCCAAATCCTTTAGAATATTTTTCTGTATCCACTGTGGGTCAACCTTTAACATCTGTAAGCAAAGTTAAAAATCAAACTCAGAGATTGTAGAGAGGTGTGTTATCAGCAGTCCTTATCTAGAAGGCAGAGACGTTAGAGTGGGGAGTGTCAGCGTTAATACTGTTCACATCCTGTAGCTACAACCTGGAAACGACAGGAGCAGCATGAGATATGAAATACTGATTAAACTGTAACTGGAGTAGCCTACTCACCCTGTACACCTTTTATTTCCTGAGCTACTGCATGCCACAAATCAGGACTAATGCACTGATAAGCGTAAAAATAATGAAACACACATGTGTTTCATTATTTTTACGCTTATCAGTGCATTAGTGGATAAAAAAAAAAAACCCAGATCATTTAATCCTTCTGTTCAAAATATGATCCTGTGTTTTTCTTCTTTTTGAACAACCTCATTTTCAACTCCTCGGATATGATGTGTGGTCAGTGCCCCTCAGCTAACTGATGTAAACATATCTGCATCATTATCAGAAGGTCAGAGCGTCTTTGAAAACCGGTTGGTAGATGGGTCAAACAAGCAAAGACAGGACATTCACACAGAAGACCACAGTTCATGTCCCCTGTAAATCCAGGACACACCATCCCTGATATACCCAAAACTGACATTAGAGCGTCATAGTTTAAAGCACACTGCCACCGACCAAGCAGGACATTTAATGAGTTGGGAGTGGGAATGTGTTCAGAAAAAGGTCATTGAATTCCCAAAATTCCTCAGAGTACATTTTGCTGCATGAGGATCATAAATTCATTTAACAGATAGATCCCCTCAATGCTCATCTAGCCTGGGCAGAAAATGAATTTGCTGAGTTTATTGTTAAATGAAGGTTCTGGTGAGCGAGGATTTAGAGCACCTTAAGGGAGTCCCTCTCTCAAACTGAAAATATGCTTCTGAGATCTCATCTCATATTAATTTGTCATGGTGATCGTAGCCGTGCGGTTGCTCCATGCTGCCCTCTGGCTAACTCTGAGCTATTCATCGCCTCATGGAGCTGCACAGAGCTGTCGGGTGGCTTGTTCCACAATTTAACTTGGCTTGTTTTCCTCAGCCTTCCTTCACACCTCTTTGTCCCTCTCTGCCTCCTGATAGTCCCTCGTCCATCCACTGTGACCTTACTACAATTATGCATCCTCCAGTGGGACAATTAAAATTGAGCTACCTTCATGAGTGGAGGTGGGGGGGGGAGAAAAAGGAGGAAATAATGATGCCAGATTTCTTGGTGAAAGCGCCTGCCTCCCTTGAACTAGCTCCTCTTGAAGTGGAAGAAGCGACTGTTGTGGTCATTCTGACTGCGTTCCAACGCCACAGCCAGTCAAGGACATGTTGCCCTTCAGTCAACAAAGTAAAAGCTGTCTGTTGTTAACTCAGCGCCAGAAAATTCACTCATGTTGACATGGTTGTCCTCTTTCAACTCCATCCACCTCCAACCACCAACCCTTCCCGACCACCCTTCCTCCTCTTTGACAGGTGCAAGTGCAACCTTCACGCCAACAGCTGTGTGTATGACAAAGAGAAGTTGAGCTGCGAGTGTGAACACAACACCACCGGGCCTGACTGCGGCCGCTGCAAGAAGAACTACCAGGGGCGAGCGTGGAGTGCTGGCTCCTACCTGCCCATCCCCAAGGGCACAGCTAATATCTGTGAGTACACACAAACACACGATATGTTAAAAAGCATGGCTCAAATGACATAGCATGTATTAGCGCAGATTTCCCAAAATAAAAAAAGGCAAATGATAAAAACTGAATCCCAATTAGCAGCAACCTCTGAGACAATCACATTAATAGTGAGGTGTCAAAGCTATGTGAAACAATTAACAATGTTTTAATGAGATAAAGGGTTTAGAAGCAAAGACAACGGGGAGACTTTATTAAGTTCTGAGAAAATGTAAATGCACTTAGAGATACTATTTATGAGCAGGATGTTCCTCTCTCCTGTAAAACGGATGTTTTGACGTGAAAATCCTCTCAAGACTAACTGGAATTCAATTTGGGAAGTGATGTCAAATGAAGTTAAATATGCACAAACTGCATTAGAAAAGAGAGTCATGTTGGCAGGTCGTACTGTATATCACACTCTTACACAGCACAGTCATTAAATAAAATGAAAGTATGCTCAAAAATGTGCACTGATGCAGTCAGATACAAGGGAAACCCCTGTTCCAAATTAGCAACCTTAAAACGCATAAAAGCTGCTTTTTATTAGTAATGAATTTTACAGTGTACAGGAGTTAAAGGAGGTATAGTACACTAATTGTATCTGGGAGACACTGTCCTCCTACCTGACCTCCATGTCAACACAATCAAGAAAAGGCTGCCCAGAAGCAGCAGCAGCAGATGCTCTGAGTCTGACTTCACTCTTTGTTACCGTCTTCCTATCCTTTACAAAACACCCACAACATCAAATCAGTGCTTTGACTGAAAGCCTGTGCAAGCGCTCCCCTCTCTATGTACGAGTGTGTAGGCTCAAGGTTTCAGTTCACTTTAACTTTCAATTAAAAGAAAAAATAACTGAGAGCAGTGTTTTGGAAGGTATTATAATGAACAAAAGCAATGACTTTATATATATATATATATATATATATATATATATATATATATATATATATATTTTGGGATGGAACAGCAAAGGAAGAGATCATTAAAACGATCCTCACATTTCTTTTTTATGAAAGAAAATATTGCTAATTTCACTTAGTGTGCTAGTTTCTCGTCATATTTCTGGAAGCTTTTCATTGGGATCACTGTAGTCCGTAATAAACCTACAATAAACACTCCACTACATCCATGTGCAGTTATAGTGGCCAGTGTGATCTATTTATTCAGCATCCTGAATCATTTTGCAGCATTAATAGGGTATAGTGTAGTTTACTCCTTACTGAGCTGAATAAAGTGTCCATCTTTACATTAGCCTTTTTATATAAAAGTTATATGAGAATATTTTTTTTTGTTTTCTTTTCTCAGGTTTGATGACTGAGTTTGTCAGTTTAAAGCGGGGGATGCTTTAGGTCGGGGCTACCTTGTGATTGACAGACACTATTATGGCATTGTCTGATCTGAGAGTTTTTTCAATGTAAACTTAACTTAAATTTAAACCCTCTAATGATGTGTTTTCAGTTCATGAAAGTTTATTATAACCTGTTTGGCCATCTAAAAATGTCAGTTCTCCACCTCTCATGCCACTTCTGGCTGCAAATAACCAAGATGGCGGTGCACAACTCAAGGCTTCAAAACGGCAATTCACAAACCAATGGTGACATCATATTTTTATATACATAGTCTGTGGGTGGGAACCCAGTGAGACAGCAGGCCTCATGAAAGAACCACTCATATGAACAGATTTGTCCTTAAGTGACTTCATGTAACTTGACACTGTTCCTGAATAGGTTCCATGCTAACTTGAAACTCTGCAGTGTGAATATCCTCTTAGTTCTGTGACATTTGAATGTCACAGAATGAATGAATGAATGAAATGTGTCCACAAACAGAGTGGATCCCTTATGTGGCAACAGAGGGGCGTTATGCTACTGATCAAATCTTCCAAATATGCGCATACTCATGAACAGTTGGCTTTCATCAAGTTGAAACAAGCAATTTATGACAAATCTGTGTAGTTAAGACACTAAACACTCAATGTGTCTCCTGCAATCCTGAGTGTGAAGCAAACTTCATGGAAAAAAGGATGATTTTAAATAAGAATACTCAAATGAACTTGACCAGAGGACTGACATGCAACATTTGGTATATTTTTTTAATCTCCATTTTTTGTGTTTTTTTTCAATGGATCACTCTCTAATACATACACAAACTCTGTTTATTATTTATTCGGATCTCCAACAGAAAAAAGCAACAGCTGCTCTTCATGAGTTATGAACAAAACAAGGACACAGTGTCACACAGCACTCTCTACACACAGTAGTTCAGTGGCACTGAAGTGAGGAGCTCAGTTTTCACTTACTGTTAATGGCCACAAGGGTGCAGATAAGCCGCGCACCAATAAGTAGATATACAGTAGCATTCACATTTTTGCAAAGCCAACTTCATATCATTTTTGTAATGCTCTCTAGTTTACCAACCGTACATCAGCTCACTCTCATTCCCACTTCGTCAAATACCAAAGCTACGTCCCTCTGTATCTTATTGCTGTCGCCCAAGACCTTTAGCATCTATGTGAGACGCAACAGGCTGTCAGCTAAATATGTCCAATGTTAACCCATCTTTTCGATATTAAAAGCTCAGAGCGATTGCTTTAACCATCCATTCACTCCGTTCAGGTACGGAGGAGGTCGAAGTGGAATGATCGATCAAACAAAGACAGGACTTTCACTCAGGAGACCGTCATTTGTGTGCAGTTTAAAACACAAAGACAACATTGACTTACTTTAAGTTAATTAAATTCCATGATTTTCCCTAAAATTAATCAAGTGGTTTTGAAGCCTAAACCTATGTGACGCCCAGGGGAAGGGAGCAGTGCTATGAGTTTGAGTGTGCAGGCATTCATTTTTATCCCACCCTGTCCTCTTATTGCATCCGCTGTGATTTCTGCCTCTCTCTGCGGTGCTCGAGGACTCTCGGCCACCGGCTGATGACTTATTCTGCCTCCCAGAGGATCTGTGTTATGAGACTAAGGGAGGGTTAGTGAAATGGCCATTCCCAGAGCTCAGATTGACAGCACATTATTAAAAAAGGTGACACACACACACACACACACACACACAGGTGCTCATCCAGACCTCCACTCCTCAAAGCATCCACACACACATTCATAAGTACTACACCAGGACACACACACACACACACACACACACTCCCTTTGCCCTGCAAGTGATGAAAAACAGTCTTAGTATAAAGTGCATTATTATACTTTGTCTTGGAGGGGAAAAAATCCATAACGTAATAACGCAGTGAAAAATCTATAGGAATGCAAGGCTATCCCTCCTGAATAGAAAAAAATGCACAAGGCTGACAGAAAAATGCTCCTTGTGCTGTTTCGTACCGACTCATTCAGCTCCAGTTCTAAAAAAAGTCTTCATCCCTTTCAGTGTTTTTCCCCAAACCCAGTGAGCATATGGCAGCTCTTTGGAGACAAATTTGTCAAAGATGAAAATTTAATTAAGATTTAATTTCTTTTTACTATGCCCATCAAGACGTCTGATGCGATAAGGAGATCGATGAATCATCTTCTGGAGGGGGAGGGGGTGTAATATTTTGTCTTACAATGGCACGAAGATGAAGAAAAGAAGAAGAGGATTTAAAAAGTGATGAAGAGAGAAAAGGATGGTGGAGAGAGGAGGAGGGGAAGTGGGCATCACTCTCTGTCACAGCTAACTCAGCCTTCTGGGGTGGCTCTGTCTCTCTCGCTTTCTCTCTCTCTTTCTATGTCTCTCACCCCCCTCCAACCCCCCATCTCTCAGTTCTCACTCTCTCCCTCTGTGCAGACAGAAGGAGAGGGATCAGTTTGAGAATTAACCATGGCAGTTCATTTCACCGCAGGCCTGACGATACTGAGAGAGATAGGAATCGGCAGTGGAGAGGGGCAGTGACGGGCGGCCTCTGAAAAGTTGATTCCAAATAGCACAAATGAGTCCTGAATGTTACGGTGAAGCTAAAACCTTAAGTGCATGTTGAACTGAGTACTGGATTTGTACATTTTTTTTACTGCATGCAGTGTGTAGTGTGTTTAAATAGAACTGCTGGCTGTCACAGAATCAGCAGCAAGTCTGCTTAAAGTTAACGTTTCAAGTAGCTTCACATCCAGAATATGTTCACACACTAACAATACTGGACAGAAGTAACAGTGAAAACATGAACTGAGCTAAAAAGCTACTGTCAGTTTTACATGCCCAAACAGAAAAAACTGAAATTCATGAATAGTATATGATTTACTCTTGAAAGTGGCCCCTTTTTATATCTGTGAATCCAGATATAAGATCTTTAGTAAATTTAAATAAAATGAAGCACATGATTTGGGTATTTATCAGAATAGTATATGACAGTAATGATACATACAATATCCATATACTTCTTTTTATTGTCTTGTATGAAAAAAATGCAAAAGTGGCCACTTTCAAGAGTAAATCATATACTCTGATACTATATACTAAGTTTTTCCATATGGGTGTATAGCTCAACTTTACAGTCTCTGTCCGTTACAGGATGATCCTCTCATCTGCCAGGGAAAAACTACCAAATACTAGATTAAATACATTAAATTTAAATATGTTGATCATAGGAAATGCATCTGGATTCACATAAAACAAGTATAAATGGCCACTTGTTGGCTCTGTCCACACAGATATAGATTAGATATTCTGATAATTAAAAATCAAACACATGGGAATGTAAAAAGAAGGTTGTTGTTAGATGAAGACATTTTTGGAAAATTAAGTATTTGTTTTCTTGGGTAAAAAAATCAACCTAGCTACACCTCTAAAGCTCACTAAGTAATGTGTCATCACAACATTTAATTTTGTGATTTGTTTTAAAAGGAAACAAAATGATGTTTGATCATGTCTGAAATCATCAGCAGTCTACTCCTACTAGAAACAGACTGTGTGTGTGTTTGTGTGTGTGTGTGTGCAAATAGAAAAACTGTCACAAATGAAAGACAAGCTTAGATTGTGGCAAAGGCCAGAGTGAAGCTGTTGAAGGTCAGACTCGTCTATGCACGGTGACATAAGCAGTTATACAGCTCGACGTTATATAAGAGCAGTGTGACCTTGCTGCATGTTGACAGCATTGTAAAAAGAATCTAATACCCACCTGCAGCTTTTTTCTGATTTGAAAGTTGCTGTTTTTATTTCATGATATTAATAAATTAGTTTCACTCCAGCCTTCTGTCTGCAGCTTGATAAAATGAATAGCTTTACTTGTCAGGACAAGATTAGCAGACACTTGTTCAGATTTAGCTGAAGCCAGCCTCAGAGTTACCCATCTCCTTTGATCAAAGCAGTAAAAGTCGTGGACATGCAGTGGATTTCACTGTAATGATTCATCCTGTCTGGAGACCAGATCCACATTAGCTCTCCACCATCTGAATGAAAGCCTCGCAGCTCTCGCTCTCTTAGATGAAAACAAGAAGAAGTGCTGTCATTGGTGGGGTTGACGATCACATTTACAAATATTTTTTATGACGCATTGTCCACATTGTGTTTCTGTCTGCCGTTGTTCTCTAATTAGTGTATGTAATGCAGAGCCACCAGATGCTACAGCTTTATTATCAGTCCTCTAGTCCATCTGGGAGGAAATATGACCAAACACACAATGCCTCACATTCATTTATTTCTTTCTTTCTTGATTAATCTTCCCTCTTGTGCATAGGATGTAGGTTTCTGTATATATATATATATATATATATATATATATATATATATATATATATGACAAGACCAAATCCCATAGGAACTCATAATTCCACCATAGTTTAAATCGTATTCCTTATGAGTGAAGAAAAGCGATCATATATGGGTGTCAAAATGTGATATTTGGGATAGCATAGCAAACTACCCTCAAACACGGTTTAATAAGCCCTGGGTGGCACATTACTAACTAATGCATTAGTGTAATTATAGTATTTTATTAATGAAACACTAACGAGGCGCTCATGTAATCACATTACACATGTGCCAATACATGGTTAGAATGTCATCATAATCAGTGCTCCATGTGTTTACTTTATGTTACTATACCGTAGGTATTTCTTTTTATTTTTGGGTGTGATTCCTTTTTAAATCTAAATACAGACTGCTCGGAGCTTCTCCATGCGGCTCGCTGCTCTACTGTGTATTCATTTAGCATCATGTGTATATGCTTCTACGCACATAAACACATTTGCTGCGCACACATATTTTCACTTCCATCTTCTGCCTCTTGCATGCAACACCCACTCATTTATGCTTTTATTCCTTTTGCCACAGCTATTTGAATTTCCATTTTACCCCCCTTCCCTTTCTTTTTTTTCTGTGAAGCTCACTGCCTGTTGTTTCGTATCCCTTCGTTCTTTTACCCTTCTTCCCCACCACCTTCTTCTTCTCCTGCCTCCGCCTGTTCTTGCTCCATCTCTTGGTTTTGTTTCATGCTTGCGTTTTCTCTCTCTCCCCCACAACACCTCCAACCACCCCAGAGACCGAGCTTGTTTACTCTGTCTTTTCCACATCTTGGCTCTGTGCAGCTGTGACGGTAATCTTTCTTTCAAATATTTGTTTCTTCCATTTCCAGATTTTTTTTTTTATTCCTTCCTCCATAGCTACCACCACCAACGTACACCTCATTCCTTCCCTGAAATCTTAAACTGCTCTTCTTTCAACTTGGCCCCTGGGCACTTTAAGACTTGCCACCTTTAATTCCCATCTACACACTGAGAGGGAACGAGCGAGCCGGGCACTCCGGCGAGGCGAGCCGTAATTTTGCTCCTGAGGAATTCAATCAGGTTGCATGCCTGGTGCTTGTGTTTTGGCAGCCTTTCTGCAGCTAACCAGTTAGCAATGCCTGTCACCATCACTGGGCTGGGTATAGCCAAAGAGCTTCAGATGATGATGGATTGCTGTAAAATAATGGCAGCCAGGGAAAGTAATTACCAACTTTGCCTGCGGTGGAAATCCAGCAGATAAGCCCCTTTCCAGAGTAGTCCAGGTAGCGCCAAGGCAAATAGGTGAGACACATCGAAGGTCAAAGCAGAATGAATACTGACAGAAACAATGTAATGACTCACACACATAATCTCACATCCACGCCAACAACTGAATGTGCTTGTGACAGTTGAATCTTATATGGACATGTGACACAGTGAGGATGAATAAATGACAGATTAGCTTGTTCACAGAGGAAATAGGATATATGCCAGAGCTTTACAAACCCATAGGGGAACATTTCGTCATTGGCTTCTGATAATTCATTAGCATGGTTACAGTGATGCTCTTTGATGGATGACAACATAACTGGAACTGAACCAGTGAAGGATGAACATCAAGCACTGGGCCTAGATGTGAGACTTACTGTAAATCAGTTGATGCTCCTCATGATTCAGGCTCTCTACTGTACTTTAAGACCCACATTAGTGTGTATGTGTTACACACGTGCACAGATCATGTCCAGCGAATCGCACACCCCTCGGAGATCATGTTCACCACCCATGATCCCTGCACAACTCATAAAAATCAATGGAGCACATCGTCAACATAAGCAGCTCCTAATGCTCTTCCTGTGCGATAGGACAAAATTAGATTGCAGCCGTGCCCCGTAATGGCGGGGCCAGGCAGGTGAAGGGGATTGGAAATGACGGTGATTGAAAATTAATCGAATGACCCGACATGGAATCTGGACATCTGCTCGAACCCCACAGGTTGTTCATAAAGTGGCGAATAATTGCTCCGACAGGCCAAATCATGACCTGGAAGAGAAGGTTATTTTGCCCTGAACTAGACCAATTAACAAGGGGTCATCTGTCACATGGGTAGTCATTTTGACTCCCGAACATCACTTTTCTTCCAGTGGTGTGACGGTTCAACACGTCCTGTCTGTGACATTTAGCTGAAAGCAAACAGCAGTCATGTAGGATTTCCACAGTGCAGCACCGTGTATTAACTCTGTATTAACACTGTTTTCTCTGCTCAAAGCTTGAACTTACTGTTGATACACACTAATGGATGTCACCTCTCTCTCTCTCTCTCTCTCTGTCTCTCTATATTTTTATCCCTCTCCATTTAATATGGGTCTCTTGCTAATCTGCCAGACTAGATGTAGATAGCGCCTGTGTTTTATTGCACTGTCAGCTACTTAACCAGGTCCTTTTTAGCACTCTGTTACTGTTTTTTTCCCCTCTTTTATCCACAGTTTAGGTTCAAGAGCTCAAACTCTTTCAGTCTCACGTGATTTTGTGAGAAACTTGAGGAACATTGTAAAGTTCACAGTAACATATGTGTTAGTAGGTGGAAATGTTGTCTATGAAATAATCCAAATAGATTGCTCCCATACACTCAAAATAGTCTTCTTCTGTGATATCACTAATGTGACACTGCTGCCAAATCAGAGTGCACTCAGTGAATGCAGTGATTCTGATTGTCCTTGCCCTTGTCCTTCCCGTCTCCTGGTTAGCATCTGCCCTCCCTCTTGTGGTTTGACATCCATTTAGCTCCTCCTCCATATGTCAGCGTAGCCTCCTGCACTTCACAGCTCTCAGACAGGTCACACATTTGGCTCCTAAATGCAGCGTGCAGCCAGAGATCAGAGGAATACTGACTGAATGACAGGAGTTTGATCAAAGTCCACGTACACAAACACACACTCAGGATGTCCTCATGTTTCCCCTGAGTACTCAGAGATATTTTGTGACGGCTCCATTAGATGAAAGGCCCCACCAAATATCCTGCACGGATTCCTCCTCGCCTCCTCAGCTTCCTCAGCCGAAGGTGTGGTGTAAGCGAGCGGATGACGGGAGCGATGGGAGCTAGAGAGGAAGAAAGCACCCTTTTTCGATTCATTCCTCTCTAGTTTACGTAGGCGCAGCCCTCGTATTGCCCAGCACGCTTCCTCTTCCTGTGGTGAGGGGGTTGTTTGTTTTTGTGGGCAGGCTGCCTTATCGAGGGCAGGAGGTAGAGCGAATGGGAGGGAGGACCTCCTTTCAAACAGATGATTAGACAAAATGGAGCTGGCATCGATGTCCTGAAAGCAAATTCCTCTGAAAACGAACAGTGACCAAAAATACACCGGCAGTGTGTTCGCGTTCCTTTGAAGCATTCAGATGTAAACAGAGAAAAATGGCAAAGTGCTTTCAAAACACCGCCTGTGCTTCAGGTCACCACAGTCCTAATTAATTCCCAAACCAAGACGTCAGTGGTTAGATCAGATGGAGAAGAAGAAGCCCATGAACATCTCAATCTCCTCAGATCTATAGCTAGCCAGCATCCTGGTGTGGATGAGATGTGGTCACCATGGGGATGAGACAGACTGTATTATCTGCTCAGTGGCTGTCTGGCACAAGGGATTGCTTGATGGAGGGAAGGACAGGCAGGCAGCAGCAGGACAGAACATGTCCTCCTAAGGCTTCAGAGTTAGAGTTTGCCACCTGACATCATTTGATATGTTCTGTGTGATATTGTGTGTCTGGATCATGTGTCTCACGTGTCCCATGACCATGTGCTGAGGGATATCTTAAAGCAGCATGCAACTTTAAACTTCAGAAGAAATAAAACATTACCCCGTTTGTGAGCCGCCGGTATTTGTTTTTCCATCTCGTTGGGACATTTTCAAACGTGCACCTTCTGCTGTTGGAGATGACAGCGATGACCTTTTTCAGGTAACAACAGGGACATCAAAGCAGAAATAATGGAGGAGATCGAGACGAAATGAAAGACAGAGTGAAGACTAGCATTGATTTAGCTGTTGCAGTTATTGCCTTAAAGCCAATTTTACGCCTTAATTTGTTTTTTTTCTCTTCCTCTCTTGCAGGTATTCCTAATAACATTGGTCCAGTTAGTAAGTACAAGTTACAGAAGAACTGTTTGAATGCTTGATGCTTTGCTTTGCCTATTGTGCCACCCTCCACCATACAACCCTGAACTTTGCCAAGTGCCAAGTGTTCATTTCTGATTCCAATATTTCCACAAAGGATCACTCAGGAGATTTTTGTGATTTTTTTTAAGGAAGACACAAAAGCAATAGCTGTGGGGCTATATTGTCATGATGGGGGCATATTAATTTACTTTATCCAGACTCAACCAGATAACACTTGCCTGGCTCTGCATGCAGAATGTCATTTGTTTTTTTTTTCTTCTCTCCCATGCATTATAAATAAATGGCATCTAGACTTTATTAAAGTGCCAAGACCTCTCTGGCAGTATAATGTCACAGGAGGTCATTTTAATATGAGCCGCGAGCGCCTGGGCTGGTATTATCTTCGTCAACCAGTAGCCCCTTAGGAGGGGGAGGAAGAAGAGAGGTGCCACGTCTCAAGTTACCGCTGCCTGGAAGGCTATGTGATGCAGGAACCATAGGATTGTATTGAATAAGTAAAAGTGCGTTCACAGCCTGGCTCAATTGCCTTTATCTTTTTCTCTCATTTGGCCTGTTCTTAGTGAGTGTCCTCTGTTCCCAGGGTAGGAGATTGATTAGCAAGTTGCTCCCTTCCTGTCTGATCCTGGATCCACATAGACTGAAGGTTAAAGAGACATGCAAGTTTTTCAAAAAATATTGGACACAATGACCATCTTACCTGTCTAAATGATGATAAAGACAGTGTTATGACACAAAAGTCTGGAATAAGATATTAACTTTATTATCTTCATCTAAAGTAAGTCTACTGACCTTTATCAGTAAGCCGCTGTTGGCTTTAATAAGATTGTCTGTGCATTTAGATATATGTAAAAAAAAAAAAAAAAAGAGAGATAAAGTCAAAGTTAAAGTGAAATCAGCAGTCTCAAAATGTTGAACTATTTTTAAGCTTGGTACTTATTTTAAGATTTTCATTATCTACCAAATATCTATCGCCCAAGTGTTACCAAGTCAAGCTCCACGCACCAAGTGTCACATGGATGACTCTTGTTTTCATCATTTAAGGGCTGAGATGATCATCGGGCAAGTTTACCAAACCGTGTTGTGTGAGACACAGATTGTTCCCAGGTGGATTTTAATCAGGCTTTAGAGTGGAAGTGAACACTGGTTGTAAAGTCTGATGCTACGTCATGAGTCAGAAATGGACATGTGGCCAAAAAAAACAAACCTCCCCCCTCCCAAACTTCTCCTCTCACCTTCAGAAGTGAGGCTTCCACTTCATGCATGAAGAGCTTAGTGTGTGTGTGCATGCTCCTCATACATGCTGTATATACATGCATACATATTCACGTCAGTCCTCTCCGTCCCGTCCAAATGCCAGGCCAGACCACGTCCAAAGGCCGTCCTCAAATCCTTCACGGGGAGAGTGTGCATGCTGATAAGTGTGCGGCTGTGTGAGTGTGTGAGTGTGTGTTTTGGGGAGGGTGGGTGATGTAGAAAGGACACTCTGACAAACCAAAGTCTTCACTTCACATCCAGATTGGCCCACAGGGATTTAGAGTTCTCACGAGTGGCTGTCTTGTCACAGCAGCCTCCTGAAGAAGTGAACTGAGTAAACTCCTCTGAAGAGGATGAAGCTGTTTTCAGAGCAAACACAAACCAATTTAATGTTTGTGTTATTAATAAATTAAGATTCAAGAGGACAAAAAAGGTTAGGAGGCCCTTGAGGTTGTTAGATGGACCAGTGGCAGAGCTATAGTGGAAAAAGAAAGAAAGCGCAGCACTTTTCATGTTGTTGTTTGAAGGTAATTGAATTCCTTATTGACTTTTCTCAATTCTATTTCAAGTTGATTAAGCCAGGCAGAATTGCTTAATGCGGACCATTAAACTGAAATTAATATTTTAAAAAACAATTCTGGCTCTGCAAGATTACATTATTATGGGTGTGGCATTGATTAAAATCCGTCACCACTCATTTACCTGAATATTCCCCATAACAAAATAATTAATGGAGCCCAGATGTGCATAACGTCAACACAGAATAATTAAAAATGAACTTCCTTTACCAGGTAGACCTTATAGATCTGGACAGTATTTTATTTTTTCTCAGATCATGCCTACTTTGTATTGTCATCACAGATTAATTGCTCATGTCCTCCCAAGTCAGTTTTGTTTCTGAGCGAACAGCTTCACAGCTAAACGCTTCACACAGGATCTAAATTCAGATAAAAAAACAAGCGACTTGACAATTTACAAGATAGAAGACCTGAGTTTGAGTGGTGAAGCGGTGTGCCCTTTTTCTCTTTATTTGTTAATTTGTCATCTTCAAAGAGCCTCTCATCGAGAGACTCAAGTGAATTTAACCCACTGGAGATGTCGCAGTCATCACCGATGCTAGAATCTCCCAGCAGGATCCGTTGGCAGAGATTTTTTGGGGAGATAAAAAAAAGAAAAAATGAGATACTGCATGATCATCTTTTCTTCATGACGATTTGAAATCAATGACCACAAATGTTAGGAGGGCTTAAAAGTGATTGTCATAGTCTTTAGACATGCAAAACTCAAAGCTAATGTATTATTTAATTCCACTGCAGGAGTAAAAAAAAAGAAATTCGTCTTGAAAATGGATCGACCTGAACAGTAGTCTGGTATTCGATTCACACATAGTTGGGTTAACAGGCTTCTTGCCAAGGCACCACTGGATGTTAATTACCCAAGATTGCATGATTCATGGAGTCAATAGGCAAAGGACAGAAAGATCAAGTGAAGAGATGGAGGGGCACGACGAGGAAACTTATCCGTATTCCTCCCTTTGCTTGAGTCCTCTCCATTTCCAACCGCAAAGTATTTCCCTGACACGGAAATACGGACTTGTATGTAATTATGAGGTTATGCTACCCACAGCAGTCCGTCATTCCAAGTCCCAACACCTGCCATTATTTATTCATTGTTATTCCTCCACCAGAAATACACTGTAATTAGATATTGATTGCATAGTCAATGTGATGAATTAAACAAAATGCCCCCTAACTTCTTTCATTTGCTATACATAGTTTAGACTGGCTTGCACAAATCATGACTTAAATACTAAGCTCAAGAGGGTTTTTTTTTCAATTTTCTCTTCAGTTTTTCACTCATCATTGTCATTGCCATAAACATACACAGCAAGTCCATTGGAGTCACACAAATTACATACAACGTCTCTCCAGTGTCCTTAGTGGCTCTTTGGATGCATCTCTTTGCCCGTCCATGTCAGCCCTGCCCCATTGTATTTGCTCTTCCCTGATTTACAGATTTCAGTCATGCTGGACATGTCCGTGTCTCCAGTCTTGTGTGTACACTACCACGTAGTGCCCCCCCCTATAGAATATCTGTAAAGTGCATCACCCAAGTGCACATGAATAACTCCTGGTTTCTCTCAATTGCACGCAGTTCGGCCGAATGTGTCATCCCTAGGTGTCGCTAACCGAAAAGAAGGTAGGCATCTAAGAATATGCAACAACTATGTTTTTTCACAGATTCATTTATCTCTCGGGGTGTTTGCATAGAAGCAAAAAAAAAAAAGGACTCTTTGGTAGCTGTGAGTATTTGTGGGTAGTATCTTCCCCCTGTTTCCAATCTTGGTTATTTTCCTGACAACCAGAAAAAAAAACATCCTCAGCCTGTTTGTCTTACTCATGATGAAGCGTTTTGGCTCCTTCAGTGTATTCATGGCACTCATGGTGCAACATGCTGCAGTGCCGTACATTATCCTCTCAACGTGGGCATTATACATTTATACATACACACTCGATTTTAATTAGGTGCAGAGCTTCCAGGGATTCTCGGTCCCAGCTTAGGAAGAAAAGCAGGAGCGGTCCCACTGTGTTTTTTATGCAGATTGATGTTAGGCTCATCTCAGCTTAATATATTGTGCAGATGAGATGTGCAGCCACCTCCAAAACAACTAGCGCACAACCGCTCAGCTCTGTGTTTCCATGACTGCAGCCAAGCGCACATGGTGTATGTGTCAGGGGCTTATGTCATCCAGCACGACAGCAAAGGCTGGGCCTATTATTTATTTTTCCCACTGTTTGTTTTATGAGCGGAAAGGAATCGAGGGATGGATGTTTCGCTGCTAGCCAGCTTCCCGGCCCATGCTCCTGTGCACAGATTTATAGGGTGAAAATTCTTGGCTGGCCTCCACTGAGGTGGAGAGCAGTTTGTCAGGGGATAGTTTCTGTCTGGGGAAACACACTGATGCTTTTGAATTATACAAAGCACTTGTTAATGAAATGAAGCATATAAGAGGGACGATAATATTTGAATTGTTCAGCATCTTAGGCGTTTTTAACAGATGCTGCTACGTGCAGCCAACTTCACTTGGCAGTGTCACTCCTTATTTCTCAATGCCATCACTCATGTTTCTTTTTTTTTAAGTTACATTTATTGTTAAGCATGATGCTCAGTAATCTCTGACATTACATGTTTTATGTTTGATTGCAATATCATGTTTGTTTTGTTTGTTTCTTCTTTTAATTTGTCTAGTAGCACCTCAGGTTGCATTGTCCACTGCCCCTTCTGTCCACGTTGCAAACAGCAAGCGAGGTAGGAGCTGGAATTCATACATTCCTCCCCCCCGATGACTCAAGCCCTCTCACTGTATTAACTGATGTTTCTGTAACTGTAAGCCCCTAACCCTTGCAGCACCTCCCAATGCTAAAGCACAGTGTAGCCATATATCCAGCTCAGACCTGGAACCGCTTCTAAACACTATAAAAGTCCCTTGGATTCGTATCTGTTTCAGAGCAAATAAAGTGGGTGCTTGAGACTACTACTATTTTTGGGAATTGCGTTTCCAAGACTCAAGAATTTTTATTCCCCATGCGTGCATGATTTATGACCTTAGCCTATTTCTGGAAAGGAGGGATTATTTGTCTTGTGTGAGTACGTCTGCGAGAGTGAGGCATCTAACGTCGAAGATCTTAGCTTACACTCAGGCTGCTTTAGGTGAACGGTAGAGTGGAGTAGACTTGTCGCTCGTCGGGTTGTTAGTGTCCGGACAGAGAGACCTGACCTCAATACAGATCCTTAATAACCACAATCCCTTGGATGAAAGCCCCATCCTCCACCCTCCTATTCTGGATCCGTGGGTTTTCTGTCCAAGCGGCTGCCGGTGAGGCTTAAGGGTCACATCTGTCTGTGCTGTGACACGTGGCGTCAGCGGTCACTCAGCGTGGCAGACTGATCTGGGGCTACACCCCTCCCACCCTGCACACCTTTAGCACAGTGCTGCCAGCCACAGCTACAGCTCCTTCTATCTATTTTAGCATGACATAACACTGCCTAGCAGGCGGTGGCACACTACCAGTGCAACTCAGCATAAGCTCACTTGCCATATTGACTGCTTCCAGCAGTCTCTCAACTGTCCAGCCACTTTGGTTAGATGACTTTACAGATTAGGGCTGAGATATGAGGCACCAGTGAAAGTTACATCCTGTCACCATTCAAGAGATCAATTAGACAGTGATTCCCTGAGTTGCAGGATCCATTTCATCCATGGTTTGACCTGCCTTACACTGTGTGGTGTTCCCGTTGTGACCGTGTCTCTGTGCCATCATTTCGGAGCCCTCTTTGCCTCGTGTTGTGGTGTGCTTGAAGTGTTGTGACCTCTTTGAGTCCTGACGCCGTGCTTTTCTTATGTGATGTCTTCTAACTCATGACTTACCCTCCCTCATCACTTTCCTACGCAGTCTCCATTTTTAACCTTGCATGCCATGGTGCCTCGCTCTAATCCTTGCTAACCCCACCGCCGTAGCACTCACAACTATGCCTACAATGCCAACACTCCCTACCGCGTCTCTCTCTTCTTCTTTTTCTTTCTCTATTCTTCCCTTTCCTTTTCTTCCCCTCACACTCTCTTTGCAAGACTGCGAATGCTCCGGCCACTCCAAACGATGCAGCTACATCGAGCTGCTAAACACCGTCATTTGCGTGAGCTGTAAACACAACACTAGGGGCCAGCACTGCCAGCTATGCAAGCAGGGCTACTACCGCAATACCTCGGCAGAACTGGACGATGAAAATGTGTGCATAGGTTAGTCCCCCACTCGGCCCCCTTTCACTGCACCCCTGCTTTCACATTAACACTCCTCACTTCCTGTCTTTGACTCATCACCAGAGAAAGTGTCATTTCTCATCTCCCGCTGCTTCACCATCCCTGCTGCCTCCATGTCTTTCTGTGGTCTCCACATCTTCCTGGTTTGCTTCTTCTGCTTTCACACAACAGTGGAGTGTTTTATGGAGGACACTGACCCATCAGCTTTAGTCAGACACACACTGTCATGATGCTTGAGTGATTCCTTCCAGGCATGGTTTTAATTGGAGTTGATAGAGTATTATGAACTGACTACTGGCTTTTATTTACTGTACTGTGTTGTAGTTGCTGCTGCTGGATTGCATTTAAGGGGCATAAAGTAAGCCAAGCATTGGTTTATAGCCAGAGGGATCTGATTTGCAAACAACTGGAAACACCTGAAACAGCCTCCTGTCAGTCTAACAAGGGGATATTAATTAACACATTATATGCCCTTTGTTTAATCTGTAATGAAATAATGGTAAAAGTTTCCCATCTCAATGCTAATATTTTCCAAAATGTCATCCTCAGTAATATAATTTGAAAATTTGTATTTTACTATTTGGCTTGTAACTTCATTAATACCCACCAGAAGATGCACAGATGTCACACATTATCATCTGTTTTTGTTATGTGTAAAAATGTGTGAGAATTGCATTTCACATAGATCCTGAGGCACTAGTTCGGTTCCCTGTTGGATTCTTTAGCGAGCATGTGGAGTGTGAGTCCTCAGTGCTCGGTGCCAGGTGCATTTAGGAGTCCTGAGGGGGGAGTCTGACAGGCAACATGAGTTCTCAGAGAAATGTCACACCGCCAGTCAGAGGTGCCACACAAGTGCATATGTCATATACATGAAATGGCCTCAAGAGTAGCAGCTGAAAGCCTTCACAAGGCGTTAAGAGTCACCGAGGCGTTACCTTGTGCCAAACTCGCCGTCACCTTGCCTCCCTCTCACTGACCCCCCCGTTTGTCACTTGCCGTCACCTCTCTCCTCTTGCCTGACCCTCGGATGTCACTCGGGTGCAGCCGGCACAGCCACAGAAGGTGCAATGTGATGGTCAGGGACTGTCAAAATAGGTGTCACTTGGACTGCAGAGTGCTGCAGTCACTGTGGAAAGCTGGAAGGTCAGTTGAGCGTAGGACACCACAGACTTGACAGGTTGTTTTTTTTTGTCATAGAGGAAGTTTTTAATCCAAATCTAATAATCTAAAGAGACATTTGAAGATTATATCAAATGACATTTTGAAAACGAGTGAGAATTAAAGAGCATACTACAACAATGCCCATTTCAATGTGCTCTACTCTCATTTCTCTAAACCCTAACATTCACTCTTTCCTTGTGTTTCTTGCCATTATCCATCTGAAAAGAGCTCATCACATTGCCTCTGTCCTCTGTACCTTTCTATATGAATGAGTCAGATTTTAGAAAAGCATGTGCAGATTAGCCCACTATATTCATCTGAAATCTAAGCTACTGATAATGCTTTGCATATTTGCTCATTGCACGTTCTACAGCTGTATAGCAGTAAGTGAATGTCTGTAATGGTAATTACAAATATGCTGTTCATGCATCTAGTCTCAGTCATTCTTTTCCCATTCTGTCTCCATTACAGTTGAAATGGTAGCATTTTTCTCTCTATGAGTCTTTAAATCTATGCCAGTTAAAAATGATTAAGCAGCTTCTTGTAAAAGTTGAGATTATGTTTGAGCTCGAGGAATGTGGTTCGCGCTGTGAAAATCCTAGACGTGTGCCGGGAAGTCAAAGCACCACCATGTTTTCCAGCCTGTGTGTATGTGTGTGTCTTGTTTTTCCAGAGTGTAAATGTAATCCCTTTGGCTCAGTCAGTGGTCGATGTAATGGCACAGGATTTTGTATATGTAAGGAGGGCACTACAGGGCACAAGTGTCAGCAGTGTCTACCCGGCTATTTGTGGGACGATGGCTGCAAATGTAAGTAGAACCACAAACCTGCCCATGCAGCTCACCACTGTTCAGCTCTGACTCTCTGCTCTCTCTCTTTGATTTCCTCTCTCTCTGTGTGATTCCTGAGCTTTGCCTGGGACAATGAGCTGCACATGCCCGAACACACACCTAACCCATAACATGAGCTAGCCCAGTACACGAAGCCTTTTCGATTCACTAACTGCACCTGCATTTCCCACTTTCTGCCGCTGTGTTAACAAAACGTAACGTCAGCAGGTGCCCCATACGGCTCAAAAGGAGGAAAAAGCAATGGCATGGCAGGACGCATGCTGCTCGGTACCTCAGTTATCCAGCCATGTCGCACACCAGCAAAACAACAGCTGAGTTAATATTGACTGCTTACAGGCTGCCTGTGATCTGTTTGAGTAGCCATCACTGCCTCGCTGGTCCAAACCCGGACAATGTCATCCAACACTAACATTTTTCAAAGGAGAATGCACCAGCCCATTTATTATTGTCTACTCTTTAGATATCCCCCGGTCATTTGGCAGTGCATGCCCCGTGTAGTCATTTGTTTTTAAATGTCACCAGTTTTTCATTGCTTTTTTTTTTTTTTTTTAACTCAAACTTTGGTGACAAACCTGCAGGAGGTAGTCAAAATAAACTATACACCTTGTGAGGAAAGATTTAACTCTTTTTCTCTCTGAAGGCCTCTGTGGAGTGATCTTACTGGTCTAGTGCTGCTTGAAAAATGAAAAATCAGAGCAATTGATGGGATAATAGACTTCTGTTCAGGAGATCATATTGTAACTTTAAGCCCAACCATGTGGTTCTTTCCTAAACCTAACTATAGTGTATATAGACTGTATTAGTTATGTAGTTACAATATTATTTGAACACAAATCATCTGTCTTTTTTCTGTCCTGAACCAAGTATTTCGTTGCTTCATGCTAACCAATCATTTTACAATGTCAACCACATTTGTGCTAATCTACAAGCGTGATACAATTCTGATATAAAACGTCAACATTCAGCATCTCCCTGTTCTGCATAACTGCCCAATCGACATTTCTTCTGGCAACTGGGTTCATTATCACAGCATTAGTAGCATAAAGGATGACAAATAGAGCAGGAGGAATGTGAAGAAGAGGAACATTTGGCATCAAAAATGGTGATATCTTCTCAGATTTAAAAATTGTATAATTTAGCTGGATGATTTCTGTATGTCAAAAATACAATACCACCTTATATATAATTTATATATCAAACATTTGTCAATTTCTGCATCTAAATTGGTAAATGACAGTTTGTGATGTCAAAGGATTTTTAGGAACTGTTATATGCTGTTGGTGTTCAACAGTACATGGAGAAATCCATCATCAGAGTTTCCTGCTCTCACAGCATGGATGGTTACGTGCAGCTTGACACCAACATGTTAGAAATCCAACTCTAACTATCTGGCCTTTGTTCGTGTGCAGCATGTAAATAAAGACACACATGGATGCTCATTAAAATGCAGTGTTTTCATATCTATACATACTGTCAGCACACACACCTGTGTCTGTGCTTAAGGTGGAGGTGAATACATGCCATCAGATGATAAATGCATATACAAGCTCACTATCAGCTGCTAAGCTGTGCAACAGCAGTAATTAAAGCGAGAGCGAGTGAAAAGAAAACATGTTGTTTTTATGTCGGGCCGAGTCCAACAGATGGGAAGTCACAGAGCACAGAGCGGATCAGTGGTTTTATTTTGTCAGATTAGTTATGAAGCTGTGATTAGAAAATCAAACAAACATTATTGTGTGAAGAATTTCTATGTTCTTGAAACTTCTAAGCCTGAGACGCTCTTAATACAAGAAACTGAGGCGGCTTAAGAAAAACTGCAAAATTTAGAAATATACCACCTCGATGTATTTTGATTTCAGTTACTACATTTCCCAGAATGCCTTTAAAGAAAGGTGTTCATCTGTGCTGTGCATGTGTAATAGTAATAACAGCCTCAGAAAAAGGAAAAGGAGAATAGTGTGGGGTTATATTTGACCTTGGTGAGAAGCGCACTGTTTAGCATTTTACTGTACTGACAGTCTGAGGAGATGAAAGTCCTGACTGCAGTGCATGCTGGTCTACTGAGGCCTCAGTGGGACAGGAAATGTTCTGCATCTGCTATGGATTTCTCTGTGTATCATTGTTGATGTTTTAGTAGCTAAAATAAATCCCGTACTGCTCTGGCAGTAACTTAAAAAGACAGTTTTCACAGGAATTTGAAGAATAACTTTACAGCTTTTATCCAAAATGAAAAAGCTTAAAATATGGAAACCCCTGAGCCAAGGAGCTAGGAGCTCTTGAGTTATTCCTGGACAGAAATAATTTGAAAACTTTCCAGTCTTGACCTCCCATTGTTTCCACTGCTGCAGTATTTATGTACATGGACAAGACTTGATCTGCATGCAGACTGAAGAATGAAGTATGCAATTAAAACTCAAATCTCTCATCAAACACATCACAGTCCCAGACAGGCACACCTAGTTCATCGGGTCCCTCTCTAAATATTATCACTGATATCAAAAGCAAACGCTACAAATCTTGTCATTTACTGTCTGTGCTGGCTCTGTTGACATGCTGGGAGATGGTTAATGTGAGAGGCTGAGGGGAGATAAAGGTGCTGAGCTCTCAGAAGGATTCATCCTGAACCCACAGTGACTTTTTAGACACGCTAAAAGCATACCGCCATACGCTGCAACCGTCTTATACCTTTAATCTAGTTGAGCCTCTTATACATCTTTTACTAACTCGCTACTGATGTTTGTTTTTTTTTTTAAATCTATACTTCTGTTTCATTTTCACTTAATTGCCTGCAAATGAAGCGCTTTGCCTGCAGGGGTCGACCATTACCTGAACTTTACTTTGAAGTCAACTGAATGTTGGATGCAGCGTTGAGCATCATGCATAATTCATATTAGTATAAAGTTATAGTCCAGTTCACCTTGGAAAAGAAAATCTACTGTCTGTGTATGTAAACATAAAACACAAGCTAGCAAGGGCTGATTCTCCTGATTGGAAACTGCTGAAAGTATAGAAGATGACAACATGTCCATTAAAAGACACTGTTTCTGGAAGACAGTGAGCCAGCTCTGAATGACATTTAGAAATAACATTTATTTCTAAATCAACTCATCCGAATTCATATTAACTGACATTACAGAGTTATTTGACAATATTGTTTGTTGGCACCAGCTTGAGAAGCAGTACTGCAGGTACATTAAAGCTGGCTGACATGGAAGCTCCTTTATTTTGAGGTGAACACATGAGAAAGCTGCACATTATAAAGCTGCAATCATATTTTCATCTCTTTATCGAGCATGACTTGACCACAGCATCCACTTCCCTCATGCTCATGTTGCTTGCTGGTTTTACTTTGAAAAGGTGTGCATATGCAGTTTGTTATGGTGCATTTAGAGAGCAGAATAAATGCAAACCGTTCTGAATAACCGCATAAATACACAACGTTAGATTATTATCATGAAAGCCAGGAGAGATAAGATGGACAAGATGAAAGGTCACTGTCTAATTAAAGGAGTCTCTCCTGTGTGCTGATCATATCAAGGCCTCTTGGGGGAAAACATGATTCATTAATACGCTGTTCTTTCTTGTCATCTTGAAGGAGACATTTTATTACAAAGTTTAGTTTTTTTTACGCCTCATCATGAGCAGAAAAACAAGTGAACAATGGCTTTCCGAAGAAAGAAACACTGATTGTAGTTTTATATATTACTGTCATTACTCTGAGTGGTTGAGTTGGTCGTGAAATTGATCTGTCAGTTTCATGACAGAGAGTCAGAGATGGAGTTCAGATAGCAGAGCGTGCAAACAGCAGGTCCTGTTTCTCCTACAGAACAGACGAAAACAGGATTCTAGAGTCAATGTTTCTTAACAAGCCTCCCATCAAAGCCTATTTGGCTATTCCTGCATCCAATCTGAGTATTAGGAGAGAGGCCTGATATTTGTTATTGTGATATTTATGTCCCATAGAGTTCATAGATTGCTCACCGCATTGTTTTCCACTCCCATAAAGGAGTGGAATAGGCAGAAGTGGCCTCTGAGTTTATCACTGTTTATTTGTCTCTGTTGGTTTATTAGTTTGTGCTCCTCTGCTTTGTTTGCTTCCAGCTTGCTTGACAGCTTGCCTCCTCTGGGAATAGAGTGGCCTCGGCGTCCCAGCTCTAAATATACACCAATTTTCACCTGACGCTCAGTTTGTCTTAAGACAGTGCTGTTCGGGGGGGAAGCCTGTCAGGCTTTGAGGATTTCTGTGCAGTAACGTTGCTGATGGGAGCGCCTTTAATCAGCCTTGTTATTAAAGAAATGGATGTGATTCAAAGGGAGTTTACTCACACAACAGACAGAATGATTAAGATTATATGACGAGAGATGATTGTTCCTCTTTTTTGTAGCTTTAAAGGTACCATAATTATTAAAAAAATGTGTTTATGAGGAAAAATCTGCACAAAAAATGTGAAAATTCTGTTTGTAAGGTGGTATTTAAGAAGTTTAAAATACAGACGGCTTAAACTAGTAAAACAGAAAAATCCTGTGTGTATATGTTTGATGTTTAAAACTATGGTGACCGTGCTTTTCATTGTAGAAACGCTTATTTGATACGAACACAGGGGGCATCAAAGGTAGAGGTTTTTAAATCCTGCACATGGTGGCTGTGCACAGTCGTACTAATATTACTAACCTGATACAGTCAAATGTTTCATTTCTTATGTAATTAGGATGCATGCACTGCAGAATTTGCTTTAAACAATGATATATGCTTCATATCAGGGATTTATTTTGAAAATCCAATATATTGCATAATGAAAAGTTGATGCAACAGTTCGACATTTTGGGAAATTAACTTATTCTTGTAGAGAGTAATTTGATGACAATATTGATGCCACTCATAAAAACACAATTTTAAATGTGAGGTTTGGTTTGTGCCAATTTGTAATTATTTCTAGGCTCGAGGAAGTTACCAAGCAGCCAGCAGAGATTCAAAATAAAACCAGTAGAACAGCGAAATGAGTTGTACTAAAGAGTGAAGCTAAGATTATTTACTGTAATTAATCCTCTCAATCAACTTGGATGAATTTGAAAACGCTTATTTCCCAAAATGTTAAACTATTCCTGTAAGAGTTCAGTTAAATCTAATAAATCTATAAATGTGGTAACACTTTACTTGAAGAGTTTATGATTTGTCGAATCGGAGCGTGAGAGGATTTCCCCACAGGGACCATTTTAATTTTAATGGGGCATCAGAGGAGATAATTTAATGAAATGAAATTAATTTGATTATGATATGCTTTTGTAGTGATAGTACGCTTCAAGTAAAGTGTCACCCAGGAAGCTGTTGCTGTTTGACTCTCACTCTGTCTCCTGTCTTTACGTTGCCTCCATCGCAGCCCGGGTGTGTGACAACGAGCTCCTGCGCTGCCAAAATGGCGGAGTGTGTGTGAACAACATGCACTGCAGCTGTCCTTCAGACTACACAGGCCTGCTGTGTGAGAACCCCCGCTGTGAGTCGGAGCTGGGGGGCTGTCGGGCCGCCAATTCAGGCCAGGCCCCCCTGACGCCTCCATCGACCCCCAGGCTGCTGCTGCTGCTGCTGCTGCTGGGCTCGGCGCTGCTGAGAGACGCCTCCTGCTGGCCTGCCGTGCTCTAAAGAGACCCGTGACCTGGTGGGAGCGATAGACTCCCCACCGCCTCCACTTTAACCCCCCCATCCCCCCTCTCAAATAATCAACAACCATTAAAGAAGAACAACCATGAGCTTTGTGGACCGTACCGTTCTGAGCTTCTCCGCTGGACGCTGACGATAAAGGGAATGTGCCAGGCAAACAAGTGCAAAAACTTTTCATTTAATTTCAAAGAATATATAGAAATGAACAAAAACCTATACTTCTAAAAATGCCAGATATTATTAAAAAAAGTGTTTGCCTCATAAGAGTAAAATGTGCAAAGAGACAATGAGACCCCCCCTCCCCTCTAAGCCATACCAGGTACTTGAGCTCCTTCCAGTTTGAGAAGGGATAACCGAAGATGACAGACTTGTTCACTTCCCCTCTTATTGCCACGGCAACAACAGCTGCGACCAATCAGCTCTCGAAAGCGCCGGCAGTGGCCGCCGAACCTCCCGGGACGCTTCTGTGAGTTAATGTTGGCTGGACTGATGCTGAAGAAGCCTCAAAGAAAGTGAACGGCCTCTGAGACGAACCCGTTAAACTTCAACAAAACGAGGAGGAAACAGGAAGCATTCTTTGCTGTCAGTGCATTGTGGATAGAAGGAAATCTGTCCGGACAAAAACCTCGCCCACGTCGACCCTCTCTAGCTTTCTGTCTCTCCTCTGAGCTCTCTCATCCTCCCTCCTGTTCATCCTCCCTCCCTTCCTTCCTCGCCATGCTGCCACAGACCTGTGCTTTCGTGAACGTTACTCTGTAAACCCTTGTTGGTTGAAAGATTCTTTTGTCCGATGTTAGTGATGCACATGTGTAAGAAGCCCCGCCTCCTCCCTCTCCTTTCCTCTCCTGCAAAAAGTTACTCCAATAAAGCCGTCTGATTCGTTTTCTTTCTCACCTTAGAGCCACCACGCTCCCTACGATCATGGTCCGAGGGTAGACGAGAAGTGCATAGAAACCCATCGGTGTATTTGCGAGTTCTTTTCTCGACGGAGCAAACAAAAAAAGAGTCATGTAATCCTTTTGTATCTTTGCCGAACTGTGATTGAAAAAAGGCAACCTTTAATGTATCTATTTAAAACATCCAAATGCAGAAGCAGTTGTTTATGGGTTCCTTTTCTTTCGTTCATTCACTTATTTTATTTGTTAATATTACTTTTAGTTGTGCAGTCGATTTTCCTTTGTATTGGCAACGTGCTGGCATCAAAGAATATCAGTTTACATATACAGTATTAATAAAGTGTAATAAAATCCCACCAAAGGACATTATAAATGTTTTGTTCTTGCTTTAACACTTGAGAATTTAAGTGAATAAAAGTTTAAAAACTAAACTGTGTTGATCTTTTGTTGATCGCTGGTAATGCAGCTGTTTATAAAATGAGACTTTTGTTTTGTTGCTTCAGATACGCATTAATGTCTTTTAATTTCTGAGTATCAGCCAACCAAATCCAAAAGAATAACACATTGACATATGACTGTTTATAAAGCTTAGGTTATGACTTTTATAAAAAAAAATAGCCTTTTGCATTCTTCTCTAATTTGTTTCTGCACACATAATACGCAGCACTTGAGGTGCTGCTTAAGAAGTGCTGACACGTTGGATAAACTAACATGTGATCTGTGCAACAAAAACCCCCAACAAGGCCGTCCTGACAGAACGACGGCATGAAAATCTGTGTATCAGCTTTGGTGATATTTCCGTGCTATTTATCTTGAATTCAATCTGGTAAAGATTTGTTTCAGTGGCATGCATTGTCGGAGGCACTGAATTAAATATTTACAAGTATCGATGAGTCCCGGGGAGCCTGTGTTCAAAGTTTATATAGTGGGTCTTGTCAGACACTGGACAGTTCATCCATAACCTGAAATATTCAAGCCGCAGCTCCGGCTAAACAGACTCCGTCCTTTTGTTTTTTTCAAAGTTTCACTCAGAGGAAATGAAGGAAGTTGGGACTGTTTATTGCACTAAAAGCTGACATGTTTTAATGTGTGGTCTTTTATTCTGAATAGGACAATTGTAAGAAATGAAAGTGCACTTTTCTCCTCTAATATAACCTGTTCAGGTTTTACAAAGAGGAACAATACAACTTAAAATATAAACATATTAACATGTCACTTTACATTCCTCTCAGCTTTTTTTATGCTCAAATAATTTAATAGGACACAAAGACCAAATTAAACATGTCTGTTTTTAATATCCAGAGCTATCAAATCCAAATCCCCCAAAACAAATTAAATTCAAAACTTCATCTTTTGAAAAATCATTATAGTGTAGCATCTTTACCAAAAAATATATATTTAAAAAAAACATTTTTGACTGGAACGAATTAACAAAGATACTTATTTTGACTTATATAACTCTCAGCAGTCTGAAGAAAAATAAAAAAATATTTATTTTCATAGCATACATTTCTCAATCAGATGGACATGAAAATTGTTCAGAAACTTACACCTTCTATATGAACACTTTGCCATTTATAACTACATGTAAGTATATTATGGATAACACAAATTTAAACCAAACTTAATTTCCTCGACCTCTGTGTCTGACTCCAGTGATGAATTCAGTCAAAGTCACTTGTTTGTCAAGGTCTCCTGCTGTGGCCCTAATTTTAACCATGTGTTCAGCCCAGGTGTCGATGCGCCATGCTGCGTGGAGAATTAAAATAGAGTTGACGTCGTTTGGGGAGAGGACTTCATCCCAGATACCTCACCTCCAGCAGCTGTTGGCTGACCCAACCATGAAGCATCACTGAAATACCTCAGAGCAAACCCTCTGGATTATCTCTCCCTGTAATGTGCTTTATGGAAACGTCTTCTTTTATTTCATTATTTTTTACTTTATTTCTGCCCTGGAGCAAACACAGTTTGGAGTTTATCTGTGGGGAATCAAAGAACTCAACAAAGGCGTTTCAGCCACGGCGGCAATGACTGTTTCCTTGGATCGAGGCTTTAATTAGACCAAATTCTCCTGGAACGTACAAACTGTTTGTGTCACTCATGAGCCACCGTAGCTCCAGGGGACAGATTTGTCAGATTTGTTCAGATAAAAGGTGAAATTCAAACATCTAAACACACCAAGGACTTTGAGGTGGACTGAGTTGTCAATGAAAGCTGTCCATCTATTCCAACCTGTTCTGTGTCGTCATCCCAGCATCCTCAGCGACTTTTGAGGCTTTTCCATTTGCCGCTGAGCCAAACTGCCATCTGATGCAGTCATGTCACGCACGATCTGCTCTGTGCTGAATTCATACAGCGTGTGCCAACGTCCGACAAAAATAGAAGCTCTGTCGATTTGTTTCGGCAGACGTCGGCATTCAGTGGAAATTGACACTTTGATTTGAGTGGAAATATATCGGCTCCAACAAAACGTCGTCGTCGTTCCACAGCCAGTGAAAATTAGGGGTTAGTTTTTTTTTTGTAATTGTTGTTGCACTATCCACTTTGTTGCTGTAACGATGCAAATTTTCCCATGTGTGGGACAAATAAAGGATTATCTTATCGTATGATACAAAAGAAACATTGTGGACCTTTATCTTTATCTGAGGGACACATGAATACTTTCCTAATCTTCAAGCTTTCCCTTGGCGTTTGGTGCTACAGCTGTGGTTAAAGTGTACTGAAGAGTCAAATCCTCTATCCAGTTCATCAGTCAAGACTAATTCATGATGTCACTGACTGTTGTGGAATGTGAAGGATACTCATCAATTCATTCACACTGCAAAGATGTTTCACTCTGCATGTCTTGACAGTTTAATCTGCTGATATCAAACTTAGTGTTGAACTTCGGTGTCATGTCAGAGGGCAGGTGAGAACAAGCCAAGCAGACCTGCTTCTGGTCCGGTTCACAGATATTGACCTTTCCTCCCGTTATGGTTGTGATGTGTTTGTCTGTGTGATGATCAATGCACTTATTGAACCATACACAGCACCTATTGATCAGTGTTTCTTTTTCCTACTGAGTGGTTTCCCCACACTGAAACTAGACATACAGTATGTCCATTAATGGACACTAAAGCTCCTCAGCTAGAAGCTCCACTGAAAATGTTCGACTTTCCTTGAGAAATGCTTCTTTTGAGAAGGTAATTTTTTTTTTTTTTTTTTTGTTCCCGTCTGGCCCACATCTTTCCATTTTAATCACACAAGCATTTGCAAGGTAATCTCAATGCTTGGCTAACTAATGAATACTTTCAAGGCTCCATTTTTCAAAGGAACAGACCGTTGGAGACCAGGACACCTGAGAGTCTCCACGGTGATGTTACTAAAACGTCTCCCTGCTGGTGATTAAATGTTTACATCTAGGGTCCTTACCTGGCTGCAACATGTCCTTTTTTAGTTGTTGTTCACTGTTTTTTCTTAAAGGTAGGCAGCATTTTAATGGAGGATTCAAAAGGAATATATGTCAATCCCATTTAACAGCGCTGGCTTCACAAAGACAGGAGTTGCCGCTGTGCTGTTCTTTTGCAGGTAATTAGGAGGCACAAGGCATAAATATGATGTTTTTGAGGGGCCAGTTCAGTTGTCTCCATAGACTTTGTTAACAAACCATTGTTTTGTGTGATCATACAATGAGATCTGCCACATTTTTAACAGTTGATTTAAATGTTTTCTGCGATTTAAGGCAGTTTTCTCATGCTTCTATTGTTTGCTTTGTATTAAATCAACTCTGAGTGCCATTGATGTAATAATACGTCAAAGTATTTTATTCACACAGCCTGTGAGTAATGTTGGGGCTTCTGGGAGATGTAGTCAAAGAAAAAAAGTGATGATTTTGGTGAAAGTGGTCTCTACTCTACCTCTGATAAAACAAGAATGGAACAAGTTAAAAACAAAATGTTTTTTCATGATAAAATAGAGAGTCTCTTCTTTTATTTGAGCTATTCAGTGTTTTCAGAGACATAGTACAAAATATTCTGTGGATCTAGAAATATGACCAAAAACGCTGGCGTAAGGCACTTTCTGTTTTTTTAAACAGCTGGCACTCAGTGAGTCAATATGTGTGTTTTCTTTAGTTTATGATCACCTAAAAAGAAGAATCATCATTTTTCAGGAGTGCTTATTGGTTTATGTCAGTCTGTAAGGTCTGAACCATGACAACAGTTTGTTAATTTGAATTTAGGTTCGTGAACCTGCTTGTTGCACAACATCCATCTTACCAATCAGCCTAATTCCTGTCACCTGTGTGCAGAGAGAGGAAGGTCTCATCAGGTAAAAGTGCAAACACCTGTGTGGGTGGAGCACAGGTGAGCAGAGTCTTCAAAAAGCCCACAAGTCTTTTTTCAGTCAGACCTTTTCATGCTTGAGCTCTGCAGAGTGTTTTCAGGGGTGAAATATGACGGGCTGCCGTCCTTGTCTCTTATCACACTTCACTCAGCTCTCACGTTGAAGTCAGAAGTAAAACAAACAGCTGAACATGGAGGTGCTGAGATTTGAAGTAACAGATTGTGTTTGTTTTCTGCAGTGTGTGTCGTATCAACCTGAGCACACACTGGCCGTTTTCCACAGATGCAGTGTGTGCTGTGGACAAACGGCGTCAGTGTCAACATAGATAGACTGAATAAACACGGGTCAAATAAAAAGTTACACAGCTCACATGACTAAACACAAAAAAGTCCTGTTTCCTGTTCTTCTGTTCATGTTCTTCCTCATCTTTTTCTGTTTTGATTAAAGTAATCACTCCATAAAGAAAGTGTAATCCTGTAATTGGCTGGAAAAAAAAAATAAAAAAGGTGTAAGTGAAAATATTCAGTCTTCTTCATGTCAGAAGATGGATTTGTTTTGACACTAATTTGCCACCTACTCATTCACATGTCTGCTATTAAAGGCAGTTCTATCAGTGTTCACTGTGTTTGTTGCACTAATCAGACCAGAGACACATGAATCCTCAGAAATAAAATGGTGATTCGTGTCCTGTGGCAAAACACCTGATGTGCAAAAACAGATTTGGACATGAGACATGCAGCTTTGGCTTCTATAAACCACACTAGAAAATGATAACAGCGCCAGGACTGTTTGTTTGAAGGACTAATCAGTCAGTGATTTGAAAAGTTGTCAGTCATAGCTTGATGTTTTCATACGGAGGACATTGTTAGCTGGAGAACTCCTCCTCTAGGCGTGCAGTTTCAATCATTTCTCTGAGAAAAATGAGGCAACACTTGACAGACAGGGATATGTTCATTTGAAGTTTCTTTCCCTTTAAGGAGAATGAGACGGAGGTTAAAGATATAGCATGGCTGTAGCATCATTCACCTTCAAAGAGGCGGCTAATTCCTGCCATCTTTGATGTTCCTGCAGGTACAGCATGTCGGGAGGGATGGGAGGTAAAGGGTGACGGTCTGAGGGAGAGAGCGATGCCTCATGCTGCCTGCTAACTACAAATGAGGGCCAAGATGGTCATCTGTGCCGTCATTAGCCAACATTCCTGTATCTTTGCTTTTATTGGAGAACAAAAGAGCATCTCTGGGTGCTGTGAATACACAGTTTGGTCCACTGCTGGCATCCCTGCAGCTTTAACAAGGATAGAATAATCAGCCGTATTGTGGTCCAGCCCTGCTAATGGGAATATCTCAGCAAAGGCTCTGGCAGGGAATCAAACAAAAGGCATTACTGGATGGTAAAGACACAAATATGGCTGAAAGTCCTTTGGCCTGGCAGTCTGACCACTGGGCAGTCTCCAGGGTTTGGACAGCACCATGTGTTGGTTGGCAGCTCAGCAGCAACAACCAGGGAAAGTAAATAAAAACCTTCCTCTATGCTTCTCGTTTACTGGAATCAAAGCAAGCTTAAACAAACTACATCCAACCTGGTCGAATGGGGGACAATACTGAAAAAATGTACAAGTAAAATGGTTCCATGTATGATTAGGACAAAAAAAAATGAAGACAGAGACAGCGCAGGACGTAAAGACACTTGAAGTTAAGATAGGGTCATAAGAGTGTTTCCTGAAACTGGTGTCCAACCTGCAGACTGGTTAGCGCTGATGAGCGGATGCAGTCCCTAACCTTGATTGTTGCCTAGGAAGTCCTTCATTAAGAGCTCCAGAAAATACCTGTTCTGCTTTCTCGTATCCCCAAGGACACAAACGGTGTGTGTGTGAATCCAGTGATTATTTATGCCATGTTAGCTGGAATAATCCTGGCTGTTAGCACTCTTTTGACAATGGCTGCTTGGGCTGAACACCCCTTTTTCAAAAATCAGTTTTAAAGTCTGAATTTTTTGACTCTTAACCTCAAAGCATGGTTTCCAACTCTCAGGCATTGACCACGACACTTGGAGTCCTCCTTGGAATGACCACGATAAATTATTTTATTGTGCATATTTATTTTTTAATTAAGGGAAAAATCTCACAATGTATTCCAATATATGAAAAATGTTTCTTGTTGTGCAACATCTCACCAATCAATCCTACCAATAACAGCCACCTGTGTGCAGCAGCAGAGAGAGGAAGATGTCAATCAAGCACAGTGTGTTCACACCTACCCAGTGCTGAGAGGAGGGCTCATCAGGTAAAAGTGCAAACACCTGTGTGGGTGGAGCACAGGTGAGCAGAGTCTTCAAAAAGTCATTTTAAGACAGAATAAATGGGAAGACTACCTGCAGACATTTGGGCCGCACAGTTGAAACAGCACTGACAGATTGGACTGGACTTAATGTGTTTGTTTATGGGCAGAACCACATGGTCAAACAATTTATTTGAGTCAAACCGACACAGTTAACTGTCTCATGTTTGGGCAAACACCAATCTGAAATTCATGTCTGCTGGTTAAAAGTCCAGGCTGTTTGTGCGACATGCAGCTAACAGTCTGCACAGACCAAGCGTTCCTGATGAAGTCTACTCTTCAGTGAATTACTGTAACTGTGACACAATAAGCTGTTTCAACTGTACATGCTCAATACAGTATAAGCATGTTAGCATTGTCACTGTGAGCACACCATTTAGCTCAAAGCAGTGCTGGTGTTGGTTCAGAATCCACTAGCATAGCAGGATCCCAAAAGCCAACAACTTGTAAAACTTAACAAATATAGTGTATGTTACTAGCTTGTACCAGTTTTGCCTGGTAAATGATGGCTCACTGTCCTTTAGAGGAGGAGGCCAGGAGCAGTTCTATGAAAAGTGTGTTTGAGGTGTAGAAAGGAAAGTGAAAACAGACCATGTGGCCCTGAAGAGTTAAAGTTAAGACCAGAAACTCCAGCCACACAGTACTGGATGTACTGACAGTAGCACTGAGCCTGTATGTGCTCTGTTATCCTGATGATGAAACACTACCTGCTCTACTAAAAATGGTTCCATTTATTCTCAATAACCTTGAACACAGAAAGCAATACATGTTCAAAATAAAACACATTCATCCTCTGGGAAATGCAGAGCAAAAACAAAAATGACCGCTGAGCACCACGGATTAAAAAAAACAAACATATAGCTCCCATTAGCACTTGAAAGAGTGTGAGACAGGAAGAAATCTTGGGTGCATTTGCATATGACCTTGTGGAGTGTTTTGGTGTACGACAGAAAGGTGCTTCTCCGTGCACGCATCTAATCAGACAGCTTGATTAAAGCCGTGCAGACCCCCTGCTGCATGAGGGCTCTGCAGCTCACATGTGAGCGTACACTCATTTAAGAATCACTTATCATGGTAAATGAGTGTCAGTCAGGTCTGAGATGATGCACTGCCGAGTATTGATCCTTCCACCTTAAGTTTCCGCTGAGCATTTCCTGTCTTATTGGATATTTGGGCAAAACATGAAGAGGATGTTCTTCTAAGGGATTTTTGCCATAAGTTCTGTATGAAACTGTTATTTTTGGACTTGGACTTGGACTTGAATAATTCTATTGCAGAGAGCACAAGCATGACTATTAGTCGATCATTTGCGCACTAGAAAACAATCAGCGGCTCATTTGAGTACGAAATTTAAGAGACGGCTGGCTGGACCACAGTAAGCAACTTGCAGCAAATAAAAAATATCCAAATTGGATGAAATGCTGGAAACGCCAGCTATCCATCTTTTCCATTTGTGCACAAACTTGGAAATCAGAAAAACGAGTCTTTATCCATTTTTTTAAATTTTGGTTTTGGAATGAATATTGAGAAAACAAGTCTTTTTTTTGTTTTGAAAAATGAATGAACGAAAGATAAACAGATTAAAAGAGTGAAATGCAAACGGAAATATTCCACAAAGGGTCACTAAATGCTTCAGATGAGCCTTCAGTGCATAATACAACACCAAGCAATTAATTTCTCTTTCTGGTCTCACTCTTTCTTTTCTCCTCCACCATCAGTCCATCTCTTTCTCTTTCTCTCTCTCTCTCTCTCTCTTTCTGTCTTCCTCTTTTGCTCACATTTTCCATCTTTGGCAATTTGACCCAAGTTCATCTTGTCACCTAACGGATTCCTCTGCAAAGTGAAAAATGACATTTTGGGTCGGGGACTTCAAGGATGGTCAAGTTAATGAATGGCCACCAGATGGCCCTTATTAGGCTAATGTGTTCCTCCTCTCTGCAGCCCCGGCTCTCGCCTGGGGACTTCACTCGCTGGCAGCCTGTGTGTGTGTGTGTGTGTGTGTGTGTGTGAGGCTATATTTGTGTGTCCATGTGAAGTGTAGAAAGGAGGGTTTAATATACTGTGTGTGTGTGTGTGTGTGTGTGTGTGTTGTTGTTGTTGAGTTAAATCGGGTTAACCTGAGGAGATGGAAGGACGCTGCCTCTCCACTTTAACTCCACCGCTCTGTGTTTTGATGAGGCCAACTGTCCACTGGTGTCCCGGTCGCTCCAGCACCCAGCTGACCCTCGGCCCTCCCCATCTGACAGCCTGACAGCCGCCACCACTGCTGCACTCCAGTCTGAAGTTCACACGAAAAGAAAAGTAGGATTCAGAGAATGAGCAGCGAGGCTTTTCCCCTCCAATCTGACAGCGTGTTAATTGCCTCATTTATAATCCCCGCTCATCAAAATGAATAATTGTTGTAATGTATACATCTACCACAAAGACCTTTGTTAAACTCCAGAATTATGCTAAACATGGTAATTAATTGAGTTTAATTTATCAGATCGTCACCCGTAGGTGGATGTTGTAGCTTCGAGGGACGAGAGCGGTGCTGTCAAAATGGTTTTAAATGAGCCGCCGTTAGCTGCTCAACAAGTGACTGGAGGCTTCAGCTGATGGGATTCTTCATTATAAAAAAAGCCTCTAATACAAATCATATACCTTGTTTTGTGAGCAGAATTTAACTCATTTAACTCATAGCCCTTTTATAAACCCCAAAGTGTCTTGTTTCAGCGTTTTTGGCCATTTTGAGTCATATTTCAGGAGCTACAGAATATTTTGTACTATGTTCTCACTATATAGCTCAAATGAAAGAAGAGACTCTCTATTTCATCATGAAAAAATGTTTGTTTTTACCTTGTTCCATTCTTGTTTTATCAGAGGTAGAGGACACTTTCACCAAAATCACCAACTTTTTGTCCAGATTCTTTGTTTTGCTCTCTAATCTCGATCGTCTCCACTTCCTGTTTTGATCTCTGTGGTGTATACCGTCTCTTTATGTCCAGACTACATCTCCCAGAAGCCCCAACATTACTCACAGGCTGTAGGAGAGCGCCCTCTTGTTTCTGCTGCCGAAAAAAAGGAATATATACAGTGTACCTCTTTGGCACTCAAAGAGTTAATAGAAAAACTATCAAATTTAACAATCCTTTTTTTGGTTTGTTCACTTCCCATCATACAAGCTGTGTCATCTGTTTGTGTTGTAGTCATTACAAACCTATAACACTGTTATAACACTGGTATGAGGTGTTGCTCCTCAGACTCTTCATCCTTTATGCTCACAGATCATCTGGGTGTCTAAAAAAGCTGAGGAGTTGCTCTTCTGACTTTTTTGCTGTCTGCAGTTCAGATGCAGTGTTTTCATATAGTGAGACACTTTTATCAGCATGTGAGATAAAACGGTTGCACAGGTTTGACAAACTAACTCCTCATATTCTTCATGTGTTTTTTTTATTACTGTCTTAGATGAACTTGAGGTTGTAACACAAACACAGTTTATATACTGTAGCAAACTCCAGCTACAGGTTTGATGTTTTATTCATGCTGCAGATGAAAGCAGCTTTTAACATGAATGGATTTCAAGACTCTTCAAAGCTCAAAGACTGTGAGATATTGTGGTTATTTGATCTATGCTTTTCTACATATTGAAAATCACATTTATATCACATGAACGCTGAGTCAACAAGAGCTCTTCCATGGCTGATTCATGTCTCTGTATGAAATATCAGAGTGGCTTAATTTCATTCACTGTCATCACTTATTGAGACAAAAAACAAGAGGCATTGTTACTATTCTTTCAAACTGTTTGGTATAAAAATGTCTCTTCTTTTGTGTCAGTCACTAATAACAGGGAGATGGGTCATTGGTTTAAAGCAGAAACACATGCAGCACTGAATGCACCAGTGTCGCTAACAGATCTGTGAAAAGTGAGCCAGCACATAATGAAATGCAACCGAATGAGCAGTTGATGCGTGAGCGCCGCTGCCACGGCAGGCTAAATAGGGCAACAACATCATCATTATCCATCACACTGAAGGTATAAGACTGTAATAAGGGACTAGGGTGACCTCAGGCACGGCTGAAACTCCTCGTAGTGGCGGTGTGGTGCCATCGGTGGAGGTTGGGACATATCTGCTGACGCCACCACATTCCAAGGAATGACAAATGGGAGCTGAATACATGTGGAGGTGCTTCAGGGGACACTGGGGAACGGGCACAGCTCGAATGGCACGATTGCCAGTTGAGGTTAGGAGGGGGAGAGGCAAAGCAAAGACTGAGCTCGACTCAGGGACCCCAAAATAGAAGCTCTGCCCCCACCAACATCAGCGCCACATCTCCATCATCCCTCTGCTACGTGGGAGGAAACAGGGGTCTGCATACATAATACACAGAACTGAGTGTATAGCATCAGCGAAGCTCCCTGCAGCTACAGTTATTCAGTACAGAGGTAAAGTATAATCACATCCACACACTTCACATAGCTAATAATGGTTTAACTTTATGTATGTGTTAATTAAAGACACATTAAACCTACTGACCTTATTGCCTCCATGCACTGCTTTATACAGTATCTAACCTGTTCAGCACACTACTGCACACTGCCCTACAAAGCCAGACATGCTGAATATTTGGTCAAGAATTAGTTTCTAACATCTGTGTTACCATGTCAGGAAATGTGTCACTGCAGCTATAGTTACAGATAGCTGTGACACATAAATCATTTTGATCCTCTTAGTAATTGAGTTCAGTAAATAATCACTAGTTAAATCATATTTAAGGAAAAAACAACTCAAAGTGGTCTGTAACAGTCCTGTTAAAAATTAAAAATTATATATATTTCTTTAAAAGTGGCTCATGACAAAACTGAGGAAGAAATAAAGCCTTACTGTTTGAAAGTTTTATGTGACAATAATTCTAATCAACCTAAAAAGGGAAAATAAAGATTATACAACTTATCTGTTAAATGGTTCGACTTAAGCCTTTCTGCCTTTGCAGAGAAGCGGCACAGTGCTCCAGGTTTAAGCGCACAAACGTACTGTTAAAAACTGCCATTTCTATGCATTGCACAAAGCAGTCCAGATAAATAATGGATGTGAAGTTTCCCAGCAGCACCGAAAATACACTTATCTAGAGATTAAACAAGGGGAATGTGTTGAGCTCCTGCATATAGTGTACAAACCCACATTAAGACACTTCACATGGACAGGGACAAACACAATGATACAGTGGGGCAAATGTCAGAGCAGACATTCAGGTAGTTCGAATGCCAAATTAGAAATGTGAGAGCAACATAGATGATTGATATGTGAGGTGCAGAGCATGTAGTATTGTCTGGAAGGTTCTGTAATACAGGAGCAAATCCTTCCAGTCCCACTTCAATAACACAAGGCATGATGGGCTAATGCATTCGGAACAGAGTGGCAAATGAAATGTAACCGAGCCAGTAGCTTACCATACAGAGTGATAGTTCCTCATCTCCTCTCGCTATATTGGAGTGGATCAGTGTGAGCTGCAGACTCCTGGACAAACCACAGGGGAGCAACGGCTTCCAGGATCTCCTGCACCTGAAACTCAGCTGTGCTGAAATTCCACTTGGGCTCAAGTCAAAATACTGGAGTAAAAAATGGTCTTGAAGTTCTCATTAGGTTGTCAGATAACACATTTTAATATAGCTCATGATCTGAGTAAACACATATTTCTGTTTTCTGACAATCTGTTCTTTTTTTTAATGAGTCCTGAAGTGCAGGTTCATTACTTGTGTTACATCAGACTGTATTTTTTTCATCTGTATTTATATGCAAAATTGATTTTTTTTTTGTGTACGTGAAGGGAACTTGGCTCTTGCCTTCTATATTTTGTCCAGTACATGGATGCAATGTTTCCTGTGAATCCTTTGTGCATGTGCGACTCCACCACTTCCACATCAAACTGAGGCACCTAATGAATGTGCACATTCAGAGGCTCCAGCAGAATAATGCATCATTATGTGTCACCATCTACTAATGATGTGCATGCCGGTGAACAAATTATCTCTCAGTCATACAATGTAAAGAGCAAGAGACATCATGACACTGATCTGTCAATTCCCAAATTTGCCTGAGGGGATGCTACAATCTGTACAGGATACCTTTATGGTACGACAAAAATATGGTAGAAACCTCAGAAAGAGTGACAGAGAAGGGCGAACATGCAATAGATGTTGTGTGTGGAGAATAACAACAATAAAAAATACACAAAGACCACATACACAAGCTGATACAGGAATCCTGAGCAAAACAAGCCCCTCTCACATAACCTCGACCCATGGATACCTGTGAGAAGAGGAAGCACACAAGGACTCAGGGGAACACCCAAGCATTGGAATAATAATAATAAAAACTGATATTGGTGTGGGAAAGAATAATAGGAGAATATATCTAGTTGTAATAATACAGCATAATACACCCTTACATTATGTATCATTGCAGCTCCAGTATGACTAGGTCACAGGTGTGATACACACACCTACACTCCCCAGTTTTTCCTGCACAGAGAAAAAAAAAACTGCAACACACGAGGTGTCATCACACCCAAAGATTTTATTTATGGCACAAACTGAATACTGAAACTGCTGAAAGCATCAACTACACTGGTGAGTGACTGTTCTGGAGTCTGTTCACACTGAAATGTCCATGTTTATGAGCTCACTTAGCTTGACCTCGAATATGAATTCAGAAGGACGACGCCGTAAAGTCCTTATGCTCCGTCTCAAGAAGATGTGTTAATAAATATAATGCCGCTTAATAAAACCTGGAGTCAGCTTTTCAGCATATTATCAGATACATTTTTACCAGTTTTATGATGCTGATTGTTTTTGAAGGCAATGTTTGTGCCACCATCTGTTACCAATGTGTTGGGGGGGTTACATCCTGTACAGCTTGTGTGTGTTTGTTTGTTAATATGTACGAATAAAAAAAGAAAAAAAGCTACAACAGAGAACTGCAGCTCTGAAAAGTGCACCAGAGTATGCATGAGTGTATGCCTTCATTTCATGCCGGTGCCAGTTGGAATAAATACAATCACCCTGCACACATTTCACTGCTGAGGTAATGCCGAACGATGTCAACATGCACACAGGGCTGTACGTTCACTCCAATCGACACTTCACGACTGCGTAACTACCATATTTATGAGAATGAACTAAAAGCTAGAATAATGTAGCTGCAACCTGTAAAGAAAGATGCAGATACAGGCGTGCGTGCTCCTGAATGGCCGAGTGTGTGTATGTGTGTGTTTTATGGTGACAAGCTGTCTGAGTGTGCTCCAAACACCTCGGTGTTTATGCAGCGCTGATAGTCTCCAGGAAAAACAACGAGTGCTGCTTGATATTTACACACAGCAGCCATACCGTCTGGCAATGACGATGGCTCCCTCATGGCCCCAAAAGACAGCAATAATCCCAGAGAAAGCACAGGAGAGACGGAGCGAGAAAGAGACCGGGATATATGGAGTGCAGTCGGAGAAGTCAAGACATGACAGATTAGATGAGATGCAGGGATTTTGGTAAAGGGAGGTGGAGATGGAGGAATGGCTGCAGCGTGACAATGAAAGGAGACATGTTCAGTTAACTGAGCAGGTCATTTAGTTTCAGAGGGTTATAGGTGGTGTTTCAGTCAGGGACCATGCATGCTTTGGTTTTTATTTTATTTATTATTTTTTATTTATTTATTATTTTAAATCTTTGAGTGCCATTGATGTAATAATATGTCCAATAACCAATAAAAACCAATAAACAAGTTTTTTTTTATACAGTGATGGAATATCATGTATCAAAACAGTTGGGCAAATATTGTTTGCAGTGTTTTTTCAGCGTGGGTCGCTGATCATGGTTTCCTGCAGCCTGTGAGTAATATTGGGGCTTCTAGGAGATTTAGTCAGGACATAAAGAGACGGTATACACCACCGAGATCAAAACAGGAAGTGGAGACGATGGAGATTAGAGAACAAAACAAACAGAATCTGGACAAAAAGTGGTGATTTTGGTGAAAGTGTCCTCTACTCTGATAAAACAAGAATGGAACAAGGTAAAAACAAACATTTTTCCCCATGATGAAATAGAGAGTCTCTTCTTTCATTTGAGCTATTCAGTGTTTTCAGAGACATAGTACTAAATATTTTGTGGGTCTTAAAATATGAGCAAAAACTCTGGAACACAGGAAGGTGGGAAGTAAATCTGAAAAAAAATCCTTATTTTTTCTGTTGACAGACAAAGTTCAAGGTTTTAGTCTCAAGCAGCCATGTGAGCTGGGAACATTGCAGTGTATGATATATTGTTTGATTCTCAAATCAATCATTACACCATAAAGTTATGGTCACATTGCGTCTGTATGAAGTTGAGTTTACTGTAACTGGCTTGTTGTTGTTTTAATTGTTTTAAATGTACAATGACAATAAAGATTCTATTCTATTCTATTCTTGTTAAACAGTCATGACCGTGTTGTGTTTTGTCTGCTGCACTTTCTGTGCTGACATTGATTATCTGGTTAGCAGCAGATTAAATATGTATATAAAATTCTGGCTTACCTGTCATGTATGGGACACATTTCACAGCAACAGGAGCATAAAGCTACAGGGAGGTGGCGCCCATCTTAAACTCCACTGCACAGTTAGTGAGTATATCTTTTAATGTGTGGACACACTGTTGACTGTGTCTGGGACTCTCTGATTTGGAAACAACCTCACTATAACCAGCGACAAGCTATCTGTCTGAACAACACAGAACTCTTTGCTCATCTTCTAAATCCATTCTGACTGCAGCAGTCCAGAAAGTTGGTCCAAACACTTCCTGAGTAAAGAGCGAACAGGGCTCTCACCAGCCATCTGTCACACCGGTGGTCCAGCCTCAGCTGGAAGTGGACTGGAGCTAGATCCACCTGGTGTTATTTAGTGCAGCGTGTCTCTTCACCCCTGCAGAGCCAGCAGTCCTGTCTGCTGCAGCCTCGCCACCGCAGATCCCTTCAGTGTTGGATCCTCAGTCTGGCTTCAGCAGCGGCAACCAGGAACCAGATGGCCGAGGAGACCACCACCCACACACACACACAACCTGCACAAGCATGCACGCTCATTTCACCGTTACCAGTTACCAGTAAGCACCAGCATATGGTATGCTACCAGCACACACTTGTTCAACTATACTCACTGTATTTTCACACATCCACAGCACTGTCAGCAGTCACGTTTCTGCATTCGTTTTAACTCTATATTTAGAACACGGTTAACTCTCTTTACTGTCAGTAAGATAACAAGAACCAGACCCACCATTTATCCCCACATTCATTCACACCTATTAGCCAATAAGCTAGTGAGAAACAGCACCCCACTGGCTGCAGGATATTTAAGTCCTGTGGAGGGAACAGCAACAAAATACGGCAGTAACACCGCAGCAGTCATTTAATGAGCACTACTGCGCTTCAAGGACTCCTAATTTTAGCCAGGAAGTCACTTCTGAGCATGCCGGGCTAACACAGATGAGACTGACCACCAAAACAACTAAACAGCCACAGAGTGAATTACACTCTTTTGGATTTACTGACAAGAGTTGGCAGCTATGAGCCGTGTGCTCCTGTTGCTGCTTAGAGGTTGATGACGTCAACATGAATTATCACCATCTTGGATTTATGAATCATAACGATAAAAGAGCTATTTAGAGGTTGCTTTCACGTTAACAAATATATTATTAAGGTTACAAAGGACAGGGTTAAAAGAGTCAGTACCTCAGTGTGAGTCATTATTCTGACTCATCCGTCACAACGTGCTTCTGCAGCTCAATGAAGCTGACTGAATTATTTTTCAAATTCCTGATGTTGTTGTTCATCTTCTGGCTGCTCCTGACCTGGGGTCTGACCTCTGACCTGACCTGGGGTCTGACCTCTGACCTTTTGGCTGTCACACATACATTTTTTAAGAATTAAATAAATGTTAAGCTGATTGAATGGTTCATTTCATGTGCGTCTGTTTGCAGTGGTGGAGTATTCAGGTCCTTTAATAAAGTTAAGGTAGCAATATCACATTTTATTCATACACCACAAATTTACTTCCAGGGGTTTTATAATCGATACAGGACACAACACTTTCTTGGAAATGTACTTAGAGTATCAAATCTCATTCAGGAGAACACTGGACCATGTTTTATCATCATGTTTTTATTAAAATGCTTGAATGTATAGAAATGTATTATGTTTTATCAAGTGGAGCTGATTTTAACTACCATACTGCTGGGTAGTTGAAATTCTTTATTTTTATTTATAAAAATCCAAATATGTTTTCCTTATTGTTGCTTCACTGTGCAGACTGTATGTGAAGAGTTCACTTTATATTCATAGATTCTGGCGTTTTAAAAGACAGAGAAGATGTGGATGTTATTTTTTTTCAGTTGGCTGAATTTGTAGAGAAAAACACAACCGATAGACATTTTATTTATATTCCAATGTGTTGTTATACTGTCTGCAGGGGGACTTGTATAATATAAACACTAACCTACAGCTGTTTCATAAATGTAAAGCTGTTATAAATATTTGCTTGTGAATAGTGTGTTAAGAACCAGAAAGTGCAAATACTTCATTCATGCTTCATGTAGGAAGGCTTTAATGTCTAAAGCGGAATAATTCAGAAGTTAATGTGTCATTATTCTTTTAATGTCCCTTTCATTAAAGGAATATTAAAACACATTTTAATATTATTTTAAGTGAATAGTCATTGAGATTTGACACATTTGGTTTTTGATGAAAGAACAACACATGAGAAGAAGGAATGTATATCTTTATTGTGTGCTATGTACATATTTTACAGTATGGTACAGCAACAATACACGGTAATGCTACACAGTTGAGATTGCACGGTTTTAGAGTTAGGCCACAGCGGTCGAGTACCGTGGTTATGAGACACAACACTGAGCGTACAGTAAGTACGGCGTACATCTTTGGCTTCGGCGGGATAACAGTAAGAACAGCAGACAGCAATATAACAGAGAGCGCTGCGTGACTTGTCCGAGGATTATTGGTGGATTTTCAGGGTCGAATCATGTGACATATTTCCTTCATGTGTGGGTGGCATCACGTTTCTGTTCGGGTTACTACAGAACTGTCCTCTCATGTTGGATAAGAAGATTGGATCCTGAACCCCCTGCTGGTCTAAGACTTGCCCAGCCCTAAATCCTGTCAAAATGTTTCTCCACACGTACACGGTGTGTGCCTCTGCATATGGACATAATCTGCACACACACACACTTTGTTTTCCAAGGAGAGTGAAGTGGTGAGAGTGGATTCTAATTCATTGTCTAATTGGCATCATAGCTCTCTATGAGCATGTGGTAAAATTAAACTAGTCCTCATTTTGCTGTGGTTGTTTATAGAGGATCTCTCTCCTCTCCTGATAATAGTGAATATTCTATTCTCCTCCCGCTGACATCCAGCAGCAGCAGTTACAGCCTACAGAGCGTCGGGGTGAGGGACAGAATACAGAGAGAAACCGAGAAGACGGAGATTGGATGAAAGATAGATGGAGAAAGAGAGCGGTAAAGAGAGGGAGAGCGAGAGAGAAGGGAAGTGACAAGGTGAGATAGAGCGAGGGGAGCCGACAGAGAGATGGATGCAGTGGGTCGCTGGGGTGAGGAGATGGTGTAATGATTAGATCACAGATACCCTTGAGCCTTCCTCCCATCCCTCCAGCACACCAAAAAAATCTGGAAAACGCACTAGGAGTGGAGGAAGGCCTGCAGTTGTGAATGGCCCCGCTGTCAGAGTTCATCTGGATGGAGGAGGAGTGGATTACTGGAGTCTGCCATTAGGGAAGCCTCCTCTTCCTCTCCACTTCTCCCAAGATGGGAGAGGAGCTCAACACAGACTTCCTACAGATGTTATAAATGTTTGGCTGCTCAGAGACTGCAGACCTTTTAGGAAGCAGGATGAATATGGCCACCAGGACAGTCTAGCTGCTTTCCTGATCATGACTTCCTTAAGAAAACATGAGGCGTGGTCCTTCTCGCTCACAGCAGCAAGTCTGAAGCTAACCATGATGCTTCCTTTAACACTGCCCACCTGCTCAGATGATGTCATCGCCAAACTTGAGCATGTTGAAGGTGACCGGCTCTCAGAGGAGGAGATGTGTTTAGGATGCTCCCATCTAGTGGTCACTAAATGACACTGTTGATAATTTGGAAAAGACGTATGTCACAATGCAAAGATGTATTAATAATTGACCCTTTTCCATGGAGTGACAGGGGGGTATTAACACACAATGACTCCATTCAGTGCGTAGAAAAGCACATCTTTACCAGGAATTCTTACTTGGCACGAGCACAATAAGAGCATGGCAGGGGAGGATGATAGCTTTGACTGGGGCTGTTAGCAGAGGCAGGTCCTCTGATGGCCACATGACTTCACTCAACGTCTGACACACTGTCAGCTGGAGAAAGCTTATATTTTAGATTACATTACATAATTGGCTTCCTTTAACAGAAAAGAGATGGATTCTTTATAAAAATGCCATGTGTAGGCGGGTGTGAAAGTGAAAGTATTTGAGGAGTGAAATAAGCCAGCTTTTAAGAAAGAATACATTAAAGGACTAGTTCAAGGAGTTTGCTTGCCTTCTGCCCATTGCAGGGTTCTTGCAACATTTTAAAAGTCAAATTTAATACTTTTTAAGACCTTTTAAGACATCAATGAATATAATTTAAGAAAATAGTCAATTTATTGTAAGGCCCGACCAAATATGGAGTTTTACAGGTCGATGCCGGACTGGTATCGATATTTAACAGGGAAAAATCTGGTGACCAATTAATCTCTGAAAATATTTTTTTTTTATTTTTGTCAGCCCTTTAACACTGGCAACAACCATATAAATCGAAGGCATGACACTTAACTTTTTTCTACTACTTCAATTTCACAGCTTTCAAGAACAAAGAAGTGAACTTTGTTAACAAAATAACGTGCAAAATTGAATGCTATGTTTTTCAATTAAACGCACCGTCTGAAAATTTTAATTTTATTTTAATTTTGATTTTAATTTAAGACATTTTAAGACTTTTTTAGGAACCATGGGGACCCTGCATTGTGTGATCAAAAATCACCATGCATGAATTCAATAAAACACTTAATACGTACACATTTCAAACACAGAAGGGTGGTTTGTTTTTCTCGATATCAATCAAAGAGAGAGAGAGTCAACGCGTCCTGGCTGAGATTAAAACATGGCTGCAGGAAGGCAACATCTGGGGATTTTCTGCAGAGAAATGTTGATCACTAGTTTGATTCTGTGCACGCTGCCTTCTTACTGACGATTTCCTTGTGTGTGTGTGTGTGTTAACATTGCAGGTTTGTTGTGCTGCGTGTTTTGCCGTAAAGGTATTTATTCACTCAAATGTGGGAAAATCCTCTTTCACCGTGGATTAAGGAGACAGTGTGCATAATGTAAACAGGGGGTGAATGCAGAAAAAGAGAGGGGGTGAGAGTTTGGACAGTTAAATGGAAAATAAAAGCTGTGGAAAAATGAGAGTTGATCTCAGCTCTTTTGGACTGAAGTGTTAATACTTAAACACATTTTTAAATGTTTTTCTTGCAAAAAGAAATCTCCTTAAGTGTTAAGTGTTTCTACACAAACTGTATTCTTGAGTGGAAAACTATAAAATATCAGTTACAGTTGAAGACCCAGTCACTAACACTAGCAAATCTGTTTAGACTATCAATTCAGTGTTGCTCAGTCTTAAAAGAATCCAATCAATCAAACTGCATCGTATCCATCATATCTGTAGGTGATGACAAATCAATTCAAGTCATGCTGAGCAAAGCAAAGAAAATGAGATGGAAGAGGGAAAAAAAAGAGACAAAAAGAAGAAAAAAGTTGGGTTTGTTTTTCTTCTCCTGTTATATGAAGGGGACAGGTGGCTTCTAGGTAGCGTGGCTTGTTCCCCGACAAGCCTCTAATGCCTCCAATAAGATAAACCCTCGGCGAATGGGCTCCTGTCGACAGAGCTGCCACTGATAAGAGCAGAGGATCGCTAACGGCCAAGACAACTGAAAACATGAGAGGCTGGGCTGCAGATAAAGAATGTAGGAGGTGGGAGGAAAATAGGAACAACGGCGATCAATTGCTGGCAGCGAGCAGCGATGCTATCCGACGCCATCCCTCTCTTACATCTCCTGTAAGAGCGTGTGCGAGGCGATCATAATCTGGAGGGAAAGAGAGGTGGGTGGTGTGTGTGTGTGTGAATGTGGGTCATCAAGTCATCAATAACCACCTGCATTAGTGGAAGAAACACACAGGCAAGGTCAAAACTAACTGAAATGCCTTCAGAGAGACGGGGATGAAAGGGAGTGAAAAACAGGATGCAGCCTTTTCTGGCTCAGATGGCTCTATTCTCACAGGAGGAGAGGATGGATGCTTGTATGGATGGATGGGTGAGTGCATGAATGGAGGAGTGGCGTTTGAGTATCTACTCTTGACAGACTGGCGACGGACGACTTGGCAAGCAGAAACAGGTGGGAGTTCGGGGCTGGGAGAGGAAAGGAGCTCAGGGCGAATTATGGATGGACGGATGAATTTATAGAGGGAGGAAGGAGGAGGGGGGAGTCTGGCGACGGCTTGAGCCCCGCTGACAGGCAAGCTGCTGGTTGGTGGAGTCACTTAGCCACACAGAGTCAACCAGAACGAGGGGCGTCTTCGCATCAGGAGCGCTCTGTAGCCCTTTCCTCTCGCAAAGGCCTCTGGGATGTTTTTTTTCGGCAGCAGGACTCCATCAAGTGAGTGAAACCGCCTGCTTTGCTCTGAAAAGTAACACTGGGGCAAGCAGCGGTGCAGAGGCTCCCTCTGTTTGTTACTGTTCACAGATTGCAGTTGCTCTTTTTTTTTATCTTACTCTTCTTCCTCTGTTGGACCTCTCACTCCTCACCCTCCTCTACATAGGTGGACGGGAACCAGCCGACCTGAAGAAAAGGAGGGAATAAGTAACCACACAGGAGTCATATAATGTAAATTCATGGTGTATTCACACTTCCTCTGTTTGCTTTTTCAACTTCAGATAGTGATTTCATACATTTACCAGAATGCCTTTTGAAGAAAGTAGTAGAAGTAGTTGCAAAAGTAGAAAAAATATATATATATTTGACAGGCTATGCAGTACTAAAAGGCATCAGAATATTGAGTCTAAAATAAAATTAAGCCATTTGTCTTGCTGACATTTATTATCTTGGCCAGGAGGCTCATCTCTCTGTCTGTCCACAGCTAATCTCAAACTGCATAATTCCTTCTACTACTCATTCATGGCTGCGTGTTCAAAGACTTCTTGGTCGCGGTGACTCACATTTTCTCAAAACACACTTTAAATCCTGTCTGATGTTGCCATTGATTACCTGCTGACTCCTAATTCACAATAAACGACCACATGTGAGCCGAGTGCATCGCTGCCTCATTAAATAAAACGCTACAGAAATCAGCACTCTAATGAACGCACATTTCCAGTTAGACTCTTTTTAATGACAAATATCAGCTCAAAAAATGACTTTTTTGGGGGTTGGGGATCAATTCAAGAAATTTAAAATCAATATTATCTCAGAATATCCTCCTTCCTGGGACATGTGGAGTTATTTTACTAAGAGCTGATGACCTGTGCCAGAGTCGTTTGTTTTGACTACTTCATGACAACTAAACTATGAGAGCCTGAACTCACGTTGAAAGGTTAGTGATATAATCCTAAAGTGTTTTTCAATTGATTCACTCAGCGTTTTCCCAGCCAGCAGCGCCGATTGTTTTCTCTGGTTGAAGGCTCTAAAGAGAGTCTAACAGCTCTCGACAGACAGAGTTTAGTTTTCACCAGAGCGGCAACAACACACACATCAGGCTTAGTAAATGTGAAAAGTGCCTTCATTTATAACAGCTGTTCACAAAACACACACACACACACACACACACACACACACACACATACAGTCTAATACTGTCTGCCAAGCTAAAATGCGTTGCATGTGAGTGGGAGTCGGTACATATATTTTCTCACATTTAGAAGCAGGATTTTCTCAGCGCTGCATGCCTGATTATAAAGCGCTCTTGGTATTGGATTTAAGACATACAAGAGCAGCAAATGAACCCAAGCGATGATACTGGGAGACAAATGTTGGAAAGATGTACATGACAGACTAAAGATAAAACAGTCCCTTCCAGGTACTTGTAGACAAGAATATCTGCCAAATCTTCTTCAAAGAGACAGTTTTTAGAGCTACCTAAAATTGGATTTCAGGATTTAAATGCGTGAACTAAAACAGAGTGAACACAGCTAATGGATGTTCGGAAACTTTTCTGCCTCAGCTAAACATCACTCACTGTAAAGCTACACGATACTATCACTTCCATCTCAAGGTGACCACTCACCCTGCCATTGACCTCGCCCCTCCACCAGCCGTTGGCTCCTGACTTGGTGTAGATCTTAACCACGTCACCCTCCTGCAGCGACAGCTCCCGGGTGTCCCGTGAACTGAAGTCGTACCTCGCGATCGCCACACCAATCACTTTTGGAGTAAACACTATAAAGAGAGAGGGAGAGAAGTCAGTATTAAAAATAATTGGACAGTCAGTTGATTCAAGGTTCTAGTGTTGGAAAGAAATAAAATAAAACCGTCAGTTTGAGCGTCAACACACACACAGATGGAGATGACTGATGACTTTTTCCTCCCCTCCTCTCCTCTTTTTCTTATGATGTGAAACATATAGAAGTCAATGAGGAAATGATCCTACTTCTCATTTGATTTATTACCTCAGTAAACATTGTAAACCTGACTTTGTGGTCTCAATCGCGAGTTGCAAGTCTTCCTCAATATAACATGATGTTCATTTAGTAAATTATGGTTTTGTTTGGAGCCAAAAGGTCTGGACTAGGTCCACTATTTATATACATACAGCCTATGGTCTTACTATAAATTTCTCTGTGAGATGAATATCTATCTATCTATCTATCTATCTAACTTTAACGAACATTAGATGATTGGACAGCTCTGCAAATGTCTCCGACTAAATTACGGAAGCCTTCACTAGCATAAACATTTGCTGTATTTTAATGGTGAAAAACTGATCCACTAGTTTGAAGTTATAGTTCGAAAGGCCAAACGTGATGTTACCTTACAAATAATGAACACAGTGATTAATTTGCCGTTCATGTTCTCATAATTTTATGGTTGAGCTGACAAACAACAAAAACCAGCCAGTAAATAGTTGAACTACCAGTGTGTGACTTATTGTGAGTAAAAGACATTGCTTTAGTGCTGGCAGACATGCGTGTGTCTCAGAGACAGTCTTTTGAGAGACAGATGTGGAGACGGTGAGCTAGTTACCTCGGCTCCATCCCACCCTGCCAACTCTCTACCTTCTCCAGACACTGACTGGTGGCTCAGACTGGGCTAAGCTGACAGGTGGAAATAGGATGTCAGACCTCTACAACCTGGCCGTGGGGAGAGAATATCTAATATAGAGCAGCTCTGTGCATTTGGACACGTCCACCTTTCCTTTGACGGACAGACGCACACAAGCAAAAACAACCCACAACTCTCCCAACAGTTTCTGCCTTCACATGCAAAAAAATGCACACACATAGACAAAATGTCATGCATTACTGAAATAAACAATCCCTACTGTCCACACAGGATGACATGTATGTGCACACTACGATGGAAGAGGTGAAATGGTGCAACAGGAAGCTGGACGGCAGAGATTCAGACGATGATGTGAATGCACTGAGTTACAGCCAGCATGCTAAGCAGCCTTCAACATGAAAGGCAAGAGAGAAGAGCAGTGCTAGATGGAGGCAGACAGAGAGAGAAGCGATACCTGTACCTGACCAGAAGGGAGCAGAGGAAGGAGGTACAAAGCTGTAGCCGGCAGGAGTTACAAAAGAGAGGCCGCAGAGCAATGGGGCTATGGCAGGACAGGCCAGGCAGGGAGCGGGATGGGGGGATGGAAGGAGGAGAGAGAAGCAAAAAGGAGAAATAAAACATGTTTTCTTTATTTTTTTTTTAAATCCCAACTCTGAGGTACAAAGAAGAACAAGTTTCAGTTTAATAAAAAATAAATGAAGAGAAACCGAGGACAAGCTCTGACGAGTGTTTCTTCATCCACACAGCAGCTGGTAGCAGTTAAAGTATTCACACTGTTTGTCCTGATGAGGACTGTGTCATGTTTCAACCTGGATATGAATACATCAAGCTTTTTTTTATTTCCATCAATACTAAACAAAAAACTTCAAAAACCTGAAATTCTGATCATTCATTTACATAAAAGACCTGCAGGAATAAAGCGGTGCTTTGATTAACAAAGACAATCATCTTCACAAATGTCTGAGAGACATGTTAACTTCATATAATATAATAATAATGTTGCTTTGTTTTTTATTTATTTTATGGTTCTTTTCCTGTAGTTATAGTAGTGTCTTTCTGCAGCTCACATGTGCAAATTTCTCTTCTTTTGAAGGACTAACTGTGGCTTTACCTGGCAAACAACTTGAGCACTAAGCCACTGAAGGCTCACTGCTTTTGTTCTTCTGTCTCTCCTCCAGACATTGATCTGGATCCAACTGGAGCTGTCTGTGTTAGGGACTTTGTCTGGGGGAATAGCAGTATTAGTACTTTAGTCTTTATGGGGAAATCTGAGTCCACTGGGTTATTTTGAAATGTCATCATAGTTATAAATTCAATGAAAGTTGACTAAATGGATGTAAATTAATAATTTTAACTGAAACATCTCATCTCTGATGCTGGAGTCCAGGCAATGGAAAAATCTGATACAAAATACAATATATAGACAGATGCAAGAGGTTAGAAGGTGATTCTTGGCTTATTTGCATAATGGAAGTATTACAGAATGATCCTAATGATCCCATGAGTACGACATTTCTTATTAGCAACTCAATAAACCACAAAAAGAGATGCAAAATGACTGCAAACTAATGAAATCCATCCTCACAGACACTGGACCAAAATGACAAAAAGAAGTAAAACCACTAGAAAAAGACTAAAAAGTGATAGAAATGGCTGCAAAGAGACATAAAGCAAACAATGATCATGATCATGATCTGTTTACGGCTATTTGGCGCTATTAATTGATATTATTTGATAAAGATCATTTAAACAGTTGTTTGTTCTGACATATTGTGAAGAACCTGGGCTTTAAATCTAAGGCGTAACATACTTTTACTTATTTTATAAATGTGCAGCCCCTTCTTTATTTCTGCTGCTGGGGATATAAAATCTAATCCCCACAATGGCAGATAAACGCCCAAACTTTATGAAAAATGTGCCGCTCCCAACAATACTGCTGGCAAGTTAACTGGCCTGGTTTATTGATATGCTGTAAGGAGAGCTGAGCTCCAGTGGTTTTTAAAATGAATACTAATCAGCACACTGAGAGACAGCTCAGCAACCCCTAATGGTGTCTAGGTAGGAGCGATATGAAGAGGGATTGCCCTCCACTTCGAACAGCCACCAAAACACCAGCTGCATTTTACATGCTTCATTTTTGCTCAATCTGATTTGTGGAACATGCTGGAATGCACAATATGGGCTGGTTGACTAATAGAGGAGACTACGAACACAAGAGATGAGCTGAAATCCAATCAGCAGCTCAGAGTCCCACACGCTGTCAGCTGAGATTGTTCCACGGACACACATTAATTCATATTTTGGGTTAACAGTGTTGCTGTTGTAGTTAGCGTTCTGCTTGAAAAAAAAAAAAACTATCAATCAATCAAGTTTTAGCTTCTGCAAAGCTATCCAAAAACATAAAAGAAGGCATAAACATTAATTAGCAGTCTTCAAGCGGCGCTCAGCTCGACGAGGATGGAAATGAAAACAAAAGAGTCATTTAGAAGTGAAAGAGAGAAAGTGAAGTGTGCACACCAGGAGGAGGCTGCCGACAAGACAGAAGACCACACCGGAGCAAAACTAATTTGGACTGAAGCTGTCTCCACTCGTGTTTTGAAGCAGAGTTTGAACAACAGGCCTCCTCTACAACAACTGAACAGCTCTGTACAATCTGTTCACTTTTCTCCGAACGGCATCGTCAGCAAGCCAGGACTTTTGTTTTTCTGTTTTCTTTTTGTTCTTTTTCCAGTCGCACACAGTGGCATACAGGGTTCAAATGAAATCTCATTTTGCCACTGATTGCGAAAAGTCGTACGTTTTCCATTAACCAACTGATGGGCAGTGTTGCTTCGCCTGGCTCACACTGTTTAATACCTTTTCTTCTGGCATTGCTTGAAACTTTCAGCCTGTGAGGGCTGATCATGGATGTTTTACAGGGCTAACAGCACTTTCTACTCCTGTGTTTAAACAGCTCTTCATGCCAAACTCATTCCCACCTGGTGTTATCAGAAAAGCTAATACGAAAAAAGGATGAAAGCGATTTTACACCAAATTTCTTTCCTAAAATAATCTTTAAAAACCCTTTTCGACACCAGAAATGTCCATTTTCACTCCTGAGTTGGCAATTTGACAAGCTTCTCCTTGTCTTCAAACCCAAACATCATCTCATTAAAATCCCAGTTCAAAGTTTCACACACTCTACATCTGTTGTCTGCAAAGTCAGAAAGCAAAAGCATGGCTGGATGTCGTGTTCGCTCTCACTCAGCCCTGATAAATCACATCTCCAGCTCCTGAATGCTGAGAGGAATCAGGTTAGTGAGGCTAATGACTGACAAAGCAGCAGCTGCATGCATAAATAATCATCTGCAGTTGTGGTCCTCAAAATAAGTCAGTAATAACAGCTGCTTTGTCTTGAGGTGTTGCCAGAACAAACAGCTTATTATTACGCAGGTAGGAAACATCACACAGCTCAAATCTTCACCTCAACAACTGGCAGACAGAAACACAACGTCCACAAGAACAAAAGTTCACGGACAGCTTCCTGAGAAATATGGGGCCGTCTGAAGGCTAAAGTTTTAGCAGCCGCCGACAGCTGAAAAATAACAAAAATCTCCTGGTGGGTCCTCTTCTCAATTCAACAAACTACACCAGTGTTTGTGCAGTAAATCAAATTATGATTGATGGTTTGAATTAATCTGTGACTATCACTGAAAAGGCAAAGACAAAACATATCTTCAAGTGATGCTACAATGATAAATTATAGTAGCAATTAAGTTAAAAACTTCAAATCATGTTTTCTTTTAAGAAGCATTGTTGAGATTTAACAGTAAAACTTTAAACATTATGACAGACTTTATAATCTCTTATTGTGCAGAAATGACTATATAATTCAAATGTTTTATTATTTTAGTTTTTACAAGATACCTTGTGTGTGCTGCAAACTCATTATATGAGTATATATATAAATGCTATGTCCATCATGGAGTACCTCTATTTATTTGTGAACGTAAAGGTGAAAAAATGTAGATTTGAAAAGCAATGAATAATGGATGGATGGTTATTCTTTGACTTATTTGACTCTCCTAACACGCTCTAGGTAAACTGTAGACTGTATCTCAAATGGTCTTGACTTTAACTCGTCGGAGGTTCCACCAGATTATCTCTCTCCTCTGAATCTGAAATCGATTTGATCCTCAGTAAACGTCCAGAGACTGTAATCAAATCTAATAACATGCTTGGTGGATTCTCCAACCACCATTTGACAGTTCGGTCAAAAACAATTAAGGTCAGAACAAGGCCGGTTCGTTTTTAACAACAAATAGCTACCTGGTCCTTTTAAGGCTGCGAAGATGCTGCCAAGTGAATTAAAGCGCTGTGAGAGAGCTGGGAGGATGATGGATAAGGAAAGCAGCAGCATGGAGCAGGTGGAAACAAAAACTATTAGCATTAAAAATGAGCATGAATGATCAGCTGAAAGTCAGATCACACTGAGAGACTTCTATCAGCTTCTTGAATGAAATCATTAGCTGCTTTTCTCCTTTTTATTCAATGATAAGCTAAATATCTTTTTTTTCTGGAGACGTCACCTTGCATTAAAGGCATTTTTCAGTTTTAAATCAGGATGATGAATCAACTCAGTGATGAAATACTCATTAGCTGCAGCCTGAGCCATGGCTGAAAAAAATACTTAAAGCTACACGTCTCTATCAAACTACTTATTAAACTCTAAATATCTGCACTACAGTAGTTTAATTTGGAGGCATGCTTTTATTTTATAGAAATGTTTCTTTAATGCTTTGTCAGTAGTAGGGGTTGGGAAAAAATATCGACAACTTCTTCTTCTGATATAAGATAGACTTATCATTTCTTAATATTGATTCCCTCCCCCAAAAAAAGTTGGGAGGGTGAACTGTAAATGCAGAGCAACTTCCGCATCTTGAAATAAAAATTAAATAAAAACTAAAATAAAAAATAATCACATTAACGCCACAACTTTGACAGCCCTATATACTGTATGTATAGCACGATCCTGTGGTCCTGGACCACTATTCCTAATCCTTCCCCTAACTGTAAAAACTTAGACATTTGTCCAGGACTGTTAAGTACTTGGTGATATCAGATCCTCCATATGTATCTATGTATATATATATATATATATATATATATATATATATATGTATATGTATGTGTGTACTGCATATCTATACATATATGTACACATATATTTCTCAAATTTCTCAGTGATCTATGTAGAATATAATAAAAAATAAAATATCGCAATAATGTATTGTATCGTGACTCAAGTATTGTGAAGTCTTTGTCAATACCCACACCTAGTGGGTAGGTTTTTATTGTTTGTTTTTTCATTACCAGTTGCTGTCATTTCTGCACTGAAGTGTTCCAGTGGTGGACTGTTTCTGTTCTTGGTGACTTAAGTGATCTACTCACTGTTGCTACCCGACCGGTTGAGGCGGTGCACAGCAGCGTTCTCCGGTTCCCGGTAAGGAAACTTCAGCGTGGTGTCCAGACTCCTGAAACCTTCCCTCAACGAGTGGTGTTTGTAGTACTCAATCAGCTCCTGGAGACACACACAGAATAAATAAAGTGTCAGTATGCAAAGTAATAGCTATGCGGTCATTTGCATTTGTGTTTACTGCACGTAATATTTATCTTGAAAATCAGTTTATAAAACCAGATAAATCAAAGCTGTTAATGTTTTTCAGAAAAATAAGTGTCATTTACATAATCTGTCAAATCATGAAGAGTCTGCTTCAAAAACAAATCTTATTATTCCCACAGCACATATTGCTTTTAACCTGCTGCACATGTGAAAATAGCAGAACTTTTGTATTAAAAAACATTTTTCTCACTCCAAAATGTTATTAGCAAAACTGAGAAAATTCAGTCCTGGCACAAAGAAAACTGGTGAGTCTTTCTAATAAGCGCTGGACCTGTGGATCTATAACGCTGAAGCCCTCAGGCCAGTATAAACACGTCTCTAATCACGGCTATTTTTGTGCACACTGCTAAAATAAAATTCAGGTTCTGACACTTCATTAAGCGAACGCAATGATTTATTTATGAATTGCAGTGGTGGAATTAAAAAAAAAAAAAAGAAAGAGGCTGAAAAGACTTACTAATATGCTCCTGAACTTCTTGTTCTCTGCGATGTAGAAGCAGCCCTCCTTGGTCAGGATCTTTATGTGCTTCACGTCGTTGTTGTACCTGTGGGCCATTGAATAAGTTATGAGTCTAATTTCCGTCTCTGATCACCGCCATCGATCGGTGGCCGGCCCCTGGCCCCCGTGGGGAGCACAGCCGTCGCTGTAATGCATAGAGTCCCAAAGGTTGGTGACACATGAGTGATGGGTGGTCAGGTCAATGTGTGCATGTGTGTGACTGCCCCCCCACCTATCCATGTAGGCTACTTGTGTTGGTGTAAACAGGGTGGCTGATGGGGCTCTGAGGCTGGAGGAGGAAAAGCTGCAGTCAACATGTGCAGAAACCTGGAATGTTTTACAGAGGTGTGTCCAGAATTTTTTTGCAGGGGTGGTTGAAGTGGGGCACTACGTTATGCAGGAGTGGCAAGCAGGATTAAATGTCAGTGACTGTGCATGGGTGCACATGCACCTCCGTATGCATAGCAGCATGATTAATTTCTCTACTAAATTACAATCTTAAATGTTAGTATAATTTGAAACAAATATAATTTCTAATCATGACATAACAGAAAGGGACAATAAAAGTGTACTAAAAAGACTTCATCTTTTTTTTAATGAAAGGTGCAAAAATAAAGACAATGCAGAAATATAATTCATAAAATAAAATGCCACCCAAATCTAAACTAAATAAATAAAAAAAAACTTCAAAAGGTTGATTTTACAAATCCTGAAATGTGATTACCTGAACAAATATATGTATTTTTTTACGTTCCCGATAACAACTGTCATCTCAAATCCAGCGCAACCAGACAATACTGCCCCCCCAGGTCGGAGGTTGATGCTGCATGATCCCTTACAGCTGACAGTACAGTCAAACATTTTTCCCACACATAATTACGCAGGAGAATAAACACACCCTCCACGTCTTCTTTGTGCCTATTAATTGTGTTTAAGGACCTCATATTGCTGCGTTAGATTTTTGCATTCGAACAGAGCAAGCACAACAAACTTTTCATCGGAGGCGTCCATCTTGGTTTTCCGACTTATTTACTGGAACGCCGTAAACTCAGGTGTGACATCATTCTCAGTTCTGACTCCCGACTTCCAATACAAGACGAACGTAGCATGAATTGTAAACCACATCATGTCTGATGATCAGATATCAAGCAGGGATTTCAGGGGTGGCCACTCCTAGACACACCCCTGATGCTGTATGTGTGAATATTCAACTAATAAAGGACCAACTGCATCAATCTACTTATTCCCTGTTTTCAAAGTTGGACAATTTTAATCTATGTAATGAGGGTAATTAGACCTAATTCTAAATTGCAAAGAGATGCCCACTGTCATCCTAGAATATATGCACAACGATTTAACGACTCAATTACGAGCAAAACAACAACAAACGGAGCTCCGTCTAAAGCTATACAGTCTGTCAGCAGACATCAGTGTCTTGTTTGTTGGAACTTTTCAGAAGCCGATGTGCAAAACTGACAACTATTTTTAAACTTTATGAAACAAACTAGCTCTTTCCTGCAGTGCAATGTTGAGAGAGGGATCAATCTCCCCCCCTGCAAGACACCAAATGAGCGGATTTTCCAAAATGTTTTCCTTGAACTGAACACAAACACCAAACAGTGTGAAATGTGACAAACTGCAGCTAATAAAAGACGTCAGTCTCAGACTAGCTCTCAATGTTTAACATGAAAAGATGTATTTATTATTAGAGATTTGTTAGAGATTTGCTGCCTTTACTTTTGATGAATACAGTGAGTTGAAATGCTGGAGCTTGATTTGTACATAACTGGGGTCTCTTAGCTATTTGGACTAACATTGTTCAAAAAAAGCTCTGCCGCCTAAAGGGAGAATGAAGGAGAGGGGGTTTTAATAACCTTGAGCAGTCTTACAGCTGTTCCCTGCTCTGTTCAGACCATCGCGTCTGTGCACAAGAGCAATTAAGACTTCAGCACAGAAGGAACTCAAAGGCATGAAAAGCACACCGATCTCCAGAGAAGAAAAGGACGCTAAAATCTGGCTCTTCTTTTCACTGCCTACATCACAAACAGTACTCTGTAAGGTGTAGTTAATTTCTCACGACCAAAATCAATATGAACGTGATTCTAATTATAAACTAATAATATGTTTTACAGGTTTTGAGGTCAAACCTTAATAAATACTGCTTTGTGCTTGAGCTGCTTAGGTGCTGCCCTATGATCAGCATCTGGTTCGGTCAGTTCTGTGGTTAACCACACTCTCAAAGCACCTCGCCCTGCAAAGCAACTGTAAATGGGTCAAATTGTTTTGTGGAGCTGTGAGTTTTATCTGGTCAATACTGTGGTTTAGCTAAAGGCTGATGAGCAGCTACAGGCAGGCAGAGAAAAGAGAAACAATAAAATGCGATGATGAGCCCATAATAATTGCTCAATAAAATGTTTTTGTTGTCATCACTCAATACAGATATTACATTAAATGCACTCCGATTATGGACATATTTCAATTACATCAATTAAATCCAAGCATCTGGTTGCAGTGAGAGGCGACATGACACTTTCTGTTTGTGAGGGTCTTGAATGTCAGACTTACTTTATACTGATGGCGTACTCGGTGTACTCTCTGCTGCGATGGCGGACCAGGTAGGTGCTGTTCACCCTGTTGATGAGCTCAGCCTCGGCCTGGAGCCTCTCCATGGGCCCTGCAAACCTACAGCACCACCACCATGAAGAACAGAAGTTAATGCCTGCATTTACATATTTTTGCTTCTTATTTATCCAGTAGACTATTGTGCTGCTTCTCAGCACAAGGAATTGAATTAATTTCTGTGTGTTTTGTGCAACATACCAGGCTTGAGAGGAGTAATCGACAGGCTTTGGAACCTTGAGCAAAGAGCAAAAGTAGTTGTTGTTATTTTCATGATTTCATCCTACAGTAAAGTAATTGACAGCAGTTCCACATGCTGTTTTCATGCTGATATTTTGCCCTTCTATAAAATACTGTACAAGCCTAATAAAACAGCTTAATGCTCTTCTTATCTTTACAGGAGTACAGATAAAAAGTGGTGATAAGAGTTTGTTATCTGCAGGACGGCTCGTGTTCCTGCAGCTGGACATATTGTGAGTTTCACTTTGTCAAATGGAACATGACAGTCCAGTCATGGGCAGAGAACAGAAGATAAACGCCATGATCCCTCTTCAGCTTTCTAGTTTAGTTTGCACAAAAGAAAGTATTGCTTGTTGCTCACATAACACCGTTTTCGTCTTATTGACGTCTTATTGACGAAGTGAATTACCGCTTTTACCTCATAAGATGACGCAGAACAGAAAAACCCACGGGCTTTTTTTCTCCTTGTGCCGGGTAAAATAGCTTACCTCCCTAACAAATCCCCAATCACCCTCACATCACTGGCCTGCTAGTAAGTACATGTAGCCCAACAGGAGCTGCTACAACAGGCCCTAATTTAGAGGAGGACAAAGGAGGAAATGCTGCTTACGCATGGGCAAGGCTTCACAGCGTCGCTTGGGAAGAAGCCAACCTCTTTCGTCGTCAGGATTTTGCCCTGGAACCACAGAGAGATAATTGTGTTATGTACATCTGGCTGACTCTGCCTCCATTATTCAGAAACAATTAGCTTGCAACACAGAGCAATGTACAGTGTACAGTGTACAGTTCTAGTTAACTATCGTTGAAATAATGGCTTGCAGGAAGAGGGAAAGAGGAAGCGCTCCTTATTTCTCCCTTGGTAGTGACTCTTTAGATTCAGTGCTTTGATTTATCAACACTGGGGAGGTCGTACTGCACTTCTCTTCCTCTGATGGACTCATCCGCTGTAATCTGCGCACTGACAAAATAATATATTTATATGGGACAATAATCCAGTCATGGATCTGGATCTGTGTCGAACTTTGTTGTTGCTAATTTAGCACCAGAGTGACATTCTCTAAGTCCATAATCATTTTTTTCACAAAAATGATGTAAAGTATGTCCGAATTCAAATACAAGGCAAACATATCAGTTTGCTAGTTGCGTAAATAATGATGTCAAAAACCCCACACTGCAAAGATATATTAATATATCAAAGATATGTTACATCTCTCCCCCTAAATCTCATCAAATAAATCTTGTTTTAAGACTCTGCAAGGAATTATTTTGTTTGCAAAGTTTACATTTCTGCTGTAAATGTTAAATTTCTGCTACAATATTACATTTCAGCTGTAAATATTGCATTTCTACGGCAAATATTACATCTTCTCAGGTGTTTGATATTTAATATTTTTATATTTATATCATTTATAGCTTTATTTTTACGTGTGCCTTTGAGCCGAGAGTCTCCACAAAATTTCGTTATGTGTGCATAATGACAATAAAGACTCTTTGTTTATTGTATAGTGTATAATATAACCCACAGCAGCAGCTGCAGCACCAATGTGCAGCAATAAGCTGCCCGCTGCTACCTGACTGCTCTGATTTGAAAAGGGTTAACTTGGGGGCCAAGGCTGCCAATATTTTGCACTCTGGGAACAGTGTTGCATCACAGGGAATAGTGAAAAGAGGGATTGATTTGTGTGTTTTCAGCCATAATCTGAGAGGCACACGGCCAGCTAAGCCCATTTTGATGGTACTGTGTCCGTCGCCTATCACATCCCTGCTGCTACCTCAGGACATTTTATCAGTTCTTGTGGAAAGCGGCGCTTTCTGCTGCATCCTCACTAACAATGTGATCATGATTATAGCTTCTACTGCTGGCAGAGTAAACAGATGGTTGCTGCTGAATGAAATGAAATTACAGTGATCGATTCCATTTCTTCACGCATCCCCAGAACAGAAATGATTATGGTCTGCTGGCGACAGAGGTGATGGATATTGAATGTTTGCTGACTGTGGCGCTGTAGCTGCCTCCAGTTAAGCTTCTACACGGGGTTAATTGAATTCTTTATCTATTTCATCTGTTTTGTATTGAGCACTATGAGATCTGTTGGTTTCCTCATTACATGTCTGACTATAATAGAATAGAACAGTTCATGTCTATTCAGTGGCACCCACCATAATTATTATGATGACTTTGATGCAGCACACGTCACATTTCCAGAAAACAGCTCATCTTTCCTCCCCCAGTGAGGCTTAAATCACGTGCAATCACAGCAATTGTTTGCATAAAATAAACTGAGTTTTTATTTCCTTATGCTCTTTGATTTTCCCAGCATGCCAACAACAACAGACCAAAGTACCTGTGCTATTTTTACCCAGAAATACTACTGTTTTGACTACCGGTATTAAATGAGCGACTCACAGTAAGATGTCTACACGAACTGATGAGGAAGTTGATACTCAGGACATCAGCGGAATCTATCTAATAAAAAGTAGGCCATGCTGTCTCTACCTGATGTGACTTCTAATAAAAAGGCAGAAGTGACACGTCACTTGAGCTCTGTTAGAGAATACAAGGTCAGTGGAGGGAATGAGGAGTTAAATGCAGTAGGTCCATATTTTACTGTTGTGAAATATGTGATTAAGAGTGTGACCTCTGACCTGCCACCACGGGCTGTGAAGGTCGGCGCAGATTAATTCGATGATGTCACCCGTGTGGATGCTGAGTGCTGGACCAGACGTAGGACTCGGAGCACCAAAGTAGTTCCTGATAACCAACATCTTAGGCAGACCTGCAAGAGGGAGACCGTGTTTTTTCAATGTGTTGAAAAAATGATTCTAAAATGTATTTATTGTTTTTAATTTAATAATACATTATGATTAATTTAATGTAATTAATGAAATAAGTGGGGCTGTATTTGTTGTTGTCTTTTTTACTTTATATTTTCTTTTCTCTTTTTTTTATGGATCATAGGTTTGAAATTAAGATAATTTAGTTTAATTGAAAGCCTCTTTTAATTACCTCGACCAGGGAGGTTATGTTTTCACCGGGGTTTGTTTGTTTGTTTGTTGGTTTGCAAAATAACTCAAAAAGTTGTTAATGAATTTTGACGAAATTTTCAGGGTTGGTCAGAAGTGGCCTAACTTAAAATTGATTAATTTTTGGTCGTGATCCGATCCACCAAAAATGAATCAGTTTTAAGTTTTAAGGCGGGGGTAAATTTAGATAAAAAGTCTGCGGAGGTCTGTGCTCTCTGAGTGCTTTTCTAGTTGATATTGTGATCAACATGTGAACCACTGATGTTTGGTGATGGTTTAAACACAATTACTAGTTTTTAAAGGTAAACTTGAGCAGCTGTATGAATAGAGGAGGACAGATAAAATGCACGGATTGATTCTTTCGGTCATGAATGCCTGGCTGCATATGAGGCGGTCTACATGCATGCACTACAGTATATGACCTCCAGTCTAAAAGAGCATGTGTGTCTTTGCTCTACTAAACTTTTCATGACCTGATATAGGTGGAGAGGGAGTCGACATGTGGACACACACACACCTTGTCACCAGTGTACTGCCCTTGCAAATCATTTGGAGCATTATCATATCACAGATAAGCTACAATGTGCTTGGGTATCGCTTGTTATCAGACAATAAACAGGAGTGACGCTGCTCACTGCTGCAACATGTATTCTGGCCTCCTAGGGTAATTTATAAAGAAAATTTAAAAAGTCCCATTGTTTTTTTTCCTTATTGAGGGGTATTAAAAAATAAAATCTAATCATAATCATATATAACATGCACAATAAAAATCAAATCAAAGCACTGTATAACTTTCCCTCACCTGCTGTTTAACCACTCCACAAGTAATTTATTATACAGTCCAGTCAGGGTTTGGACTGGCACTTAAAGAAGTGCATTTTAATCACACTGAACTTGTTTGTTGAAATGACCTCACTCAGCACTATTTGATTTTGCACAAAGGCCAACTTTGATCCCATTATTCAGCAAGATATCACTGAAGTGAATTATAACAACGTCTGTTATGAAACGCTCACCAATGCCAAACAAATCCCAACTTCATATCTCATACACCAAGTGAAAAGTCCACATCGCTCTCTGCATTGTGCGGCGATAGCGTTGTACAGGAATACAATACGAGAACAAGAAATTCAAAGGAGAGCATGACAATAAAGTTAAAGCTTCAGGCAAATAATAGAGACGTCAACAATGTTGTATTGAACGCTCGTACGTCTATATCTGGCTTTCCTCTCTTTCAGGGTCTGCTCCAATGCTGTGGCACTGAGGCTGGCAGCCTGACATGTGCTCGCTTGCCTGAATAGGACTTCTAAAGATGCAGGGCCATGGAGAATTGAGTCTTGGGGGCATGAATTGCATTCCTATCCGCACAAGGACAAGCCAAGTGTTAGTGCACCTTTGAAAACAGACAGAGAGAGCAGCGTCGAAATATTATGAAACGCCGAGGGCTGGGGCAATCAAATGCCTATTGATTTTAATGCGTCTTCAGTCAGAAATGATTTTCTGCAGCATAATGGATGGAGGGGTGGAAAAATGAGTGTTGAAGCCAGGTTTATGAGAGATTAAAGGCCCTTGGTGTGGTGTAAGCACACACACAAATGGTGCTGCGTGTTATTCATATTCTTTTGGTGAAAGATTGAGACAGAAAGCTGCAGAGGGAAGGTAGAACAACAACTCTAAAGTATTTACAGCATTTACTCTACACGCCTAGTAACATACATATTCTTTTGGGGTTTTATGTAACTTTGCATAAGCTTTTGATTGTCAGCTGCAATGATAAATTCCAATAATAGCTACCAGGTATGGCTTCCTCCCTAACTGATTTAGGTTACCTCTGATAAAGGGGAAATGTTAAATTAGGACACTATGCCTCTGGCAATTTACTCAAAACTGTTGACAGTCCTGACAAACTACCTGCTAGAAGGTTAGTAAATCGTTTTTCTGGTTGAGCATGCTCATGGACTGTATGTGTGGGCTATTGAAACCAAAAGAGGAAAACAATTAAAACACATTAGTCGAGAAAAAAATGCTACAACATATAAGAAGCCAATCATTTTGTGAATAGAAAAAATCAAAAGCCAATATCACTGATACTTGCAGCTGCTGATTTTGGATTACTTTATTAGTTATTTATTCCAAAATCTGTTTAAGGAGCTGCTGTCTCATGCACATTAATGCTGCCAGTGAGAAAAACAGACTACAGTGGAGGAAGCGAAGGCTGTGTGAGGTGGGAGGATGTGTCTGCTGGTGCAGTCGAGTGCTCTGAATTTCTCACCTGGATCTCGATCTTTGCCCTGTTTAAAAAAAAAAAAAACAGTTACACACTGAAACAGGTACATCTAGTCTGTATCTATAATGTTTTCATTTTTTTCTCCACTGATCACAGTTCATCCATCACTTTTCCATCACAGTGAAAATGAGTATATTCAACATCTCTAGTCAGTGTAATCTGCATCACTGTCCACCACCTTAATCAATTATTAGCTCCAGACACACAGTTTAATGTGTGTCCAATAAACCACATACTGCTACACATACACACACACACACACACACACACACACACAGAGTTAATATATGAACCGAGTCTGCTTCCTCCTCATACAGCCCACATGCAGCGGGCCTGGCATGGACAGCCCTACAGAACATGTTGAAATACACAGCATGCACTGACACCACAGACAAACAACTGCAGCAGAAACACTTTACAGTTGCAACAAACAGTTACACTGATCTTATGTTATGGGCAATTACATTTTGTTCCTGACAGATCATTTTCTGAGTTTCTGCAAAGCTGAAAATTGCGTGAATCCACAAAAACTGCTACATCAAACTCTGCATAAGTTTGTGTGCACTGCATCAGAGCAGTTTGTCCAAAGTTTGTTTCTGCTGTTTTAAAAAAAGTTTGGATCTTGCATTTTAAATTTGCACTGAGCAGTTTTCTGCACACAGAACATGTCTTATTACTCTACGGCACCTGACACCAGAAACAACCAGAGCAGTAATTTTCTGAGATGGGATCATTTGTTGCATGAAAATTATATCTTATGAATAATTAGCCACAGATATTTGCATAATTATTATTATTTGAAGTTTAATTTCCTGCTTTAGGGATATTTTTTGGTAACGTAGCAGTGAAGCACACAGCAGTTTTAGTAACAGCAGACACAAAATAAAATCTGCAAAAAAAAATTTTGGTTTTTGGTGTCAGAGAGGCTGCAGCAAGTAAAGTCAATTGGAGTCTCCTTGGCAAATAGCTGCAGGAGAGAGCAGTCTTCAAAGAGCGGCAATAGAAACAGACAGTGTACACATCAACGTGGACATACACACACAAACGTAGCAGCAGCAGCTCACCTGAGTTCTGACGGAGCCGGGATCTGAAAGAAGTTTGAGAACAGACATAGTGAATGACGGGTTAGCAGGTGCACGCAAACACTTGCACACACTCATCGGTACAAGGCAACACTCCCTCATTAGTGGAGAAGGCGGACGCTCGTGTCTGACCGTGGTTCGCCTTGTTTTGCTGCGCTGCCACTACCTGACAGCCAGCATGGAGGAGGTAACGAGGCAGGGGGTGGAGAGGGAGGAGGGTGTGTGTGTGTGTGGGGGGGGGGCAGACCTGAGGTTTTTGCTCCACCAGTTTCTTTCATTGGCTCCCTGAGGAACGGGTTACACCCCCTAGACACACACCGACACACACCTTTACACACACCTTTACACACACGCACATGCACTCGTACTCCTCCTGTACCTGTGCAAACAGAGCAATTACATAAACACACACATACCTTCGCTGTCACAAGAGCTAGCTGGCAGAGAGCCACAAATACATGCACTGTACACACACACACACTTCTGTCAGTAAGCCTGTTGTTCCACAAGTGACCTTTGACCTGTTACGCAAACACCTGGTGAGGCAGCTGATAACAGAGACAAATCCAGGTAAACAATGGCTTATCTCGAACACACACACACACGTATATCACCCCATACTGTGATTGTGTGTTTGTGCAGGCATGCTTCTGTATTGACAGAACCTGTACATGCACACACTGTGGAGGCTTTCTGAGCATAGTGTCAAAAAAGTCCAATGTTGTGGTCATCTGCAAAAAGTGGAGCAACCAACAAATTAAAATGCCTCCCATCACTACCACTTTCAGAGATATTATTTCTACAGTATGTTACTCAGTCCTGCAGATTTCCCAGCAGAAGGTGGGGACACTGCTCGGAGTAATGAGAGGGGGAATTCAAGATGACATCCCAGGCTTCACCAGCTCTCCTGCCGCCGGTGTCGTCTAAACCTACTCAGGTACAACACTGCGCCCGGTGGGCCTGGCAGTGGCGTTATTGCCTCTGCGACCTGCCGGCACCATGACAGAAGCCAGGTCCAACAGGAGCTGGCAGCTTGCCACAGGGAATCCAGACAAACACATGCGATTGTGACACGCAGTGTTCGGTTTGTAACAGGAAAACCTGCTTGGGTTAAAAAAAAAAAAACATGGCGCAGAATTTGGGTGCTGTGAGAACACAAGCATGCATTTTCAAGACCTTAAAGAACATGTAAGGGTGAGTTTATTTTTTCCACCTCTTCACACTCTCTCTCACACACACACACACAGAGGACATGCTAAGCTGGTTTCTGAAGGCCTTCTTTTCATTCCACATGTCTGAAGTTTTCCCACCATTACTCTCAGAGCTGTCAGTGCTGCTGCACAGGGAACTGAGTGACAGAAACAACAGGGGCGTAATAAAAAAGTCAGGAGTTTCATAAAACTCCTCAGTAAAACTGCTATTGCGCTTTGGGGATTGGTGCAATGATACACAGTGACATTGCCTTTAAGGTGCTCTGAAGTGTCAAAACCACCCAGGGAAGCAGGGGAGCTGTTGAACGAGTATCTGCATTTCTGATCGAACACTCGGATGACCTTGGTTGGTAGAAGTAAGGATATTTATGAAGTTTTCTATTTGTGTGGAGCAAACCTTTAAACCTAATTCCCACACACACTGTGTAGCTTTTCCAGGTCACTGTGCAACCTATTTCCTTCCTACCCATAATGAGTCACATGAGACACTCATACATCAGGTTTTATGTGTGCTATCTGTCATTTCATTCACTGCTACATCCACTGTATAAAAGTGCAGTTCACACAGTTAAATTCAATGTGTCCCTTGTTTGCATTTTGTGCAGTGACAAACTGTTAACTGCAGAATTATAGATGAGGCTGTGCAATAAAGCAAGAGACTTTGGTTTTATTTGTGTGTAAAGCAGTGGTGTGTTACCTGTTTTCCCACAACTGCCAAAGCGACCCAGGCATTCTTTATGGGCACCTATACCACACTTGGAGCACAGGTAGCCCTGGTTAAAGACGCCCCTGCAGGCAAGACGAACAGGAAAAGTCATCACATGGACTGATTGACGGAAGGCACAAAGTGCAAAGAATAGCAGCATTACTGAAATGTTTATAGGAATTTATGAATTCAAGCTGCAAAAAATGTAGAAACACATTGGCTCTATGGTTGATCTGGACCGGAGCATCTCTACTAGGGGTGGGAAAAAATCTTGATGTGACAATATATCGTGATACATTTTCTTCTGATATAATATTGATATTTAATTTCTTAATATCAATTTTTTTCCCCTAAAAAAATCATGATGTTGTGCTATTGTAAACCCAGAACAACTTCTGCATGTTGAAATAAAAAGTTGAATAAAAAATAAAATAAAAAAAAAAAAACCTGCGTACACGGTAACTTCGATAGCCCTAAAATATATGCATGTGTATATGTACAGTATGTATATATGAATATGTGTGTGTCTGTATATGGATTTTAAGCTGCATTTTAAATTTCTCAATGATCTATGTACAGTAGAATATCATAATATATCACAATATCGCAATAATGTATCATATCGTGACTGAAGTATCATGATACATATCGTATCGTGAGGTCCTTGCCAATACTCAACTCTAATCTCTGCAATTATCAAAAAGATCACCATCACATGTAATTTGTCCAACATCCTTTTTTTTCAAACTAAATTAAGGAAAACTGAGCTCAGGAGCATCCGCCACAGAATTCAGTCATTTCCAGCGAAGCCACAACAGGTGCGACAGATGAAGTTGCCTCTAATAAGTCTCCGACTATTCAAGCCCAAAATAACTCATATCTAATAAACAGTGCAAAGACGACACTGACATTCTTGGTGTAAACGGTGTGTGGTGTGTGCACACAGAGGCAGGAGCAGCAGCGATGCGTAGTTCTGCTTTCATGAACCATCTCAGAGGCCCTAATTAAAATGACATGAAAGTACAGACTGCTTTGCTCTGCTCTCCAGCTAATTGCCTGTTTAACCTCTTTGAGGAAACTAGCATGGAGTCCACATGAGGAACACTGTTATGTTTGTGGGCAGTTCAGAGCTGCAGGGTGTGTGTTCAGTCAGAGCAGTAAAGCATTAGGACACCGCTCTGATGAAAACCTTCACAGTTCTTATGAAATCACATGAAAGGGAGCATTTGTAGGTGATTTGCTAAATTAAAACTTCGACAATGTCTCTCATTTTCTGATTAATGACACAATACCTCAGCAAGGCCTGTGCTCTTATATATGTTATTATAAAGCCTATAAGTCCTCTGTAGAGCACACTAGAGCTCAGATTTATGCACAGAATAACACTCAACTCATAAGACTCATCAAGTCATTTGATATTTGGTGTCTTTTCAGTTTAATCCAATGTTCTACTACGACAGGGCAAACAAAGAGCTCTTGCACAATAGCCCTAATCAGATCATCAGTCATTATTTATAGAAAAACTTGGAAATAATCAAGAAAACAAAGACGCTGTCCGTGACAGTGAGGCCATCACTGCATTATTCTTGTTTTTCCTTATATGTTACCCCTGTAAATGTTCGTGAATTCAGCCCGGCTCTGTGTATTCTCACTGCAATAATCTTGTCCCCCTTTGCCCGTCCATCGCATTGAAGAGGTGTTGACGTGTGACAGACATTTTTTTTCTTTACCGTCCTCGACAGGTGGAACCACTCAGAGAGGTCACGAGGCGCAGCTCTCTGGGCACCGATATCATTCAGCAAAATTCAAAAGGAAACTTTGTGTAACTAAGGCACATGTACAGAGGATGGCAAGTGGTAAAAAGGAAAGTGACGAATAGATTGTCAGGGTACACTGGAGAGGAATAGGAGAAGTGGAGGTCTTTCAAAGGGCTCCTGACAGTTGTTTGAATGGAGAGGGTCCACGTCTCATCCTCAGTCTTTATGCTTGACGATAGCCTTGAAGAGGGTTTTATGTTTCTCCCACTGTATGTGTGTGTCTGAATAATATCTGGCCTCTTACCTCAGCAGCATGTGGCAAGAGTTGCAAGATGTGATCCTCTCAAAGGTGTGCATATTAAACTCGTGGAAGTTGTTGGTGGCGTTCTCAGGACGAATGTTGGATCTAAACAAGACAAAACACATAGCAAATATTAAATATTTAAATATTCAAGACTGAAAGTGTTTATTATCGTGTGAACAGTAAGTAAACACAATCAAATACCTCCTTTGCTATCCACATTGAATGCAGAGCAATAAATCAAAGTGCAAAAATACATAAAACTTGAATGTAAATGTAAATACAGTATTTTGTGGAAATGTATATAAAAAGAAAAGAGTATATAGTCTGGTAAATCTAGAACCTCTATATCACCACGAGGTGAACAATGAAACGTGAGACATGTTTTGATATTGATGGACTCACATTATTCTGTTTCAAATCATATTTTCTGAATATAAGATTACTTTTTTTTAACTTTTTTTTACTGATTTCCTAAAAATCAACCGGCAAGAAGTTGGTAAGTAGAGAGACCTTTAGGTCACTATCATCACATGCTAATGCAGTTCAAGCAGGGACTTTTTTCCTGAGGATGCTCTTTTTTGATTTGATTCGATTTTTTGTATAACAGATCACACACTGTGACAAATACATATTCATTGAAAATGTCTAAGATGGCACAATTAAGTTAAAGGATAACTTATTTCCATTGTGGTCTGACATCCTCATGAGAGTGAGCTGCCTAAAAGAAACACATTCATGAAATACGACGTCAGAAAATCAAATCCAGAGGACAAACAGTAAACACAGATTTCAAAAGAATTATGCTAATCTGCTTGTTTCTTGCATTTAAAATGCAGCGTCAGCACGATCGCAAGAGTTTCAAGAGATTCAAGCGCCCTCGAATGCACCACTGAGTTTTCAATATGGTGCCTGCTCATGTGCATGCCTTACTACATGATGATGATAATATAACTGACTAAAAATCTGAAACATTCTGTATATGTAGCACTGACCAAGTGAGTCCAAATGACTGAATGAAAATGTGTGCTTGTTGCCCGTCATGTTACAGGCATGTTAAAGCTCTGCTTTTGATATAAATTTGAATTTCAAAGCAAAAAAAAAAAAGTCCACTTATAATTGCAGCCAACAAACTCTTCCAAGGCAACTATAACATTTCACTGATACGCTTCTTTGAAGTGGGAAGGAAGGAAGAATTGCAAATAGACAGGCAAGGTCTACTTGAAGTGAACACAGAGGTATGCTCGGCCCCTTGGGACATGGATGTGTGTGTGTGTGTGTGTGTGTGTGTGTGTGTGTGTGTGTGAGAACATGATTTGTCCAGGTTGCCTGCAGCACAAATGTCTGGGTTTTTTTTTTTTCCAACTGAGGAGGTCTTTCCTTTGTTTTGTCAGTGTTATGGCGGTCAGACATGATGACATCGTTGCATAAGCGTTTCATTCAATATGCACAGGTGCTACTTTTCAAATAATTAGTCACACTGAAAGGACTGCGACATGTTCACTGGAAAAAAAAAGAACAAACAGTGCCGAGATGGAAGAAAGTGTTAAAGAAGAAAGTGGGACCTTCACCGGCGTCCTCTCCTCTGTGCTGGGGTCAACCAATATACCCGCTTTACGGGGAGGATTGTTGTTAACTGTAAATTGCATACCACTGAGAAGAAACATCATTTTACCATAAAAATAATCACTCTGAAAGATACCGAAAGTGTCATTATAGCATAAGACAAAAACAACTCATAAACCCCCCGAGCTTCCTCTTTCTTCCAGCTTGACTTTGAGAGAGTTTCCACTTTTTCTCTGAAGCTTTTTAAGGATGTCCGATGCCACTTTGTACAGTCCACTGAGAGGTAGCCGCTTGAATTTTAAGAACTTTTCCCTTCAGTCTTGTTCTGACTTTCAGTGCTAGTTTGAGTTTCTTGCTTTCTACCTTCCCCTCTGTCGGCTGAATCTCAGTCAAGCAGCAAACAGTGGGACCTGAGCGGCACATGAGAAAACAACTGTTCACAGATCAGCTATTAAGCCTCGCTGTGGGAGCATGTGATTGTCTGGCAATGCCTTTCTATTCTCGCAGCTCATTAATTCAGCCCCAAAATTTAATCAACCAAAGCCCCTGTTTTGTCAGTCTCAAATCACACCCTGCTTCATCCTGCTAATCCTCTTCTTCACTTCCTGTCAGGGCCTGTTGTTTTCCTTTGTAGCCTGAATTTTCTTTTTATTATTCTGGTTTACATGTATTTTCTAATGAAAGGCATAGTCATAATCAAAGTGTCAGAAACGAGATGAGATGACTTTTAGAATAAAACACTTGATCCTACATTTCCTATATGCAGCTCGACCACATCTTTTGATATTTTCTAGTATAAATGCACAAATCTTTCAAACTCAACACCTATGGTTTGTAACGATGCTTTCTGAGAAAATATTGCAATATCACATAAATGATAAACTGGATAAAACTGGTATACCATCACCATAACACCATCAGGCTTACTTTCTTTTTTTATTTTATTTCATTTCTTCACAGCCGCAGAGAAGATGACACAAATATCCTCCAGTGTCTCCTACTGCACCTCTTGCTATTTGTTAGCATTAGCAGATCATATCCTCAACCCTGACTGATACAAGTGAAGCAGCATACAGAGGTAGATATGTTATTTCTGTTATGTCATGTGCCTGCGGTTCCTTTGTGTTGTTTTTTTTCTTTTGTGGTTGTTCTAGTTTTATATAATTTGTTCGGTATGCAGCAATACTTCGGTGACCACTGTCTTATTCTGTTTTTCTAACGAACAAAATGATATACTCAACTCTGTACATCTTCTAATGCAATTGTGTACATCTGCAAAACCCAATAAAAAAAGTTACTACATAGAACCTCTTGTGTACCCAATTTTAAAAGCAAGCCTGTCACATAATCTGCTCGTCTTTTGTCAAAGTTTAACGTGCCTCATTAATCCTAAAGTGGCCCAACTTGAATAACGATACATTCGGTGTGTGCGGTTCGATGCTGAGACAAGAAACACAAACTTATCATGCTGTGACGCATGAACACACACACACACAAAAACACACTCACATGGCCATGCCAAACTGCTCCAGCCACTTCTTTTTCAGCTCTTTGGTCTTGAAGAAGAATTCAAAGCCGCTCTGGCCCTGGTTGTGAGTGAGGTAGAATCCGTAGGACCACTGCAACAGGAGAGAGAAAAAAAAAAACACATTTCAGACACAATGGCGAATAAATAAATTGAGAGTTTCAAGTGAAAGACAAACTGTGCAGGAGGGGGCAGGAGCTGACGGAGACAGGATGCATGGAGACAGATGGAGACAAAGGGATGCAAAATGAAAGAAAGACGCCTCGGGGAGAGCAAACACAACGGCAGAAGGGTTGGAGGGCGGCAGGACTGACAGACACAAACAAAACAGAGAGGAAGAGCATGAAGGAGAGCAGGAAAAATAGTGTGAGGTAGCTGTGCCATTTAACTGCTGGGCATCAGACAGCATACACAGCCCTGAGTAGAGAGTGGGCCTGTAATCAGCCACCATTAACCACTTCAAAGGCTAAATATTAGTCTATTAGCCTCTGTGTCAACACAAGCCTCCGTCTTTAGATGGCATCACTAAACAGATGCTGTGAAAGGCACTTTTTATGGCTCCTAGCTGAGGTTTTGAACTTCTAGCACTCAACTCTGAAGGCTCCAAACATGCCATGCTCACAGTGCTGTCAGGGAGGTGCAAGGGCTCATCTAGTCTACTGAAAGAAAAGAGAGAAGAGAAAAGGAAAGCTGCTCTCTACAGAGGCGTTCCCAGTGGACACCAAGACTTACGCTCAGCAAAGATGTCTCAAGCAACCAATTTGTAGGTGTTTGTCTGTCAGTTTAGGTCTTTTTTGTTTGGTGTTTTTTCAGAATTTAAACAGATCACACATCCTGAAGTGCTTCTTTATTGATCTTCAAAGACATAATTAAGGCCAGATTAATTATATCTTTGGAAGACCTTAGATACCTTACTTATGTGTTTGAGACAACATCTTTTGTGCCACTTTGGGGCAGCAGATACTGAAAACGCAACACTGAGATATTATAATCTGTTAAATATGTGTACCTATTTGCGCAATTAGCATTCATCTGGAGTCTATCCACCCACCCACCAACCTCTGAGGCACCTATCTGCTCGTTCGTTAGCTCTTTAAACATGATGTAGCTTTTATAAGTGAAAAAATTGTTTATGTTCTTTATCATCCCCAGGACGATGGGACGTTGTTGGTCTTGAGCCTTGTGGTGGTACCTGTTGTACTGTTGGAAAACAAAGTACCGTCATGTTTTCAGAATTTTAGCATCAATTTTGGTCCCGAAGTAAAGCTGGAGCTGGACACTGAAATCAATGAAACACCTTGTACATAGTAATTTGATGTCTGTTATTATAAATTTGTGATTATTGCCACTTGAACTCATACCATCATCTCCAGTCTTCAGTTAAATGGTCACACAAAAGTTTCCTACTGCATGCAGCGATTATTTGGTTTTACTTCCAGACGACTTGCATGTAAATGGGATTATTTTGCTTCTACGATGACGGTTATTATTGCTGCTTCCCTCCCACATCCACTGTCATCTTTGGTGTAAATAAGTAATCCAACAAACCGCGTCACATCCATCATAGAGGTGAACGATACTGAGGAAGCTGAGTTTTCATAAAATAACTATATAAGCCCATATGGGTCTAAGCTTACTATTGTCTGATATTTACATCATCATTATTACCCAAATCATTGTTTCCCGGCACGCCTTAGATACCATTCCTCATTATGATTGGCAATATTTTTCACCACCTGGCACTTAGTATTCACTGAGTGTGTGTCTGTGAGAGTGTGTGTGTGTGTAGTCAGGCCCAAAGCGAGGTTTAATGATAACACCATCTGGGAGGAGGCAGACTGTTCTAGTCTGACACTTTCAGTATTATGCTGCTGAATGAACAAGACAATGTAAAACATGTGCTGGAACAAGCACGTCCCAGATTATTTAAGACTGTTTTCTGTTTGTGTTATGAGCCAGAAAGATTTTTGCATGTAGTTTAATGTAGCTTTTAGCAGCACATTAAGGGATTCGGGGCACAGAAGGCAGCAGTGGGGTATAGATATTGGTAGAGGTGCTTATAAAAAAATTAAATTTTATTTTAACTAAATTTTTATGAACCTGCGTTTATCTGAAAAATTGTTATGGCTGCTCATTATGCTGAAGTAGCGCTGTTAATTGCTTTGTCAGGAGTCCAACATGGTTTCTGAGCTTTGCTGACTCAGCCATAAAGAGGCAATAATGGACTCAACAGTGCGAGACTTCCCTCCATTAAAGCTGATTGGTTGTTATATGAGATGCTTGTTTTGTTCTTTTTTATTTTACAGAATGTTAACAAGTATGTCCTGCTATCATGTTTTCACATTTATGAGCTGAATATTACAGCAGCAAAGCAGAAAACAGAGTACGCTACACTGTTGAAGTCCTTTGAGGATGGATGTGACATATCCCTGATCCAAAGCTATTTTAGCTATTTTTTCACTGTAAATCAACACATGAAGTAGGATACTGCTTTTTAAAAATGGTGATAACACACTGAAAAAAATAGACATATTTTTTTTTCAGTCAGGAAATCAGTCACTCTAGCAATCAGACCAAACAGAAGCTTCATTATTCTGTGTAAAAATAATCTAACTGTATCCGCTTCACACTTTCCTCTCCGCTGTGTTGTGTCTGAACTCCAAATTGTCAACAGCAGAAATAAACTATTTGGCCGCCAGAATTACAAAGTCCTCATTTCAGTGTGCAGCACAATAAGGAAGTCTAAAAAACATCATTTTGTGCATGCCTGGCAGAAAAAAATACTTGTTTTTGTCTTTTTTTTTAATTCAGTTTGATTTAATTGAAGCTAATGTCGCTACATTGTCTGGGGCAAAACATCACTGTGGTCTCGCCAACAGTGGAGTTGACTTACTCACTTGGAGCTGACAGCATGAATGTTCACAAAGAGATGCATTACTGCCAGAAAAACTGAAAATAAAATAAGCTGAAATGACTGAAAGATGTGCCAATATCCTTTCCAAGGTGACGTCCAGATCTGAAAATGAAAAACATGCTGGAGGGGAAATTCACATGCAATCTGCTGTATGATACCAATAATGAACACATAATGGCTTTCCTTAATAAAATCAAAACTTTTCCAAGCTCCGGCGTGTATTTTTGTTTGTTTTCTGATAATCTGTGGGGTAATCTATGCCACAGTAAAACAACACAGACCTTTCGGTTCTCCTTGTCTGATGTGGGGTTGTTGGTGATCTTGAAGAGGTGCAGGTCGATCACTTCTTTCATCTCGTAGTTGTCTCCTCGTCGCTTACAAACGATCACGGCGGCGTCAAACAGGAAGATGTGCCTGAGGTTCAAAGAGCATCATGTCTTATTACAGTTTCCCTACATCGGTTCAAGAACCAGCGTCTAACTTTGATAATCCTGCACATATTTCTGCTACTACATCCCACCAGTGCTCTTTCTCTGAGATCATATAGAGTGAAGTGTCTCTTTGAAATGCTTGTGATATGTATGATTTAAATGTGCATTATTTTATAGCTGACAGCCTTAGTTCTTCTCTACCATCTTTAATCTTCTCTACTAAGCTTTAATTTCTCGATATGGAAAACTGCTCAAATTAACCCAATTTCAAAAACTGACAATCCAACTCCTGATTCAAACTACAGTCAATATCCTCCAATTCCCCCTTCCATCCATCCATTTTCTACCGCTTATCCTCTCATAGGGTCGCAGGGGGGCTGGAGCCTATCCCAGCTGTCTTAGGGTGAAAGACAGGGTACACCCTGGACAAGTCTCCACCTCATCGCAGGGCACATAGAGACAGACAACCATTTACACCTATGGTCAATTTAAATTAGCCAATTAACCTAATCCCCATGCATGTTTTTGGATGGTGGGAGGAAGCCGGAGTACCCGGAGAGAACCCACACAGACACGGGGAGAACATGCAAACTCCACACAGAAAGGCCCCGAGCAGGGAATCGAACCCGGTACCTTCTTGCTGTGAGGCAACAGTACTAACTACTGAACCAACCCAGTTCCCCCAGTAACATCAAAATTACTAGAAAAATATCATCTTTAATAAATTAATCCATCATTCTGCATGGAACAGTTTGTTTTTCTGGAACAGAGTGTGGTCATAACTAAAGAGGACTTCACTTGACTTTGTTCGACTCTACAGGACACTCTGTGCAGGTTGAGTTTAGTACTCACAGCACTTTGGCTTAAAGCGACACATACTCTGGCTGTTTTCCAGCTGCAGCACCTGATTAAACTACAGTCAGTCATCCAGTGTTTGAGCCAACCAGCCTGTCAACCTGACATCTCACCTGTCCTGTTTAGCTCGTTTGTCCACCGAGGCCACCCGTACCTCGCCGTCACCTTTGGGTCTCCCGTAGTTACTCAGAGGCTGATTCTGAGAAAAGAGACAGAAAGAGAATAAAAGTCGTTTCCAAAGGGCGCACTGTGAAAATGATTTCAGCATGTAATTATTTGGAGGAAACGGGTGACTTACCAGGTTTTCAATGGATTTCTGATACTGATCTATTTCTCGTAACGTCTCATTGTCTCGCTTGACTTCGTTGACGTACTGAGCCAAGTCCTGTGAACAAATCATCAGAAAACAAGGTCTTTCCTTTTACCTTGCCATTTTTTTTCTCATTATGTGCTGAAGTTTTCATTCTTGTTGTGGTTTTTCTCTCATTCCTGAGACACTGTTTATGACATTGGGCAACAACAGCATGAGCAAGATTAATAAATGCTGCATTTAGTGCAAAACTCATTTACAGTATGCGTCAAAGGTTGCAGACATGCAATAACTTATAGAATATAATATGTTGTAGTCTCTTTTCAGACGGGATAATCAGAGGGAAAATATTACTTGACTATTATGACTGTTTTGCTAAAATTATATTAAAACAAAACATACAAACCATCACCCTGCTTACAACATTGCAATATATTGAATCATATATCAGAAATAATAATCTGGATAAACTGATGACGCACCTTCATTGCATCCAATGCCGTCCGCAGATTACACTTGTCTGTGGCATCATGAGTGTGTTTCACCAGCTCCTATTGGACAGAAACAAGGCAAACACAGGAAATACAGGTCAGCAGATGTCCCATGAGAACGCCTGTCATATAAAACATTATCAAGCAGCAAAATTCATGAACATTGTCGTCCTGCTGCTAACGTACACCACACATGAGAAGGTAATGCTTTGGCTCTAGATATGAAATGAAAAACGTTCCTGCGAGAAGAATCCTGTCCTGACATAAATCAGATATTGCAGGTGTGTGTGTGTGTGTGTGTGTATCTGAAATTGCTTGCCAGTGCCTGGCTGCAGTGTAAACAAGACATCTAGACCTCAGCAGGAGGATAAGGGAGGATGCCATGCATGTCCTTCATACACACTTTGTCCCCACACATACACTCACACAGGTACACACTGAGCCGCTAAGGGAGATATATATGTCTGCTTGGCACTGCTCAAATCCCTGGTGTCAGTCAAGCTCAACCTGGGCATTATTATCACTAGGAAGACGACAGAGTCCCATTTATCAAGCCCTGCTCCCACCTGCACAGAGATACAGGGGAAGGGAGTGGTCACACTGATAGCCAGGACCCTACATGATGGACTCAATGAGGGAATCGTGTTGCGGTGTGTTCAGAGGAGGAGAGAAATGATGAGCGGGAGGGAGTGAGGAAGATAGAGAGAAAGATTGATGGTGAAAAAAGAGAGAAAGAAAGAGAGGAAGTGACTAGACATTTGTTGTGCAGATTCTGGCCGTCACTATGAGGGAGCCAGGACGCTACAGGACACATCACAAGAGACTTTTTTTAGTGAAAACGCTGAAAACTAATGTGTGACTGAAAATAACAAACTACTGTAGGAATGAATACTCTGCGACATGCAAGGCGTGTCTTGATATAAGTGCATGTAGTTAACAAATCTTCCATTGATTAGTGAGGAAAATATGCCCTCTGATGCTTGTTTCAAATGCATTTTCATACGTGTAACGATTCTCAGATGAAATATTTAGTATGTACTGTCCTGCAATGTGCAGTTATCAGCAACTGAATACCTAATCGTAAAATGACACTGCTATTGAATATTCATTGTTGAGTATTGAATTCCACATCTAAGATAATGAATTCAACCTGAACAATTTTAACACGGTCATTTAATTCAAATCACATTTTTACATTGCACAACTTGAGATTGCCTACGTGAAACAAATTAAATTAAATGGGTTGTTCTTGAAATGTTTCTATAATTAAAATTTGGTAGTAATCAGATTTGATAATTAGATGTTGCTTTTAATATTCAAGTCCTTTCGTTGTTGGTCCCATATAAAGCCTGTGACTGCTCTTCAGAGGTTCAACATTAGCAGACATAAAAAATAAAAATCAAATATGTCATCTTCACACCCGCCACCCACACATATACTCATCAGGAGACATGCTGCTGCTTCTCTTTTCATTAATGCACAGAAAACCACATATAGATTATACATGGACCACCTTCACCCTCTTGACTCACCCAGTGGGATGAATGTGCAGTGTGTCATTGAATGTGTGCATTACACTGAAAGGATAGGCCATACCCACACATACGACTGTGCTGACATACATACACATGATTTCATCTGAGGAGGTAGCTTTAGTGCAATGCAGCTATATACATACTGCAACATGTATGCAACGTTATGAAAAGATAACGTCACTGAATATTATTAGGAGTCCATGTTTTCATTTTCAGTGGCATGTTAGCAAACAGTCCCTGACTTTGCCCTGTTTCCACTTCTGTTTGTCTTGTCCTGTCTCTCTCTTTCACTTCATCTATTTTCTCTCTCCTACCTCGTCATTGTCTCGCTCAGATGACAATTATGCGTGGGTCATAAAGAAGTCACAGAAATAGAGCAGCCTCAGAGCCTGAAGGACGCAGGCAGGAGAAGGAACCAGTCGTGGTCAGCAGCTCCACCTAGTGCTCATAATGTCTGAGTGAAAACAGCCTTTGATGAGTCCAAAACTCCCTGAGGGGGCCCTGTCACAGTCATCTATAAAGACTTTTAAATTTCATTTTCTGTCCAGCTTTGGTCACTTAATGACAGTGACTGTCATTTCATACAGCTGATAAAATGAAATAGATGTGTTTAGACAGTATATCACACTGTTGGAAGGAAACAAATGATTTTAAAATTGCTTTGAAGGATGATAAAAACACATACTCAAAGTAGTAAAAGTACCTGGAAACTGTACTTTTCATTACTGATTATTCTATACATATAAATACAACATGGTTTGGTGAAGGAGGAATAAATGCCATCTCTTATATTTTCCAGTGTTATTGAAAAGGTAACAGGACTTAATAAACACAAAGATGCTCATTCTTGTTTTCACCAAGAACATGATGCAAAACCAGGAAGTGATGACATCACCTCATTTATATTCATATGGAATCAATGTGGGCGGCAAGGTGGTGTAGTGGCTCACAGCAAGAAGGTACCGGGTTCGATTCCCTGCTCAGGGCCTTTCTGTGTGGAGTTTGCATGTTCTCCCTGTGTCTGAGTGGGTTCTCTCCGGGTACTCCCGCTTCCTCCCACCATCCAAAAACATGCATGGGGATTAGGTTAATTTAAATTGTCCGTAGGTGTGAATGTGAGTGGTTGTCTGTCTCTATGTGTCCTGTGATGAACTGGAGACTTGTCCAGGGTGTACCCTGCCTTTCACCCTAAGACAGCTGGGATAGGCTCCAGCCCCCCACAACCCTATGAGGATAAGCGGTAGATAATGGATGGATGGAATCAGTGTTACTTTTGGTTAATGTTTGCCGACTTTTTATGCATTCATTTTTGTTTTAATCTGATGCCTGTTAAATGCATGTTATCCCTTTTTATCACTTTGTGAATTTAAGAATTACAGCAGGCAGAATGTCAAAGAAAATGTACAAATCTTGGGTGACTCAAAACATCCCTCAATACAATTGAAAAAAAATAACTTTTTACATGCAGCAATTACAGCAGAAAAAAACTGAGAATGTAAGATAAAAAAAAATGTACAATGATTGATGCACTTTGAAACCTCTCTTACTGTTTCTCAGCTTTCACAGCACTGAAAGGAAAGCTATGGCTTTACAACATGACAAAATAATGACTGCAGTGGAATAGAAACAGTACAGCAGAGGTTGAAGAAGTGTACCTGCAGGAGGAGGTGATACTTCAGGACCCGCTGCATAGGAACCACCAGCAGATCCCTCAGTGTGAACTTCCCATAGTTGGCTCTTTTTGAACATTCCTGTTAGAAGACATTAAGGAGCATAATTGAACTTCCACTATAAGAGTTAAAGCTATCAGAGGTATTAGAGTAAACTTAGTAGAAAATGTTTCAACCGTTTCCGCTGTTAGCCGTGCTGTCATCACCTGCAATACCTCACCTACACACCTGAGGGCATTCTCTGTCCATTCAGAGGTGATGGGACGTAAACACTGTTTTACCTCTAGCTTCATGCGTACGTCCTCTCTGTCTTTGCAGATGTCATCGAGACAGGCGATGGCTGTTTCCACATGGCTGCAGTATTTCCCATAGATCAACAACCTGGAACAGATCACATGAAGAAACAGCATAAAGGAGAGTTTGTGATGCCTCATATGTACAGAATCTGTTTTAAGAGTTTTTACACACTAGAGATGAATAGATAGAAGTGTACCTCTCTTTAAAAGTGATGAAGATCTGGTAAAGGTTCTGGGCACTTCTGTGGTGGACTGAGTCCTGGATTTCCAGCAGTAAACATTTGTGAACTTTAACCAGGTCCTGAATCACAACAGAGATCCTTTAATTTAAATCAGTTAACTTTCATTTAGAGCTGCTACTGATGATTAGTTTCATTAGTTACTTATTTTCCTCCTAATGAGCTGTTTGATACTCCTTAAATTTGGAGCATTTATTTTCTCTGTAAAGACAATGACTTACCGGGATATTCACAAACACTTTTTCCATCTCGACCATGGATAGAAACATGGTGAGGGGCGTCATAAAGTGCTGCAGCAAAGAGAGAGAGACAGAATGTGAAGGAATGATGCTCGTCCTCTCCAGAGTAAGAGTGGGAAAGTCATTTTATGAGAAGCTATTATATTATAGGGCCAAGTTGCAAAGAGCTCCAGTCAGCAAAAACAAGTAGGACTGTCTGGGTCATGACAATAATCTCATTTTCAGAGTTTGCAATTTAATGATTTCCTCTCAGAAATCTCCCGCCTCATAGTCACCTCTACATCTCAAAGGAGCGGGCGAGCACAAACTAACTTCCACCATCCACATCATGCAGAGAGTCGTCTCCTCAGCGCTCCCCTGGGAGAGCAGCCGAGGCCTTTTTCCAGACATGAACATACACAAGAGGGAGAAGACAAGTAGCTGTGGCTGGACGTCCCTCCCACAGTCCTGTAAAAGTGCAGGGTAAGGTGGAAAACATCCACGACAAAAGGGCCTTTCTCTGAGTTTGTTCTTAGCAGTGCTGGGAATACTCACTACCCACTGCTAATTTCAAAAATAAAAATGTATTCTTTCCTACGCTTCTCTCTGGGAGCACAGATTTGTTACACTGCTCATTATTTTTTCCATTATACCGCAAATTACAGTGAGGCCGTTTCACAGTCTCTCATAGGGCAAATGATAAGAAGGCCAAATTGATTTCAAGTGCTCTTGTTACGCTACACTATTATTATCAATGGAGTGGGATTACTTCCACCCGAAGAAAGTTAACTTTACCTTCATTTCTGACCCTTTGTAATGTAGGTTCACAATAACCTAGAGAATAAGAATAATAATAAGAAGAACTAAGCTTAGATTAGATATTTAGATTGGAAAATTCTATTATTTGATATTGACATAATGTAGTTTTTTATTATTTTGGTGATGTGTGATACTTCATGTGAAATATATAATTCTGATACTGAAATTTACATTGTTTTTTCTGACTTCTCTCTCTTTTTTGCATTTGTCCATGTCAAGAACTTAATAGTTTTACCCCTCTGGGCCTCAATCAGTCATTGAAATTAACAATCTGAAAACAAATCTCTTTTTAGTTTAACAGCTCATAACTCATATTCAACCAGTAACAAGGGGCCGCATGCAGACTCTTTATTTTAAAGGGTTCATCACATAAAGTAAAGTGGATAACATCACACAGAAGTTTACACGCTCTATGACACAGGTGTCAAACATATGGCCAGAGGGCCAGAACCGACCCAGCAAAGGGTCCAATCCGGCCCACTGGACGGCTAAATGTCTTTACTTTTTTATTTTTTCTATAAAATCACTGTACATCCAGGCTGTGACACAGCACTGTTGAGTGAAGGGTTTCCAAGAAATACTGATCAATTTCTTTCGTGAATAAAAGTGAATTCTGTGTGCTCAGTGTATATAATAATATTATAGAGCCACTAGAATATATACAAGAACATAGGAGAACAACGCTGAATGATTTGTTGGCAGATTTGAAGGAAATGGCAAATCAGCAGTCGGAAGATTAACTCATAATCTGTTCTGTAAATTTGATGAATTGTTTGTTCATTAATTTTCAGAATAAAACATTTATAAGTTTTATTATTGTCAGGTTAATATGCAGTGGTACCTTCTCTATAGACTCCAGGGTCTCGGTGTATTTCTCCTCCGTCTGCTTGATCTCTGTTAAACAGCAACTCCTGATGTCAGTCTCTGCTTGCCTCTGGAACGCCTACACGCACACACACACACACACACACACACACACACACACACTGTTACTATGTGCCGTGGCTGTGGGCTGACAAACTGTTGAGTCTTCAAGCAGCTGTAGTCGGTGCAACCCTTTGAGCAAGGTCACTCACTGTCACACATGGTCACTGGATTATCTGCCACATATGATGTGAGTTTGAGGCACCATCATATCTAAAATATCTATAAAATTGTGGGACAAAATTCTCATTTCAAAAGCACACTTTCTGTTAATTTTCACTAAAATAGTAATACTTTCCCACACAAGCAGCCAAAAAAAAGACAACGACATTTTTTTAGACTGTGTGCATGAAATATGAAGCTATAACCAGCAGCTGATTATAATTTATGTACAGTAAACGTTACCAATCTTCTCATCTTTCTCTCTCAGTAAGATATTTCATGAAAACAAAGAAGTGAAGTTAAAGAGAGGAGGACAAACCGGAGGAGGGAGCGCCTCTGTCTTCATCAGGTCCTCATAGATCTCTCCTCCATCTTCATCGTCATACACACAGTCATACAGATCCTCCTCATCCTCCACCTCGTTCTCGCTGCAGACAGAATATTGTACCATCGTTACACGACTTCACACAGCTGTTTGATTCTGAGTTTTACTGGGAGCGGGTGATGGGTTTTACTCCTCCTGACAGCCACGCCAATACAAACAGGTTTGGCAAAAGTGGGTTTTAATACTGTGCTACAAATCCTGTTAGCGAGGGACAACACTTAATCCATGGCTGTGAAAGTGGCTCAAAAACACACACACACACACAAAGTGTTATGTGTGACGCCACAGGCCTGTTCTAACTACTTGAATCTGAGCCAATTACTGCACATGTACCTTTACAGCGTGGGTTCTTGTACTTTTACTGTGTGCCTTAGAACCAAAAAGCCTGAAAGGTGTTTCTGCACAGAGCAGCTAAGTGTGCAGGTGAACAGAGAGAAAAGATGTCTCACTGGTATGAAAATGTACAAGAGATCTGTATCTGTATCTGTCTTATTTAATTTAAGTTCTACATTTAATAGAAGATCCACATGCACCTATTCATCAAGGCTCTGGCATTTTAAAAGTCAAATTTAATATGTTTTAAGACCTTTTTAAGACATCAACAAAATTAATTTAAGAGTCAATATTGATATTTAACAGGAAAAAAATCTGATAATCGATTATCGATAATATTCAGAGAATATGATTATTATTTATTATTTAGAGTCACCAAATAACCTAGCCAGCATATTTCTACTACAGGGAGAACATGAGAACTCCACACTAAATAATGACATTGCATCAAAGTGAATTAAGTCCATAACAGACTTAAAACGAGCATGCCAATTTGATCTTTGCTCCGTCAGTGTTCCAGGTCAGCTGGCTGTAAACGGTCAGTGGTGGTGGTGAGGTATGTTTCTGTACACATTGTGACCATTTGCTGCTGAATGCTGAGCAGATGGGAGCTGAGAGGTGAACACAGGTCTGTTCAGTGTGATCCAAGCTGCCACTTTCACCTCCCATCCGCTGCTGGCTGCTGTCAGACTGCTGTTTTCCTCTGTCACTGCTGACTAGTGGGCTGCTTCCTGCTGCAGGAGCTGTCAGCGCTGAACATGGACCAGAGCACCGTGTCAGTGGGAGCAGTTTTTACTGTAACATTATCTGTCTCTGCTGACTTATATTAACGCACAAGTTACAGTAGCTCTGCCCTGACAATGTAACTCAAAACCAACCCCGTATTTTTCCAGGTCTCTTAATGGTTTCTGCTTAGATCCAGGCAGGTTTGACTCAAAGCCAACAACAGACACGTACAATTAATCAAAAGGTGACTAAAGGAAGCCATTCACTTAAATGTGTATGCACTGATTTGATCTGTATTTGATGTGATTAGAATAAATGTAGAAAGTGAATTTAACTGAACTGACAGCTTCAGTCAAATATTCAAACCACATTACCTTCAAAAATCAATTTCCATCAAGCCAGAGTCAGGTCTCTTTCAGATGCAGCTTTTATTGCTTATTATGATTCTGTTCCTTGTTCTAATTCATCCATCCATCCATTATCTACAGCTTATCCTCAAAGGGTCACGGGGGGGCTGGAGCCTATCCCAGCTGTCGTAGGGTGAAAGGCAGGGTACACCCTGGACAAGTCGCCACCTCATCACAGGACACATAGAGACAGACAACCACTCACACTCACATTCACACCTACAGTCAATTTAAATTAGCCAATTAACCTAATCCCCATGCACATTTTTGGATGGTGGGAGGAAGCCGGAGTACCCGGAGAGAACCCACGCAGACACGGGGAGAACATGCAAACTCCACACAGAAAGGCCCCGGGCCGGGAATCGAACCCGGTACCTTCTTGCTGTGAGGCGACAGTGCCACCGTGCCTGCTTCACTGCACCTTTTTCACTAATTAGAGATATATGTGCAAATTTGGCGTTTATATCTGCAATGCTTTCATAAGTGTGTGGGGAATAAGGTGTGAAAACAGGCTAAAAAAATGACCAAGCCCACACGGTGAGCTCATGCTGAACTCCTTGGAGGACGTGGCCGTCTTCCAGTTAACACCCAGGAAACAAGTGTTGCTTTTGTGCAGGAGAGACAGATATGTGTTATGGATGTGTATATGAGAGGAGACATACTCTATAAGGTCCTCCAGGTGGTTGTAGATATCCTCATCTTCAACACTCTCCTCTGATGGAAAGGGCCTTTGAAGGAAGACAGAGTATTCTGTATCAGGCTTAGTACTTCATCATTAATTATATATTTCCTAAATTATGTCATATAACACTGTATGACATTATTAATATACTTATATATAACTTGTCATTTCCACATACCTGATTCCAGTTTGTTGTGCAATCACTGTGTGGGATAGTTTAGAGAGTGTGTCCATAACCTGCAATGAAAAGAGAAATATATGTTATTTTATCAATATGAAATTTACAGCCTGGAAAACATGACTTGTGACAGCTTGTTGTTTGGGTTTTGTGTTTGCTGCATTTCTAAGCGGAGGCACATGAGGGCAGCATCCTCAAACACTCCAACACTGTGAAACACAGTTACAAGCCATGAGAGCAAATTAAGCCACACAAGCCAATTTATTTTCTGAAATATAAACCCCTTTTCATATATGTAGACACATAAAGAGAGAGGAGCAATGAGGTCACTGCACAGAGGAACGGCTCATTGGACACAGTCAACAGTACAGTAGCAGCAGAGCAGAGGCAGGATCTGATCAGTAATTGATCGCGCTGTGAAGTTAACTGCATGCTCTTGTGGCTTGACATGATTGCTATTAGCATGACGTGTAATTTCACGCTGCTGTGCTCAGGCCTGCCACTGCCCTTGACTTTCCCCTGTGTGTGCGTCTGTGTGTGACCTGCCTGAACTCACCTGCTGAAATAATGTTACAGTTTTAATATGTGAGTCGGCTCGACAGGAAGCTCTGCTCACTCATGGTTTACAACCTGGCAAACCTGTTTTTGTGGGTCAGCTATCCACTGCACAACGGGCGGACATGTCAATGAAAACATGTCAGCGTATCACATTCACACACATGCATCAGAGAAGTAACGCTACATACATCTGGCCTGGAGCAAAAGCTCTCAGAGATCAATACTGATCACACAGCTGGCCTCTCCCTTCCCCCACCACCAGTAAACAGAGTAAACTGTAACGCTGCACCGCTGGAAATAAGTGTGTCACTGACGATGCTGAAGACAGATGGAGCTCTTCTCAATATTCAGAGTTTTTAACCACACTGAAGAATCAGTCTAGTGATGATCAATTGCACAATATGTTATCAATCAAGCTATATCACATCCATCAAATAGAAGGCGACTGCCATTCCATTTTCCATAAATCTGTCAAAGTCTGACTTTGATGGAGTATTTTATCATCAGAGGCATCAGCGCATTAATAATGCCATGAAACGCTAATTCAAGCTGAGTTTACAGTCTGATCAAAGGGAGAGCAGATGAACGGTGGGAGGGTGTTTGTGACAGAGCTCAGCAGCAGTGATTTCACATCATGAGACCACTGAGGTTTCTGGATAGTGGACGTACGCATGCTTTATTATGATGCCTCATTCTGGAGGGTTTTGTAAGACATGGGTTTAATGTGTTTTTTACCCAGAAAACTGGGAAAGAAAGTATGCAAGTTTACAGCATAATGTGAAGATAATCTTTTTATTTAGCTCTGAAATCAGACAAATTGCCTCATATGACGTCACTGAGTCAGCATTAGTTGTGGCTGAAGACTACAAATATGAAGCTAGAAGAAACAATGTAATAGGAGAGCAGTGATGAATCAATGGGATACTATTTCCAGCTTATTGCTGTAATATTAGAAGGCAACTCAGACGAGCAACCTTTCTATCCACTCAGATCTTTTGTTTTCTTTACAGCAGGAAAGAGTTTACACCAAACCAGCAGGTTTTTCAAAATCATAGTGCTCTAATTTTACCCAAGAGAGCTGAGGACTGTGCAACATCCACAATATGGAAACTTTTCTTTCCTGCGTCACAAACAAAAACCAAAACTAACACCTAGTGTACTCCATGACGTCTATGTAGAGCTGTCAAGCTATCCGCTTGGCACTAATTGAAGTCCTGAAGCAGCAGTTTGGAGGTTAGACATCTGCAATCAATGAGCTCTTCAGCAAGCAACGAGAGAAGATTTGCAACAAGTCAACCTCACATTAAAAATTCCGATGCATGTTGCAAACCAAACAGACATGAATGAGTGCAACATCTAAGTGCCTTCCAGTTATTAATCCTAACACACAGTTATCAGACAGTCGATAGACTTCTCCTTCCAATAATGAAATGAAGGGCATGACATCCGGAGGCCAGTTGGCAGGTACAGCACGTCCAAACGCTGAAGATCCACCGTGTGCTGAACTGAGTTTTGGAGGCTCTCCAGCTTTAGCTGGCAGGCCATTTTTGACCATCTGCACACAACCAGGAGGAATCTCTGAAGACAGTATTACATCTGTTATTAGAACAGTCATGAAAACAACCACAAAGTAAATGAGAGGTTTGCATTCCAAGAGACAATGATTTTAGCTGCTGAGCGAAAATATAGATGATTACTACTGTTCATACAGAGCTGCAAAAATAACTCAGGCTAGTACTTGTTCTTTAAAGATGCACTGTGCAACAGTGTCATCGTGAAACAGCAAAAATCATCCAGTAATCATTCAGTCTGCAGTCATTTAAGACTTCCAAATTAAAAAAAAAAAAAAAAGCTCAAAGGTCATGCAATGCATTAGCGTTGGAGTCCAGGGTCACTTGTAGCTGGTGAGTGTTGATGCAGGGGGCAGTGGTCCTCTGTCCTGTCTGCATCCAATGATTCACACCAGTGCAATTAAAGCAGGATGAGGAGGGATGTGTCTTCCCAGAAGAGAGGGATACATGTGAGATATATATGGACAGCCCATTTCTAAAACAACAATCACTTTAGAGATGCAACTATCGCTGCAATTGATTGTTTCCAGTCTATTAACTTAATTGGCAACTACTTTTATAATTGATTAATTAGTTTGAGTAATCTTTTAAGAAAAAGAAACTCTAAAATGTGAATAATTTCTGGTTTCTTTCCTCCTCTGTGACAGTAAAGTGAATATCTTTGTGGCATCCCTATTAGGTTAAGAGGAGGGGCACAGGTGGTACAGCTGGCTGCAGAGTGGTTGGTTTATGTCCAACCCTCCCAGGTGTTATCTACTTCCTGATTACCAGAGAAGGGGGTGGGCTTAGCAGGTAGAAAGGAAGAAGGTGGTGGATAAAGGAGGAAGAGCATGGAAAATGGCTGAATGTCTGAATTTAAGGGCAGAAAGGTCACAGACTCATGTTTATGTTGACACCTCACCATGAGGGACCTTCAGAGACCATAGCTTCTGCCGGTTTTTACTCCCTTGTGCTTCATTTGGTGAGTTCTACCTCTTTTCCCCCTTTTGGTGGTTTTTGGGAGCTTTTGGTTTTGTGCTGCATTGCAGGTCCTGACTTTATTTTTTGCATTTTGAAGGAAAGTTCTGTTCTTTTTGCCTCTCTTGGACATTGTCACTGAACGAAGTTTGTACTTTGCAGAACGGTTTTATTTTTTCATTTGTCATGGACTAATCCCCCTGGATATTTAAGTTTTGTACTGTGGGTATAAAATTGATGGTTCTCTGGTGGTAAATCCTAGTTGACCTCAGTTGAACCCAAGGATCTCCTCACCAAACCAGTTATTAAGAACAGCAAAAAGGCAGTTGTTCCTGGATCAATATAGCAGTAGGCTTAGAAATTTAGCTGACTGTTATAACTTGTAGCCAAAACAAATCATTTGATGATGTCATTTTGGGCTTTTGGGGAACGATGATCAACATTTTAACCATTCTCTGGCATTTTAATAGACAGATCAGTTAACTCTTTGAGTGCCATTGACGTATATTTACGTAAAAATTTTTATGGGATTTGTAGTCTGGACATAAAGAGACAGTATACGACACAGAGATGAAAGCAGGAAGCAGGAAAAAGTGGTGATTTTGGTGAAAGTGTCCTCTACTCTACCTCTGATAAAACAAGAATGGAACAAGGTAAAAACGAACATTTTTTTTCATGATGAAATAGGAAGTCTCTTCTTTCATTTGAGCTATACAGTGTTTTCAGAGACATGGTACAAAATATTCTGTGCATCATGAAAGATGATTTTAAAATGGGCAAAAGGCACTTTCTGTTTTATAAAAGGACTGACAGTTAATAATGAAGATGATCGTTAGTTGCAGCCCGAAATTATTTATTCCTGCGTAAGTCAAGGCAGATATTGCAGCTATACTTTGACAAGTATAATGACATTATAAAATACTAAACCACTCAGTGAAATCCCAGATAATCATGATGCAATATTTTCACTCTGCAAAGCCATCGATCAGATTTTAAATTAAAACTACATCAAATATGTTTTTTCACAGAGAGATCAATATTTCCCCCCTAAACAAATGTACACACATATAATTTTATCCTCAAGAAGCAATCACAGACAGTTCATCTGCTCACCTCCTCTTTATCTATTCCGAGGTATTGTCTCGTGGTGCAGAGGGCACCGAGAAAATGGGTGATGCATTTTAAATATATGACACGCCAACAGCTCTGTTGGTTTAACACACAACCCAGCACACTGTCCCAGTTTCCTGCACTCCCGCTTTCATTCCTCCGCTTTGTGGTTTTTGCCTTCCAAACCAAAAAAAAGAACACTTCATTCCTGTTTACAGATTGTGATTGAGGTCACCTCCCTACTTCTCAAATCAGTGTTGAAAATAGTGCTTATCTGCAAGCAAAACTGAACCGTGAAAATGACACAGACCCAAAAAAATCTTGCAAAAAGCTCTGCAGCCAATAGTCACTATGTCTCTGTGTCATTTTACACATAATGCATGAAAACAACCCGAGATCAGCTGTTTGCTTCAGGGCTTTCTCATCTCCAACTATGATACAAACAAGGATGGAAACACAAGAGGGTTGGAGGTTGATCTGACCACACCAAACAAGCAGGTGTGGGAGCACCCTCACAATGTGTTAGCATCATATGCAGCCCTTATTGACCGTTATTTCAGGGGACTTTCCCACCTGACGCTATAGAGCACATATTTCAAAGACAGCAGTGTACTTCCTCACACTCAGCATCCCGTTTATTTGAAGTCTACAGACTTTACTGCTTTAGTTTTCAGCACAGAAGACGAGGACGAGCTTGAAGGGTGTTAAATTCAAGAAAGATACATGTTTAACCTGAAAGAAAGGCCTTGCTGCACCAGTGCAGGAACTAAGTGCTTAAACTTGGCTTTTGCAAGTTTAAAAATACCTTTAACTCATTGAGTGCCAGCCCTTTTTCAAACAGAAAGTGACTTGTGTCAGCGTTTTTGCCCATTTTGAGTCATATCATTTCTTATTTGAGTCTCTTCTGACTAAAAGTCAGGCTATCTCAGCCTCTGTTGCTTTGAAATGAACCATTCCTTTGTTTAGCACTGCAGATTGGTCTGTAAAACACCCTGAAAAAAAGCTTTGTCCTGCTAACTTATTGATTAATTGACTCATTGTTCCAGCTCTATGGTTGCACTACAGTGACTGGTGCTCCACTGCTGGTCAGCTGTGAGCTGCCGGCTCATTCAGACAGTGTGAGATTCAGCTGGAGTTACCTCACCTGTCAGCAAAGTGAGGATTTTTCAGATCTGATGTGTTTGTGCATCACACTGCGTGGCAACTTCAGTATGCTTGTGGTGTTTTTGTGTCAATGTGGGATCACCTGGGTGATATACTGCCCTATAACGTGAACATAAAACATTCAGGGATCACGGCAGTGAAGGAGGTCTGCTGTGATTAGTGGGATGGGTGAATGTGTGTCCTGAGGGTCTGGAGGCTGTGGAGGTTGATGTGATTCACCTGGACGGCTCTGATGCCCTTGTTTTTGACCTTACCCTGTTGAGATGGAGTTATAAGAAAGGAAGGAGATAAAGGATCAGATGTCAAAGCACTCACTGCTGAACTGAAAGGGCGTTGAAGAGATGGTGTGTGACATATGGAGGACTGGCTGTGTGACGTCTTCCATCAGGACAGATTCGGTTACAAACTTTGTGCTGCAACACTAATTTCTGAATCATAGGAATGTAGTTTGTGGCACATTTGCAGGCATTGCAGTGTCATTCACGGACAAAAAATGATATTACTTTAGATGAAACAGTACAAAGAACACAGACACAGATTAATTGATGTCAACATATTGTAGATGTTTGTCTTTCAGATGTGCTTGCACTGAAAATGAGTATATTTCATGTTTCTTGTCCATAGTAGGAGGCTGCTGTTTACAAAAGGCCAAGACCCAGAGAAATGTTACTGTATATGGACACCTTATGACTGTTTACTAGGAGGCTCTGCCATCTTTACCAATATGCATGACTGTGGAGTTTGTGTGAGTAAAGCAGTGTTTGATGAGAGGAGCGGTGGACTGAATGATGCAGGCAATGAGGAGTGAGGAGAAAATGAGAAAACGTGTGTGGCATTCCAATCAGCTTCACATCTGTATATCCCAAACACACTAATTATGTGTTATGGGCGTTAATGAGCCATGGCACTAATTGCCAAACATTAGCTAGTCTCTCTCTTCGAGCCAATCAGGTTTTTATTGGCTCCTCTGTGTGAGGATTGAAATTTATACAGCGGCTGCATCTGTCAAACCGACACATGTACACGTTCATGTATGCAAAATAACGACAGACATGCAGGAAAGAAGCCTGAAGTTACACTTTCCTCCCTCTGTTATATTTGTATAAGTGTTCAAACATCCATTTTTTTTGCCACCAGGCACAATAACAACCATTACTTCCAAACTGTTTAACTCACTGAGTGCCAGTCGTTTTATAAAACAGAAAGTGCCTTGTTCCAGCGTTTTTGCACAATTTCAGTCATAGACCCACAGAATATTTTGTACTATGACTCTGAAAACAGACATCATTGTCATATTCATCACACAGACTGAGGATCAATGATGGTTTCTTTTCCTCAGTATCTGCTGGAAACTGAGCAGAGTCCTCCACTCAGATAGCATGAGGCGTCCCACAGGTGCTTGCTATTGTGTTCACTGCTGTTATTATCGTTGACTCCACTGTGGCAGCCATGCCAAAGACATAACCTCATCCCTCCACCCACTCCCAAACCAATCGACAATACAATCTCCATTGTTTCAGCACGTTGACATGACGATCTCATTCCCCCGCCGCTGAAACGCTATCCTGCAGTTAACGGAGGGTGAAATGAAGCAAACGGGGGAAAGTAGTCTCCCAGAGGGGCGTTCAGCTCAAAAATATAAACTCTGCTTTTAAGAGTGTAGTGAAGTTATCAGGATGATGTTTAAAAGCTGCACATTTCAGCTCCTCGTAGGCTCATTTGGGGGAGCCAAGACTTGAAAGACTTGCCAAAACCGAGCAAGCAAGTTCGAGTGGGTTGTCTGCTTTGTAAACGATGTCCTGAGGCGGTCAGTGAAAATCCATATGGACATTCCTCAGGACGTTTTTTTTTTTTTTTTTCCCCCTTTTCTTCCCGGAGCCTTTGATCCTGCTGTGTCAGTCAAGGAGCCTTACACTTGACTTTTAGTCACCCTGAGGAACCTCAGGATTCACAAGAAGGGACAAGCAAATTCTGAAATCAGTTATGGGGATTTACTCCTCTGCAGCATGGCACCAAATTCTATACTTAGTTTATGTAGGCAGGCTTTAAATATGCTGAACACAGGAACCAATTAAGAAAACTATGCAGGAGCACAGCCACAAAAAATAAACTGATGGTGAGAGAGAGGCGCAAAGAGCTAGAAAAATAACAAAATTAATATTACAGCTTTTAAATTGTCAGTATCATTTCTAAGTCACTGGGACACCAGGTGAATGTGATTAACTCCTTAGAAGGATAGAAAAGCCAGGAGGTCTGAAGTGCTCACGAGCCAAGAAAGAGGAGCACTTAGCTGAGAGGACAAATGTTGCACTGCTTTTCCCAAGAGTAGTCGACTTGTTGCATGGATTAGAGAAATGTGTGTATTTAGATAAAACTTTTTCAGGTCGTGCCTCATCGTTTTATGATCCCCAGCATCTCAAACTTAGACGTCGTCCAGCCAACAGGCGACAGACAGCATGTTTGTCTCTGTTGAAGCTACAGTATGATTTACAGCCAGCCTGGCTGAAGAAACAAAGGCTGAAGCAGGGTTATCCATCTTGTTGCACCTCGTACCCCTATTCATCATGGTAGTTTACATGTCAGCCATTTTATTGCATTCTTCCGTCAATGCTGGATTATAGTGTTCACCAGAGCCATAACAGGCAAATACTCAAAGAGACTGTGCCATAAATCCAAATCTCTGTGGAAAAAAGGTAAACAGTGTCATCTGTATTACTAGTTGAGGAGCCTGGAAAGTAAATGAAGAAGTCCAATATTCAAATCCTGTAAATCCTGCTTGTCAGTGTAGTATTCTATTTAATAGTTGAGACCAGCTTTATTGGCTTTTATTCGGTGTATTGAAAATGTAATTAATATGTGAAAAGCTACCCCTCTAATCACTGGATCAAAAAGTAAAGCTGCAACAGAGACGAGCGTCCACTCATTGATGTTCAACCCGTTTGTCAAAATTCTGATGCAAGTTATAGTAAGGGCATGAAATCTTCTTGATGTTCATAATGTGATCCATCAAAACCAAGTGATGAAATCACAAACTGGCTCCAAAAGAGCAGCGAACGAGCACAGAGAGAGCCACGCTAACCAAATACTCCCTCTATAATGCAACAAATGTGTTTCCCACTTCTGTGCTGCTGAAGCTGTGGTCAAAAATAGCCAGCTTGTCATATCTATATGGTGTAAGTGGGTTAGCATCACTAAGCATACCCCGAGGAGTTCCCTTTATAATCACGAACAATTAAATACGCACTGTTTCAGTCTCACAGTGCAGATTGTTCACATTAGTCATGCAGCTCTGCACAGTTTCGTTGCGGTGATTTTTTTTTAGTCCAAAAGCAAACTCACATCTTGACCTAACTAATCATGCATCGTATCTCTGGTAATTACGGACAAGGAATCTACACCTTAGAGTGTGGAAGGGTGGGCGTCATGCTGATTTTATATTCATCAACAGCAAGGCACTTCGCCCTTTTATCCACACTGGCCGCAAATTCTGTTATCTGTTGGTAAAGACCTTTATAATCCCAGAAGATAACAGGATGGTTCAGCTATTTAATCACATTTTCACTTGTATTGGCTCATTTGAATTTCAGAATTGTATTAATCAGAATTTTAGAAGAAGTCTACCTTGTAGATTCAATAATAATCCCTTTCAATCATCTCTTATGACCCCACATGTATCTGCAGACACCCTGCCCCCTGCTTGTATTTTTATTTTGCCATTTTTTTGGTACATTTCTGGACATCCACCTCCATAAAAACATGGTGACCAGGTGCAGCAGCACAGAACGACACCGCCAGATAAAACTAATATTCCATATCACACTTCAGGCCAGATGGAGAGATTAGTATTGATTAACACTTCCCTGAAGACATGAGCTGTAATGGATGAGGTACATTATCTGCCATCAAAGATTGTGTCTCGAGGTTTATGACATCCTGTCTGTCCATGAAAATAATGACAAACTGTTCACGTTGGTCTGTTATGTTTGTTTTTTTTAAGTTCACCTCCACTGTTGTCTCAATTCTGCTAAAATGAGTTTCTCGCTATACTTTAAATCCATGTCGCCACAGCAGGCTGATCTCCTTTTAGCTGTTTCTCATGTTAAACTACACAGTGACCCTTTGTGTATTATTTCTCATTAACTCAACTAGACAAAGATAAATGCCGCAGTGCTGTAATCCTCATCATGTTTCTCATATTCGTCCAGAGGGTTATAAACTGCAACTCCTCACCGTATATTATTTCATCTAATGCATGAATCCAAACTTTTTTTTCTCTTGTGATTTCAGCTAAACTGTATCTTTTTGGATATTATATAACATAGCAGTTGGTATATTGTGAGTTGGGATCTGAGCAGATTAGCTTTTAGAAACGCCCCCACTTTGAATGACAGCGCATCCACCCACTCCACCTCCACCTCTGGGAAGCAATACAGAGAAGAAAAGACCCCCAACCCCCCTCAGTTGGAGCCGTGAGCATCTGGAAAAAGCATCATTTTGACATACATACTGTCGTCTGCACGGTTTCTCCAGGATCTTTATATTACAGAAAAACATCTCACTAAGATCAGAAGAACATAAACGTCCCTGTGAAATCCCATTCGTTGCTGTTAGCTCAGATAGGTTGGAGAGATGACAGATGCTGCCTTTGGCACCTCATGAAAGATTAAAAAAAAGTTTTTAAAGATGTGTCAGACAGGGATTGCACTTGTTGAAAATAAAATCGCCCTCATTGCTATTCCTTCAGATGAAGCCGGCAGGTGCCCAAGGGAGGCTTGTGTTGCCGGGAGGAGACTGTTGACTGGAGAGAGAGAAATAAACATGCAGAATCTAGACATTACTCTCAGAGCATGGTTACCCATCTGGAAGGCAACACTGACCGTAGGCGATTCATGTTCTGAATCTAAACTCGCCTCGTACACTCATCTGTTAGCATCCAAATTTTACAGCTTGAGTCTGTGAGGCTGAACATGGTGAGGTTTGTCTGCCGTGTTTCCAAAACCTAAACTTTGGGTTATTTTTGTCAGCAGGTTTACTTTTTGAGGCCCACTGACCTGGTAGCGGGTCACCGATCGCAGTCTCCCGCAATGGGGCTTCTGGGAGATGTAGTCAGAGCATAAAGACACGGTATACACCACAGAGATCAAAACAGGAAGTGGAGACGATCGAGATTAGAGAACAAAACAGAATCTGGACAAAAAGTGAAGTTTAGGGTGAAAGTGTCCTCTACTCTACCTCTGATAAAACAAGAACTGAACAAACTAAAAACAAACATTTTTTTCATGATGAAATAGAGAGTCTCTTCTTTCATTTGAGCTATTCAGTGTTTTCAGAGACATAGTATAAAATATTCTGTGGGTCTTGAAATATGACTCAAAATGGGCAAAAAACGCTGACACAAGGCACTTCCTGTTTTATAAATGGGTGGCACTCAATGAGTTAAACTTCCAATCCAGTCACAAAAACTGCTCAACATACAGAAGCACTATAAGATCTTCTTAGTTGCTAATTTGTTAAACCTGATATCACATGACTGAGATGATTGGAAAAAACTAACACCACTTGATATCACTCTGTTTGTACACTGCATACTGTATCCAGCTGGTAGAGCTGATGACTTTAATCTTGGTGGAAAAGACAGTGAAATAACATTTAGACCACAGAGGACAATAACAATAACAATAACAAATAACAATAAACCTGTGCTATAAAAATGAGACATATTTCAGTTGAATCCAATTTGTTGCTACGTTTGGAAGAGTTCAGTTTTCGGTCATCACACAGATAAATATTTAAGAAGTGATAAATGCTACATTAGCTGGCGATAGATTTGTTTTATTTCATGTGACTCAAACAGCCTCATATCTGTCAATAACAGGTGGACAGCACGGATCAGACTAGATCCAGTTTTTAATAAAAGGCCACTATCAGCCTCCAAACCAATACATCAGTCTAACCTTATTCTTAATGATTTAGTCACAGTGAGATGTGGGTCTGTGGCTCCAGGTAGCTCAGTGCTGAAGCTGGGGGAAATAAGCTGTCAGAAAGTAGGGCAGCGAGGGGAGGAGGGCCGGTTTGTAGACCTGTGCTTCAGTCTATGCAGTCTTTGATCCTGACTACGGTGGCTCATGGCTTCACATGCTCTCTGGCTGGCCCAGACTCAGCAGTGGTCTATAAATACCTGGCATGTCTGCATGGCCAGGTAACCTCAATATCCAGCAACACCCGAAGGTGCACAGCCTGCAAGCAGAAATACAGTTATCTTTGCACTATAGCTGCCGGTGCAGTCAGTCAATACTGCAACAGGACAACATCAACAATGTCTGTGCAGGTTCTCAGTCATCCATGTTGAGGTGCTCTACATCAAAAAGAGCAAAAAAGAGTCAACTGGAAATGGAAACCTGTTGTCCTCCCCTGCATTGCTGGAGTATCTGAAGTAAACACAAGAGTCCCATGAACTTCAAACCTGGCAACACACTGAGACAGAAGCTGATCCATCCAAAGGACAAAACACTGCAACACAAACAGAATAATGTAGTGAATGCTGTCCAGTGCAGTGAAGAATGCAGTGACTTGTACAATGAGACAAAAAGAAAGACACAGTAATGTCCAAGTTTTAACTAGAGAAGACAGATGGTTTGAGAGAGGAGTTAAAGAAGCCATTTTTACCAAACTGGAGAAACCATCTCTGAACAGAGGAGGAGGACTATGACACCATCTATCAGCCACTTTGTTTGTTTTCTGCTCCAACAGGAACATCACCATCTGGACTCTCTACTAGTCAGTCTAAACTGAAGAAGCCTCTTGGATGAGGAGAGGTAAAATATCTCTAACAAACTTCAAGCAGTCCAACATCAACAATGTACTGCATCACAGAAAGTTATAAAACGCATAATCCATTATTATTTAACACAACGTGTGCCAGCCTTTTTTAAAAACGGAAGTGCCTCGTGCCAGCGTTTTTGGCCATTTTGAGTCATCTTTCATCATTCACAGAATATTTTGTACTATGTCTCTGAAAACACTGAATAGCTCAAAAGAAAGAAGAGACTCTCTATTTCATCATGAAAAAAAAGTTTGTTTTTACCTTGTTCCATTCTTGTTTTATCAGAGGTAGAGTAGAGGACCCTTTCACCAAAATCACCACTTTTTGTCCAGATTCTGTTTTGCTCTTTAATCCCGATCGTCTCCACTTCCTGCTTTGATTTTTGTGGCGTACTGTCTCTTTATGTCCCAACTACAAATCCCAGAAGCCCCAACATTACTCACAGGCTGTTGGAGAGCACGCTTATGTTCCTGCTGCCAAAAAAAGCAAAGACGTGTGTATATATACGTTTATGGCACTCAAGCGTTGTATTTTTAAAGACTTACATATACGTCTTTGGCACTCAAAGAAAACAAATTAACCTGATAATTGTGCTGTATTCTTTATTTTCCTCTGATATTTACAGTTGAAAATACTGAAAAGCCCATTTACTTTTTCAAAAAGAGGGACGTTTTCCTTTTGAGTCTTTTCACTGTAGGACTACCTGCAGTGTTTATGTGTGAGACACACTGTGGGAGGCTCCCTTTGAACTGGTATGGGGCAAGGATGTTGAACACACACTCTCTGGTGCTCACACACACACACACAATGAATTTCCCCATCCACATTTCCAGTTGGAGAACCTTTTACCTCTCTGGACACATACGTCCACTTCCAGGTCCAGGCCCGGTCACAGGAAGGGCGAGTACTTAATAGAACCACTGACAAGCAACACAGAGACAAGCTCAGGAAATTAGAGGAAGTCCAACTGTCTTGGTCACACACACAAAAAACATAGGTTTTGAAGGTCTTGGTGAGAAATAAAACACATCTGAGGAGTTAGTTTTAATTCTGACAGCATGAAGAGGAAAGCAGCATATCTGCCAGTGTGTTTGTGCTTATGAATACTGCTTACTGGTGTGAAGCTAAATTACACCTGAAGCTCATTATATCCACACACTCAGAGAGAAACAACTCCAGTGGGGCTCTGTGGTGACCGTTTCCTCTTCCTGTTTCCTGCAGCTTGACTTGAGATGAGTCAATCCTCAGGGGAGCGACTGCTAGCTCAAACACACACACACACACACACACACACATATATATAGACACACACATGCAGACATTAGCATGTAGTCATTCACAAACACCCGTATGCAAACATAATTTTTAATGTCAGAGAGTCCTCATCAGAAGGACTGACAATGCTGAAAAGCCTCATGGCCTCTGCCTCATTTCAGTGCTAATGAGGTAACTTATAGTAACTTCCCAGAAATCATGTTACAGTAGGAAGAGTTTGTTGCTGAATGTGTCAGTTAGTTGACTACAGTATGTGACATCACAAAAACAAATGCTCCATTTTCTTAAACTGGGTGCAACAGAGAAACCCAAGGAAATTCTTATAAAATAATCACCAAGAAAAAATATATTATTAAAAGCTTCTGCCACTAATTTAATCACTTTATCAGCAGATGTGATTGCATAAAACCTTAAGTTCTATTATTGTTGGACACCATCTCAGAAAACTTATGACAATGTAAAATTCAATGTAGAAGCCTATCAGAGCAACACGTGCCTTAAAAACAACTTATTTTGTCTGCATGTTTCACAATATCGGAGAGGAATTAGCTGTTATATTCATAACCAAATCCACGCTCTCCATGACGCGCTCACTGCCTTCAGGAGTGTGTGCACACTGAGCAGAACCTTTGGTTTCCAGATGAAACACCCCTAGAAACCTTTGTGATGGTTGCCACAGCTAAGACATCCAGCTCGCTCACACAGGGATCAAACAGATGTTCGCAATCATCAAAGAAGTTTCTCTCCGAAACCCTGAAACAATCAAAGAGACAATCCATCTCAGCTGCAGCTGGAAAGCAGGAAGGCACAGAGCTCTTGGACCGAGCAATGTTCAGCCAGCGTGTGTGTGTGTGTGTGTGTGTGTGTGTGTGTGTGTGTGTGTGTGTGTGTGTGTGTTTTTGCACGTGTGCACGCTCGAGGAAAGCCAGTTGATGTGAAAAGTGGGATTCCAGTGAAAGCTGATGTCATGCAGTCAGTCACCAGGAGTCCATGGATTATACATAGAGCGTTCTGCACAACGGCTTTAGAGCAGGTTCCATCATATTGCTTGGAAAAAAAAAAAAAAAATAATAATAACTCCAAAAGTATTGAGTTGAAATAGGTGAAGCATGAGCAGACACAGCATGGATATTTATATTAAGATAAATTCTCTGTCATTTTAGAGCAAACACTTCTTCAAACACAAGCTACTGTACATGTGTGCAAAGTTATTATTGATTAGAGACAATTACCCCAGACAAGGTGTGACTGATAACATTAATAATTAACTCATTGAGTGCCAACTGTTTTATAAAACAGAAAGTGTCTTGTTCCAGTGAAGTCATATTTCAAGACCCACAGAATATTTTGTACTATGTCTCTGAAAACACTGACTAGCTCAAATGAAAGAAGAGACTCTTTCATCATGAAAAAAATGTTTGTTTTTACCTTGTTCCATTCTTGTTTTATCAGAGGTAGAGTAGAGGACACTTTCACCAAAATCTCGATCGTCTCCACTTCCTGCTTTGATCGCTGTGGTGTATACTGTCTCTTTATGCTCTGACTACATCTCCCAGAAGCCCCAATATTAATCACAGGCTGCAGGAGACCACAATCGGCAACCTGCTACCGAAAAACCACTCTGATGTATTTTCACGCCGATGGCACTCAAGCATTGGATCAGTTGCACTCAAAGAGTTCAAGTTAACGCTTACATCTTTGACCATGTGTGTCAGAGAAACGTCTGTTGTACAGCCGTGTGTCAACACAATCAAACAAATAGTTTTTTTGCATCTGGTCAGCCAAGCAAACAGACCAGCTGTGCACAGCTGCAGAAGTTCCTTTCAATAAGGGTTTTTGAGGGCTGCATTTGTAAGCTCAGGACACCACAAACGTTTGTGTTCTCACAAGAGAGAAAAGCAATTGCAACAGATATAGGCTGAAAGTAAAGCTCTGCACTGCACAGCAGACTAATGAATCTGCAGTAGGTGGGTTCACCACTCCTTAAGGCTGACAGTTTAATTGCGGGTTTAACCGACTGACACCTATGAAGCTGTAAAGTAAAACCTCCTACACCATAGAGGAAAGACTTGAGGATAGCACTGGTCTGGAAGGAAGCTCCACAGGCTCATATGTGATTTTTAAATTAAAAAAAACAATATCTTTACCATCACTACACTGATTTAGTACTGATGGCAGCCATGAAATTCCTGTCTCCAAACCAGCGTAGCCATGCAGGACAGAAATGCACCCCAAATATCCATTAACACATTTCAGACATATGATATCTGACCACTGAGAGAGCACAGTTGAAGGACAAAGGACAGAAACAGAGGGAGAGATGATGGGGGTGGCTGGTCAGGAGAGACAGCAGCCTTTAGTGGGTTTCTGTGGTTAAATTTATCACAGTCAACTGAGAAGGAAGACACTAATCAATAAACCCTCTCCGTCTGTATCCCTCTTCCTCTCCATCTTTGCTTTCCCCTCCCCCGGGGCTGTCATTTCCCACCCCCCGCCAAAATAATCAGCATCTTCATCCACCTAAAATGCTAGAGAGCCGGTGGTAGAGCATGGTAATAGAGTAAAGCCCACTGGGGCAGAGTTGATGCTGCCTTTGCATGAAAGGGTCAATAGACAGTGATGTGTGAGGCTTTTAAACATGTCAGAGGGCTGCGGTGAAATTCCCCCTGTAATATGTAATTGTGTTGTCAACATTTCACCCATAGACTTGACGAAAAATGCTTAAAAAAAATCACTTCACACTGATTTTGTCCAAAAAGGACCAATAGTTTGACTTACAGACTGTGTGTTCAGGGAGGATTTACTGTAACACACCTAATTCCAAACAAGTGGAAAGGAGGAACATTTAAACCTTAATCTGTGTTTGATTGATTAAACAGTTTCATAGTACAGTAAATGTGGTGTGATTTCATTGCAAATGGACAAATTGAACACAGCTGAAAAGCAAAAACTCTTATTACCAGAGTATTTACTGTACATATTGTATGGCTGAACAACTGCAGGAGTGGCATCTCCTGGACCATTTAAGGGAAGTCGCGGTGAAGCAATATTTGCATAGTCTAAATGAAATGGAACATACAAGATGATCTGAGCCTGAGGTTTCTTTACCGTAGCAGCCCACATGAAGCCAACGTATGTGCTCATCAATCATCAAGATGGGCTTTGTGTCTCTACCTAAAATCAGCTTAAAATCTAAAAACCAGTATTTAAATTTACATTTAAAAACAGAAACGTGAAAAAAGTACAAATACATTTCTAATAAATGAATAGTTTGGCAAGAACTTACTTGCTTTCTGGCTGAGCGTTAGTTAACACAAGCGTAATAATTTGTCGTCACGGTGAGAAACAAGTGTTGACTGCAAGAGGTCAATGCTACTGTTGTTATTAAGCTAAGCAAACTAGCTGCTAGTGGTAGCTTTATAACACCTTACAAATTAAGACTGGCAACAATATTCTCATCTAACTCCTGGCAAGGAGGGAAATAAGTGTTTTTCACATTATTCCTTTGATAACTTGACTGTATACTGTACAGTAGTCATTAATATCATTTAAGTGGTAAAATTGTTTTTGCAATTTTGAGCTCCAACATGAAATATTGTGCTATAATGAATGCATAGCTTGCACACTACCTGAGATGTGAAGGTGTGGCTTGAATGAATGATTGAAATTCAGAATGAGTCACTTTAAGCAGCAGCTCTGTGGTCAGCCAGCACATCATCCTATCAGCTGAGTGAAAAGCTGATGCTACTGTTGCTGGTTTCAGTGTGTTCCTTCCTATGCTGCATTATTTAATAGCAAATCACTTTTTCCACGTACTAGCCACTGTCCGTCATGTGACAGAGGATGGAAAGCTCCTGTCAGCACTTTAACTCTATTTTTGAAAGGAGCTGATACAAGATGACCGGAATTAGCGATAAAATAGAAGTGAGACAGTGACTCATTCACTCTCAGGGATGATGATGATGCATGTATTTTTGATCATGTCACCACCGAGGATGCATGACGTTTTCACACAAGATCAGGGCCTCCTTAGTTTGGCAGTTTTTTGTTTTGTCTCTTATCAAATAACCACTAAACCACAGATAAAAGATGTGACTTGAAATGGCGAGAGGATATCGCAGCTCTCAATATCATCTCTAAATACGTCATAACATCCTCGCTCTGTCTGCCAGGTGTGTATCAGTGTGTGTGCATGCACTGTGCAGCCATGTTTCTGTTCTCCCTTCGAGCCCACAACCCTACATGTGTCTACAAGACAGATGTGCAAACCAGATGTTCCTGCACGGAGAGAAAAGGGCTACAGACAGACCTGCTGTGTGGCAGTTTTCCTACTTGCAGTGTTATGAGGCCACAGTTTGAGTCCAAGGACAACAAAAGTCAGAAGATGTTTGTCACATGCATCAGAGTGAGTTATCACTAATTCAAATGCACAGTCTGAGCGGATTTTCTAAGACCTGGATCTCATCAGGGACTCGTCTTTTGCTGCTGGAGTCCTGCCCGGAGGGTTTTCAGACTGTATGGTTAAGGTGTGAGTTCGGTATGATGCCAGGCAGGAAAAACACCTGAAGATTACAACAAGCCCAGATAGATATCCAGGATGCCCAGCATGAGTTTCCAAAAGAAACAAACTCTAAATTAAACAGGCAGTCCGGCAGCTATTTTTAAAACAACAAAAAAAAATAAAAGGAGGTAGAAGTGCAGGTGAGTGGCAGCTTCTCCCATTCCCTCCTCTCCTCAGTCCATTAGCCTCTGCAGAGCCAGCCAAGCGAGGATTACAGGGCCTGCTCGCTGTCTAATTTCAGAGATGTTAAATTCACTCTGGGCAATGTGGGATTCACTCCAGAGAGTCATCAAAGTGTTGCGCCTGAGCAAACTGAAATCACAGAGGGAAATGAGGAGGAAATCCGACATTACAAAAACTGAAAATGGGTCTGAGCTTGAAAAGAGTTTATCATCTCATCTGAAACTGGTCAAGAAGACGTTTAGGCTACTGTCAAGTTATGTTAAGCATCTATTCTCTGAGCTACCAGAGCTCTAAATCACTCTGTTTAAACTGAATACACTTAAAGAAAATAACAACAATAGAGCATTTAAGCACTTTCCTTTACTCATATTATGAGTCATATATGTGTGAGATAAATAGAAATCTACAGCCTTTTTATCTTCGCTAAATTTCACTATCGTTTTGCACAGAAAAAAATTGCAATTTTTTTATTTTATTCTACAGGTCACATCCACATAACAAATAAAACAAGACACATTTTATTCATCTAATAATTGTGTTTAATTAACAGTTCATTTGCTGTTAAAATATATTTTCTTCCTTTCTAGTCAGTATATATTACAAATATTTATTCTATCATTATTATTATTTATTCTGTCATTGCTGTCTGTTGTTTAACTATTACTGTAATTTCTCTATGCTGCAGTGAATTTCTCCCAACGGCGATAAATAAAAATTATTCTATTCTAAATGCACACATTATTTTCAGTTTGTTATAGGATTTAATGATTTTGAACTTCATCAGAATATCACACACTCTTTTTATAAGCCTATATGGGCTTTTCCAGCCTATGAAATCCTGTTTCCTAGACTGTTTGTTTCTTTAAAACAAATATGAGGAGAGATTTCACTAAAAAAAGCACATGAATGCCAAATCACAAGCCAATCAACAAAGCCTACAACACTAGCATTATTATAAAGACATTTGTATTTGCATATCCTTCAGTAATTCACTGAGCCACTGTTGGTCCTTCTGCACATTTCCCCTGAAAATATTTCCCTATAAATCTGAAGAAAGGAACTTGCCAGCAGTCCAAATGAGTTTTAATTATAGATGACTTAATGAATAGATGACTTAATTCTCTCATCTATTTAATTCAGCTCAGAAAGCCAGCGAAGACGAGCGTTCAAGTCGGGATAAAAAGGTGCTGTTGACCGTATCTAAAGCTTTTCTCATTTTTCCTTCTAGATAAAATTCTTTCATACGGTCTGGCAATAAGAGTTTTTTTTCATACGTATTACATCATTAAGAGTTCATCTGAGGGACTGTATTAACATATCATTTGTAAGTCAAAGCCTTAATTAAGTGAATATTTTTCAGTGGATATTAATGTTTAACATGAGAACACAAACACTAAAATTATTAAGAGTTGACCTCTACTGGGAACACATTGACGGTTTGCCAATTATGCTCTAATCAATGCACATATACACCGACTTAGTCAGCCAGTCTTAAAGCAACGGTGTGTCACAATTAGGGCAAACTAGTGGCAGAAATGGTATGTTCTATCAATAAGTATTGTATGTTAGTATGTTTTATTCAGTGTATAATCACCTGAAATGTAAAATTGTTGTGTTTTGGAGCCGTCTCTAAATAATAAACGCTACTGTTACAATAAGTGATTACACTGAAGCTCTGGTTTCAATCTGCAATCTCACCACTAAATATTGTAAAATCATCAACACTGTGTGACAATTTCACACACCATCATTTCATAATCTGTGAAATTTCTTAAAAACAGGAAATTCAATAGACACATAGAGTTTATTTTCAAAAGTCAATTTACCTTTACTAAGAAACAGAAACTAAAATAAGTGTAGCCTTGTTATTAGCCATCACAGTCAGTGTTTCAAGTCTGACATGATAAAATTAAAGAGCATTATTGTGGGTGCTGATTAAAAACAGAGTCACTGGAGTATTTTTAGCATCCCACGATGCTCTAAATGCCAGATTTTATCATGATTAAATAAATGGAGGACAGCTCAATCAATACGTCCCTTTGTTTTCCTGTGTTTCTCCAACTGGCACACATTTGAAGGCAGGTTACATGACCCTGTCTTCTCATCAATGTCTAACATCATGAGTCCAGCAGCATCCTCTCTCTCTCTGATTTTTAAGGAAACCTCCTGGGACTTGATGAGGGCAGCAGCAGACAGATTCACAGCACTACAAGCAGAGTCCTATCAAAGTAATGAACCTGAGGCCAGACTTTTAACCCCTCATAAAGTCTGCACACTGAGGCGTAGTCACTCTAATGAGAGGAAGCCATTAAACTGCTGCCTTCAGCTTTAGCTTGGAGTTTAGTCGTGCGGGGAAAGAAGCTCTTTCACTCAGAAATAAATTTGTTCCATAAGTTCCACACAAGAACAAGAGTGGGCGTAAAAACACATTTGACTAATTCAGTTCAGTCTTTGGGGACAGCTGGTGATCACAGCGAGGGTGGATGCAGGCTGTCGTCAAGCCTCCATCACTTTCAGTGTGACAGGGTAGCCCCTGCCTTACCTTTCCAAAGTCCCTGACGTCGAAAAGGTCGAAGGCCTCGAACAGCTCGCTTTTCTTCATGCCGAATACCTCGCTGCACGCTGCCAGGAAAGTCCTGATGTTCTTCAGGCACAGGAACTGTGTGGGGAAGACAGAAAGAGTTCATCTGTGAGTGAATCAAATGATAAAATGTGTTATTTCATGTATTTCTTGAATTAGCCTTCAGTGGCTGTAACTCTATAATAAGGCTGTGTAGTCGACCTGCTAGATGAATCAGTGTTCACAAGCTCCATAAGAGCCTCTTTTTTGTATAAAAATGATGTATTTCCTGTTGAAATAAGACAGTGGAGTGGTAGATAATTAGAGAGAGATAATTCAACACAGCAGAGAGAGCAAAGAAAAGCAGAGATCGTATTTACTCCTTCTATTACAGTATGATGTAACCATGACGATCAGATCTCTCCTTATACTTGTAGTTTCACAGGGCAGCACACACATACTGTATCTACTCCCACTGTGTTCTCTCTGTTTACAGAAGGCTATCGCAGCTATTTAGTTTGTTCACGACCTGCTATGCATTTTCAGGTGCATACTTTCTCCCAGATTTTTTTCTCATACCAGCTGTACTGCAGCCTCTGTCTGAATGCTGTCTTTAATAATAAACTGAGGGTGAACCATGCATCTAAAATTATCTTACTGTGATGACAATTCACTTTAAGTCATGGACTTTACGCAACATAGCGCAGCATAAGGTCAGAAACTCTTCCTCAGCTAATTTTTATCCACTGCCAGCTTAATTGCAGCCGTGGCTGCACCTTGACCTGAGAAAACTGAATCAAACAATCAATGAGCAACTCCTCTAATAAACAAGGTCATTTACCGACTTTGTTTTCTGCCTCGTCTGCAGCCTAAATCTGAGTCTCGCTAATGACGTTAATGGGGCTTCATCCAGAAACGATTTATCCAAATTATGCAGCAGTTAGTGCTGAATGCTGCCCAACAACACCAATGAAATGGAGAAAACCAAGGGAAGGAGGCACATAATGAGGCAAGGTCTTCTAAGGTGGGTGACTCTGTTTATGAGGAGTGACAGGCAGTAAGCGAAGGGGAAGGTGTCAACATATGGCCAGTAGGTGTTACTTACACCCAATGGCCTTCCTGTAGCATTAATAGTACAATGAAATCTACACTGCTGAGCACTGTTGTACATTTTAATGTTTGAGGTGTTAGAAGCTGTTATGTTCTACTGTTTGCAGTAGTTAATGTTCATCTGTCACCCAGTTTATTTGTATAACACATTTAAAAATGACCAAAGCTTTTTATGAGGAGCAATGGAAAATACAATGTTATAATATGTGCATTAAAACAGAATAAAACATGCAAATTATTAAAAAAAAAAAAAAATCAAAGCTTTAAGATACTAAACTTTAATCAGTGGAGGAGGAAACTTCATTCCTGAGCTGGTATGGAGTAACTTCAGTGTCAATATGGACATGCAGGGTACAAAGACAGCAGCATATCACAGCCAGCACAAAGGCACACATTACAAGACCAACTGTGGCTTTTTGCATTTAAGCAGTGAGGCGTAATGGCTGCACCAGTTCAAGAGCCCGGCATCTGAAATGAACAAAGACAACTGAAAAAACTGGACTGCTGTTTATACAAAGGACAGGAACAGAAAAAAAGACTTGGAGGCATCAAAGCTGCAGTTAAATTACCCTGCTCAGAATGACTATATCAGCTTTGAATCATTAAAAATGCTGAGTTATTTAAGGTAAGATGTTTTATTGGATTAAAGGCAACATGCTTCTTTTTATTTTCTTTTTTTTTGTGTCATTTTATCCACTCCCTATCTAACCTTATCTTACGTGCTCCAGAGATACGTTTCCATATTTCAGCACTTCATCATCATCACCTCCTTCTTCTTTTTCTCCATCTTGGCTAACAGGTTTACAGGAAGTGGATTTCCTCAGCCCTTTCCTGTTTCTTAAATAGAGCACAACCCTGTGTCGTACTGTTAATATGTTACGTCCGTACTCAAAAGTCTGACTATAATCATGTTTGACACCATTAACTCAACTAATTCAGTCAGTGTCCTCTTGAAAAACATATGGGGAGAAGCAGCAGCTGGACTTATTCTGTTGTTCATAACACACCTTTACCCTGATGGCACAAAGCGAAATCAGATTTGTCTGCACAGCGCATGTCCATGCATCAAACATGAAATGCCTCTCCACTCCGATTGAATTAGGCTTTACGGATGGCTTCACAATATAGAGAGAAGCCCCCAAGCCAGTGAGCTCAGCTACAGCGTACAGTAAAGCAGCGAGCGAGCAGTGAGCGAATAATATTGAATGTTTACACTTGTACACATCACTTTCTTTTATCAGACAAGCACATCTTGTCTGCCTGGAGTCTCCGCAGAGTCCCAAAGGACCACGGCATATTATCTGAGGGAAGCAGCTTCATATGAAAGACAGTGTCTCTGCTACGCTGAGCTGAAGACAGCACAGGGGGAATAGTATTAACAAGAGTGTAGCAGCATGAGGCAACTAGTAACTGTTCCACTGGAGGCTTTTCTTCTGCACAGTGACTCTCTGGGGCTCAGGAAGTGAATGGCCTTAGTGTGTGTGTGTGTGTGTGTGTGTGTGTGTGTGTGTGTGCGCACACATCTGTATCTGTATGCATGTGTGGCCTATGTTCATGTATAAGCCAATAAAATTCAATGCCACTCTCAGAACTGCAGAACTGTACACTTAGCATAAAGACTGGAAACAGCTCGCCTGTAAAGTAAAACAATCAAATAATTAATGACCAAAACCAAAGGGTAGCTAACGACCCAAACTAGTGCTTTAAAGCTGAAATAAAACTTAAAAATGTTGAAAGCCAACAAAAAAAAGTCAGAGCTGACATCGACCAATAGATTGGCTGATATAAAATTACCACAGATTGGCAAACACAGTATATCAACAGCTAATAAACAGTACAGAAATCCTTAAGATATGTTTAAATTAATTAAGAGGTGATGTCTCCTTATAGTTTCTTCCATAGCAGAAACATGCCCCCCTCAGTGCATACAATGTGTACAACAATACAAAGTGAAAGTCTACCAAATCCAAAGCACATATAACCAAGAGTGTCAGTATATACATCTCTGCATTTCAATGAAACCTGCAAATATCCTCATCGTGTGGAATAAGAAAATGAAGCTGCAGTATCTCAGCAGGCACAGCTTACAGTCAGGACCAGTGTGTGTGGAGGGTTTAAAATCCCAGCAGAGCAACCATCTGGAATATAAGGGGGAAAATATTCCTGTAAGACAAGCCATCTAGCTGCTTTTGATATGATCCAGGTCGTGCTCTGTATCCACAATAAGTGTTCACTTTCTGCTTATGTATTCCTTGATACAAGTCGAAGCTCCATAGCAACAAGCTGGAGCCTCTTTATGGCCCCTGTGTGTATTGTGGAGCTTAATGAAATCCTGCTCTCATTCTCTCATAGATCTATGCAGTGAAAAACTGCCAGAGTTTGGCCATTCCTACTGCTTAAACCTTTTGAGCATCAATTAATGGCAGTTAAATGAATGAGTCAGGGTTTCAGATGGAGTCAAGGCCTGTGCATAGAATCTAATTTAGTAGTTAAAAGGTATTTCTGTCTGTCTCTCTTAAATGTTTACTGACAGCAGTGTGTGAAAGTCAAGAGGAAAATTATCAAGAAAGAGGAAAATACAACGCTAATAAAATGTGCATGTGTGTCACTTTCAAACCCCTGCTGGATTACATCGCTAAGATACAGTGTCCGGAGAAAATGACAGCAGCTCTTTTGTAAAGACTCTGTAAGCCGTAACCAGCAGGCAACATATCACAATCCAAGCCCTCAGGTCACATCCATGTCATGTTTGGGGCTTTTGTCAGCTGCATATCCAGGAAATGGGAGGTAGGCGAAGGTCTGCCGGCTCTGACGAAAGCGGCTGCTCCCTCTCAGGCAGGGTCAGGGTCATCACAGCAGAGCGACCAGACACCCTTCAGCTTATGCAACTTAATGGAAACTGTGACCATTAACAGTGGACAGCACCTTTTCATTCCTGCAATACGCTGTAGTGCCTAATTTCATGGCTCCTCATCTTTTGTTTAAGGCGTTTAACTGCTTGTTTGGCTGGAATGAAAACTCACACTGACTTGCATGCACATAGTCACTGTTTCCACTAACCTTCATGACTCTGAATATCCCCTACTAGTTAGTGACAGCCTCTTTATCACCTCTTTATCTTTTCACATTTCCGGTAGGGCACTGTTGTGTTTTGTCAGGGGTTTGGCTCAGTGGTCACATCCGTCTTTAGGTGAGGAAAGAATTGGGATGGAAGTCATCTGTGTTTTCAGGAGATAGCACTATGTGTGGCTCCTGCTAATCCATCCATTCAGTACGCTGAGTAATTGTGGGTGACAAGCATTATACGGAAAACGTGGATTTCTGAAGTAAGTTGTACTAATAAAAATGTGTGATCATCTGTTGTTGCATTTCAAACGAAAAACAAAGAATTGAAAATTACAGATCCGGTCATGTAGGTGTTAGAAACACTCTGACTTCCCCATCTCCACTACAGCACTGCCCTTTTCAATCTGAAGATGAAAAGACGGACAAAAGGCATGTAGTTCATTCATGTAACGACAATACAGCAATAAGAGAAAACCCAGCGCCCTCCACCCCCACCCTTCCACCTCTGTACCTCCCCCACAACACCAATGAGTGTCTCAGGAGCCATTTTCCATTAAATCCTGGTTTTAACCCCAACGACCCCCAAAGCTCACTCCATCCGTCCCCAGATAAGAGAATTGAATTAGTGTAACTCAATAGTAGCGTGAATAGTTTCAGCACAACTGTGCATGATAACTGTCTCAAAAGTAAGTTTTTGAAGAAGAGAGGTGGTGGAGAAGGGCTGAATGTCATATAAACCGTCCGACTCGAAAATAAAATGTACGCACCGACTGCACAAACACTGAAGCGTGAATAGTGAGGAGACAGCATCCTCCTCCTCCTCCTTCTACCCCCCCTGATTTATACCTCTTGGAAGATAGTGTTAAAAAAGTGTGAATAATCCTGTGCTGACCAGGGTGTATGTGTGGCTGATATACGTAGATATGGCAGATATTTTGGGATTATTTCTGATTTTTCCTGCCAAAACATTTTCTGTGTTTAAAGAAATGGCCATAATATATATATATATCCCTTTTCCTTACCACCTCTGTGCTACTACTATTTCTACTGCACTCCTTCCCTCTCTGTCTCCATTACACAAATAAGGACATTCCTATTTCCAATAGACAACAGTCATCCATCACTTCCACCTTGAGTCGCTCAGAGCAGGACACCTTATACACACCATTAGATCAGCAGCAGGCATTATACTCATACATAACTGGCTCCACGCTTGCACGTATACATACAAAAAGGCATATACAGGAATACTGAGGCAGTATATGTGCGTTTTTAAATCAGCTTTCTGCAGAGCTTGATCCAGTGCTCTCCACCTCACTTGGCTCCAGGTTTCCACTACAATGAACAGCAGAAGGATGCAGACCCACTGCTGCTGGCTATGACCCTGGCTGTAGGTTGGTATCATCTGGATCTAAATCTACAATTCCTGACTGCTCCTTGTCGCTTGACATTTCCAGCAAGATAAAGAAAGGGCAAAACTGCCATTATCATTTGTTAATGTTACTGTTAAAACTTTCATAATCATACTGTATGCTGAAAGGTCTCCTCTGATGTGTGTGAGCCACTGACTACACTTAAAATGTCAGTTATGATGATTGTTTGCCGGTAAAGACAACAGACAGTATTGACTTACTCTGAGCTTTCAGAGCACTCAACAGTGATTAACTGAACCATCCATTGAGTAACATAATAAACATTGATTGCAGGTACATTCTCCACCGCTGAATATCTGCTAATAAAATCAGCATATATATTATCCATACTTTAATGTGCACTCGACCATAGCTTTTACTGATTGGCTGTGGAGCAGTCTTGTTACCTTGGTGATAGAGAAGGTCAGTTCATTGTGTGCACGTGCACAAGTCAGGTGCAACATAATCATGTCTTTGCAAATATCTGTGCATAAAGCAGCGCATGAATATGCATGTCATTGCGATGACACGGTGGAAGGAACCAGGGTGACTGTATTACGCTGCACTGGAATCATAAAGGGGAGGCTGCGGTGCCTTGTACCGACATGGCATGCATGGTCACAGTAATGTGGCGTTTACACAGTGACAGGTGCAGTCCTTTCTTCAACATGAATCAACCAGTGCAGCCATGCCACGGTAACTCAGGGGTAGTCATCAAGGTACCTACAACCTGTGCCCAAATGGTCACATAGTGCACACTAATAGCATGCAATTTGTAGTATATGCAATATCAATATGCAAATCCAGTAGGTTGAAGGCATGAGTATGCATGGAATATATGAGAATGTATGTTAATTTGGAAGTATGGTCACTGAAATCTGACCTATACTTTTTACTCTGCATTCCTTTTCCCATATAAACAACACAGGAAGAGACTTTTTCTACACAAGATGAAGCAAAATAAAGGTGGATGAACAGCAGCAGATTTACAGTTTTATACTAGTTTGACTGCATTCAGGGAAGAAGCTGAGCTGCACTAAAAACTTTATGCTTCACTGTGGTTTGTCACCATTTTAAAGAGGATTATTTCACTTTATGGTTTAATGAAACACAGAAAAGTCATGGTGTTGATTAGCAATGGCTGCGTTCTCCTGGTCTGGAAAGTGAAGCCAGTGAGGAAGTGCTTTATGCTTTGTGCTGATTTATAACCTCAGTAAACACTGTCAACATGAGTTTATGGTCTCAGTCTTTGGTTTCAAGTCTTATTCAATACAGCATGATGTTCATTTGGTAAACTATGGTCCTGTTTAGAGTCAAACAGACCATAAAGCAGGGGATGCTTTAAGGCAGGGCTACCTTGTCATTGACAGGTCGCTACCACAGCAGCACTATAAGGTTTGGGAGTATTTTCAACTCTTTCAAGGTGTGTTTTCAGTTTGCTCAGTTTTACGTAGCTCTGCGCTCTCGTGTTAGTTTGGTTGGTAGGGGTAACCCTATACTACTTTTTCACTTCTTGATACAATATCAGCAGGAATCCTACATACTTAGGATACGAGTTATTTCGTAATATGGAATGTTAGAAAAGGCTTGATCAAGTGATATTACTCAAACAGAGAACAATAGTCAGCAACAGTATGTATGAGAAAAACTGAGCCACTTATTCAATCAATTTCAACCATAAACATAAGAATATTCTATAATTGAATAAATAAATACAAAATAAATTAGACCCTGAAAAACAACCTCAACAAATCCAATAAAAAAATAACAAAAATATACATTTTAATAAGGAAAGCATAGAGTGCATCATATCCATAAGAGGAGTTGATGTGTGTGTGACATTTAGACATACATTAAGTATTAATAACCTCTTTTAATGCTCCACGTGGGTACACCTCATTTTTCTGCTTTATTACTGACTACTTTAAATTTCAGTTACCATGACAATCTCACAATAGCCTTTAGTCATCTCTAATTACCCCACAATACCTAATCTGAACCCTGACATTGCCCACACAAAATGGACTGAAAAGTGTTTTTAAGTGCTGACATTTGAGTCTTGCTATTACACAGAATCTGTTATGTTTCCTATGACTTCATGAGCTCTTATTCGGCACTAACTAAAGGAAGATCAAGACGTTCTGTTTCTGTCTTTCTCATTCTCCCACGCTCTCTATCTCTCTCTAACTTTGTCTCTGCGAGTGAAGAACGAGTCTTTGAAGTCGGCTGTGGAGTGTCGCTGTTCACAGCCAGATTTTCTCTGAATCACAGAGTTTTTGTTCTGGGCTTTATAAAATATACACTGTATTATGTTCGTGTATAACATTATTATTTTAGAATACTATATGTGCCTGGAAAAAGGTCTCCAAGAGTCAAAATATGATAAGTTTGCCACTTGAAACAACAGACCTGCCAAAATAAAAGCATAAAAAGCAAATTAATTGTGCTGTTTATTGAGCTGTCACCTTTCCTCATGATGACAGTTTTTCAGATATGTGCTTTATTTAAATGAATGGATTAATTCATCAGTGGGTCATGACTCTGCATCAAATCTATGAAGCCTTTTCTCTCGTTTTTCATTGTATGATGCTTGTTAAAATTAGAACCTGACTCTTACTTAGACTCTTTCTTTTCTCTTCATTGTGTCAGACAGCGCTTTGGTCTGAGCTCGATCGAGGGCATGTTTAGTTTCACTTCCTTCCTCTATTCCATTTCCTGATTTCCTGTGCATGTTGAGGCTCACGGCTGGTGTGTGTGAGAGGCTTTCTGCTGCCGCTGGCTTGGCGACAATGTTCTCACCCTGAATCTGCAGCCTCTGGTCTGCTGTCATGAGAACAAGGCAACAGTAAAGGCTCAACAAATTAGAGGCACATTTCAAGATGCAGTCAAATGAAGTAAACTCAGTATTAGTAGTTGCTCCAGTCTGCTGGAGATTGTTTTAGCACTCTTTTCCTAGCAGTATTGTGAAGTGACCTTCCGACCAACTTACACAGGCTGTGTTTGGAATATATTTGCATTCTCGGTAAAATTCAGCAGAACGTCGACCCAAATGTTTCAAGAAACCATGCGGTCGGCTTGTTGCGCCACGACAAGCAATCCATAGTTCCTGTTAACGCCAAACCGCTGCTTTTCACTGAGTGAGACAAAAAAACAACTACTGATTATGTGGTGTTTCCTCTGGTAGGAAAGCAAAATGCACCAGTTGCTGTGGTCGTGCTGCGTCTAGACTATGTAATTGGTTCATTACAGGCCTATAAAACTGTGATCAAAGAGCATGAACATTTTGCTTTGCGCTGACCTTAAGCCCTTAACTGTAACTTTAAGCTCTTCATTTTAAACATAGCAAACCTTGGCGTGCACAGAGCACTCATACACAACCCATGTGTCATTTTTTAGCACAGATTATTTAATCAGTGAATAGACTGAGCCCAGCTGCTACATCATTTTACTTATTTTTCCTTCCTAGTTTGCTCTCTGTTGCCCTTGCATGAAGAGAACTGACTCAATATCTAGCCCACGCAAATTTCCCAAACACAATTAATGTTGCAGAATGAGAAGCAGCCCATCCTGATGCCAACATCACGCATGAATCCTCCAGAGCTCCTGATGCATTGTGCCTTAATTACGCAGCTAACACCAGCACAGCGGGCTAGCCCTTCAGGGCCCTTTTTGTCCTCAGAGATGCGTCTACAGAGGCCGGCCAGGCAGGCTCTTTGTAGCTGTCCCTTCACTGCCTTTGTCTTTCCATCGCATCGGTCCCATGGGTGAGTCCACAGTGGCGTCCCATGTGTTATCATTGGCCAATGATAAAGTAGCTGCCATGGCCCTCATGAATTATGCAGGATAAAAAGGAAGCAACTCCGCCCTCAGTTATGTAAATTTAACTTTGTGGAGACAGGGAGGAAAGTTGCTGGGGGGGTGTTGACACCCGTTTTTAGTTGAACTGTGCTCATAGTGGGAGTTGGTATCCAGCATCACATGGTGTGAATGTGTGTGAAAGGGGAAGCCACGAGTCATGGTCCAGTGACATACATAGAAAGTCCCAGAACAAATATTTAAGATTTAAAATAATCACAAAGTTTACATTTTACCACTACAGTAATGTCTGGAGAACAAAAACTGCAAGAGGTGGTTTTTATTCGTTGATTGAGCAAAGAAACAAACACCAACTAAATAATAAAAAAACTTGACCAAATAAATATTTGGTCAGTCAAGTGGCGGATGACTTTTGGGAAATGTGGATCAAAAATTGTAGTGACAAGCAGCAAAAGAGGTGCTTTGTGAATGTATGGGACCGTGTCTAAGCCCACTGCTAATGCTAATTTATCCCTGAATGTAGCTTCATCACCGCCTTGTGTGAGTAAGCCGTCCAGCCATGCATAAAACAAACTGCCTATAAATAACCCAGTCTACTCTGGGCCAAGCCAGGCCAGGCCAGACACAACCTCGCTACGCATGTTGCTCCATTGCATGTTATTATGTCATGACCGACAGCAAACACTGACCTATTGATATTTCTCAATCAGTAATTGTATTGGAGCGAGCATAACTTTTAACAGTAAATGGGACAATCAGCATCTCCTCTTACAGTCCCAATCTAGTTTTCCCTGAAATCTCTGAGTAAACAGATCCTTTGACCGTTGATTTCTATTCCCAATAATAACATTAAAGTCCTCTTAGCTTTTTTTAAATTGTCCCAGAGACCTGTGTGCTCAAGTTGAACAGTGGATACCTAATTAGATTGTGAAAGGAAAACAATAACAACACAACATATCAACCATCCCACTGTGAGTTTATGTGCTTTTTCCAGGAAACAAACCTAATCCCCCCTCACCCCATCGCTTGTGGAGCACATCCTTACTGATATTCAAACCTTAATCACCTGCAGCAGATGAAAGCATTAGGACATCCATTACACAGTAATAATGTAGCCTCTGTGTGTGAGTGCTACTGGTATAATTTTTCTAGAGCAGGTCTGCAGGCTCAGTAGGTGAACTGGTCTACCTCACTGTGTGCTGACACCGAGCCAGACACCCAGATTCACTGTTATGAAGGCGAATATTAATCTGTTCATGGATCTGGCTGTCCTGTTATTGAAGCAGATGGTATCTGACAAACAAGAACCACATGACCACAGCCCTCATTTTATCCATCTATTTATCTATTGCTATTGCCTTTGTTCCTTCATAATGCCAGACAAGGCAAACAAATTCCAATAAAAAATGCATTGTCACAAAGTATGTGATTTATTTGTAGGCTACATTATGTTAATCTCATGAGATAGATCCACTTTTCAGATTAGATAGCCCACAACAAAGCCTCATCATCACCTAACCTTTATCCCCTGTGTGTCTGCATCACCTATAGAGGGCAGATTGAAGAATTATGCGCACACAACGGTTCAGTGTTGACCAACATTGTCCATGAGTAAAAGTTAGCCTACTACACTATGAGTAAGAACTAAGTAAAATAATCACAGAAAGTCCGGCTTTTGTCATTTTCGATCACAAAATGACTTTTAAATAGCACAAAATTTGGCCCAAATACATGACTACCAAATTCCGTTCAATTCTTTGCTAATTTAGTGTTTTATTGCTCGCTGTCAAAACACTCAAGACAAAAAGCAAACATTAAGATATCTCCATAGTGGCAAGAAGCATATTGTTTATTCGGCATATATTCCACACGCTATCATGGACTGGGGTGAATATTATGACAACAGATATCATTTGTTGACCTATTATTTGTGCTGTTTTCCGCTGCTAAAATAAGCAGTGGGGGTGTTAGCGAGCGACGTCACTACAGTTTTAAAAGTTGAAATTTTCCTCAAATCACGCGGTAATTTGTGTATAATATTATGCCGAATTGTATAAAAAGCTAATTCCCATTTGTAATTAGTGTCATTGTGTTTTAGCAGGTATGCTCATTTTGCCCAGAAGCTAAGGCATTTTAAACCGGAGTAATGATAATGATGTCTGGTTGCGATCTCTCCAGCGGGACTCAGCTGTAGTTTGGACGGAGCGAGGAACAGACATGAGGTTTGTCTGCAGTCGTTTCTTACCTGTGACATTTGCGGTCGCAGGTTGATCTCCTTCAGGTTGATGGACTGGGGTTTCAGGTTGTTGAGCAGATGGCAGAGCAGGACTCCATCCCGGAGGGTTTGGGCCAAGTCAAATACCTGAGCAGACTCCCATGTAACCCGGTGGTTCACTGGAAGCACCTTGCAGTTGATCAACCACAGCGCGCATTGCCTCCAGTACTCCATCATTATTCTGACTTCAGGCGGAAGAGCTTTGAGGGAATTTGTTGTTTAGAGCAAGTGAAACTGCTGACGGCTCGGCTGTGGGTCTCAAATCGTAGCCATGCTCTGTCCGTCTACTGTGAAAGCCGATGAAAGCGGAGCTGGACTGGAGCTGCTGGAGGATGACAGTCCGGTGTGGAGAGGCGGTGGATGGAGCGCACCCTGCACTCTCTCTCTCTCTCTCTTTCTCTCTCTCTATGTCTCTCATCCCTCCCCCTCACTCAGCTCCTCACCTCTTCCGCTTGCCACCCATAGGCTGTATGAAATTACACTAAAGCATATAACAAAAATAACCGCAACCACACTGAATACAGATCAAAACCTAGACAGTAGTGAGGAAAAAAAAATACATGCATTTCTCAAATTATATGGATTAACTTTATTAATTACATTTTAACAGCCAGTATTATCATGCATCGTGTTCAAGTTTCTTTCTGTATGCAAATGTACAAGCTGCACAGGGGGTATGATGGTTTAATAATTAAACATACCAAATAAGTGCATCTCTCTGAGATAAACACACATGTATTTTGGGGGTTTATGACTGATAAACCCAGTGAAACTCTTCATTTCACTTCACTGCACCTTACTGTTTATTTGCACTGTTAATAGGGTCATAATTGCTGTATCATAATATACTGTTCATCTTCAGTTCACTGAATCTTACTGTTTATTTGCACTATTTATAGTCATCATCTTTATTTCACTGTTTGTTTATTTGCACTATGAATATCACCACAAGTCATAATTATTTATCTGCATATACATTTTATACTTTTAATACTGTGCTTCTGTATCATACTTGAATTTCTTGCTATGACATAATTTCCCAGGTTGAGATCAATAAAGAAATTCTATTCTGTGAAATTTTGGTAAAACTCTGAAATGCATCAGGGAAGATGCTGTGTGCTGTCTAATACTTCAGGGATATATTCTATAATCAGCACAGTGTTACATGTAGTATCAATAAATTACATAGTGTTGATTGATTTTCTTTGAATATATTCTGTAGTATTTTCATATATTAATATTAAGGATTGCATGCTCTTGTTTAGTGATGCATCTCAGTGTTTTTACCAGTGTTTTTAACTCTGATACTTTTAATTGCATGAGTAAATCTGGGTTGGGTAGGAAATTGTGTGGCAAAAAGCAGATGTGTGTTTAATGGTGCGGTGGATGATGTGTTGTGTAACCACTGTACAGTGTGTGAGCTGTAATTCTTCTCCTGTCACACACCTGATTTGTTTCTTTATTTACATGTCAGTTTGAATTTTTGTCTTATAGGAGGTTTTTAATTGCATTTACTGACTTCTAGTAGACATACATAATGACATATAAATCAATTTATTCCTCCCTCATCAGCGCCTGTTGTCTCCTTCAAATTAATATCATTATTCTCTCCAATGAAAGACCAATCAGGGGTGCTTCCTCCATCTAATAAAGCCATTATCACTTCACAATTACCCCTGCTGTTGTTGTTTTGGAGAAAGTAAACACAGCTACTTCTGTTTTTAATACGTCATCACGTATTTATAGATGTGACATTTAGATTTGTGCCCATCACAAATTTTGCTTTTATGTTTTCAGAGCAAAGTTCTGCTAATTTGTACAGAAATGTATTTCCCCAAGAAAGAGGCAAATATGTGTTAAAACATACTTTCATAATTTCAACATAACCATCTTTCAAATGCATGGCCGCTTAGCATCTCGCTAAGACCATGATTGGCGTGACTGCAGAGCCAATATATTTTCTAACTGAAGCTGGGTTTATCTCTTATTGCTTCTGTGTGAATAAATGATTAACTCTCTTCAGACTCTGCTGTATGTCGTCTGACTACTCTGGTTAGACTTATGAGCATCAAATTAAATGTCTGAAATTGCTCAGTAATGGTAATGGAAAGGGTGCTGGCTCATTACAGTATGCACAAGCCTCCTTTGATTCATCTTAACAAGATGCCACTATGTCATGCAGCCTTTGGGTCCAGACATACAGAAATAGAAGTTTCTCCTCTGTCGCTGTCAAGTTTCTCTTAACTTGCAAAGAGTAGAGGACTAGCCTCCAGACATGAACATGAATATTATTTTGCAATAATTTATATATCTTTCCACTGCTTTTTTTTAACTCTGTCTAATAATTGCAAATAACTTTCATTATGACAAATAACCAAAAAAACTTAACACTTTATTTACAATTCTTCCTTTTTATCTTGAACATATTGTAAATATTTATTATTACTACTTATTCTATTATTTCATTGCTGTTTTTAATTGTATACTGTAACTTGTCCATGCTGCTCTGGTGGGTGAATTTCCCCCAATGGGGAATAAATACAAAACTATTCTATTCTATTCTATTCTATGACACAGATGGCACCTGCAAAACAATTCAGATTGATTCAAGTTTGTATTGATCCCCGCTGGGCTATTAGCACAACACAAAGCAAAAGGTTGAGTAAAGACTGCAGAGTAAATGGGATTCAATTAATAAACATCTAAATCAGAAATTTGCAAAAAGAGATTTAACCATCAGAACAACATAACAGAGAATAACAGACATAGAATTTGTTAGAAAAATGTATGCATTACATAACAGACAGGAACGTGAAAGCATGAGAAATACAATACATGAAAAGTCTCTCTTTATGTGTGCTGGTAATCACATTAACAGCGCTACATGAGGCTTCTCTTAAGGTATATGTGCAAATGATGGAAGATAAGAAGAGGAGGACTGCACACCTACAAGATTAATTTCCTTTCATAGATAGAAATGAGATTCACAGAGACAAAATAAACCTTACACTGAAGAGGAATGAGCCATTCTGAGCACATTTACATGCAGAGACTGAACCTGAGCAAACAATCCTGTGGAGATTAGACTCCAGCATTTGCAGTTGTAAACACTTCTGTGATCTCCACTTTTTCTCCTCATGTTTGTGCAGATGATTTGGATGGATGTCAGAAATGTCGACCGCTCTTTTGTTTATCCGCATTGCTTTCAAATCGAGACCGATCAGAGGAGTGGAAGGCGTTTGTGTGGCTGAGCTGTGAGCATCCAGCTTTGTCACACTGGATGCCATGGCTGGCATAACACAGATGACATGAGAGGTGGCTCGCGGCCGGATGCTGGCATACCTCTCAGCACCCTTCTCCTGTTTCAGCTTCCTCTCCCAAACCACACTGCCAGACAATTATCAGCATTCCTCTGATTAATGCTGCACAAGGCCAGGAGGAAAAAGCACAAATATCAAAGTGTAACACAATCATACATTTGGGAAATTGCAATTCCCCCACACAAAACCCAATAATCCCAACATTTTCTGATGTTTTTGTGTCACCTTGGCATCTGGATCAAAACTGTTGTTACTGCTTTAAATTTCCCATCAATGCACAGATGAATGATTTGCCTATTTCTGGGTTATTTCACCTGGAATATGACCAGAATTAGAAGGTAATGACTAACCATGTGAGCTTCCAAGAAGCAGCGTGATTGTGTTTGGGCACATATGGCAGATGTGATCTGACTGCCAGGATGTGTTTTTTCATCATCACAGCTCATAATTAAAGCACATCAATGGTTATATAAGAGATAAAATGTTAATTGAGTCACTGATGAGATGAAAAACATGATGGCACAGGATAAGACAGTATTGGACATAGAATATCAAAAAGGAAATAATATTGGATTAAAGCAAAGGGTATTTTGTCACTTTGCCAGTTTAATACTTCTTAAGTGACCTTTAGTTACGTTTTCTGACAAAAGTTTCCTGAGAACGTTTATTGGCTTCGCAGGAGTCAAGGGTCAACACCTAGAATGTGAGTAACAACCAAATTTCCATGTGCTCACAACAAAGTGTGATTGCATGTTGTGCGATTGACATCTTGACTGACAACAAGGCGCAATCAGTTCAAGGCTCACTCAAAGAGCGAGAAGAGTGCTGGCAATCTGCTGCGAGTGGTTAAAAGATCTGCCACCAACAGGTTCACATTTTGGGGTTTGAGTGAAATATCTCAACAACTACGAAATTGATTGCGATGACATTTTGTACATGGTCGCCAGCAGGAAATCCTCTTTGAAGATTCCTTGGCTTTTCACCAGCAAATTAATGTCAATGTCAATTTTATTTATATAGCACATTTAAAAAGCCGGTGGCCAACCAAAGTGCTTCACAGCATATCATAATCAACATCAACAGGAACAATAAAAGCAAAACAGTAAAAACAGTGAAATAAATCAGATAAAAGATACAAATAGATGCAATAAAAGGGCAGGGAGAACAGGTGGGTCTTTAGACGGGCTTTAAACATGGAGAGGCTGTTCACCGACCACACAGAAAAGGGCAGAGCATTCCACAGAGTGGGAGCCGCCACGGATAAGACTCGATCTCCTCTAGTTTTTAAGAAGGATTGAGGAACATCCAGGATCAACTGGTCAGCTGACCTAAGGGCTCTGGAGGGTTGATGCACCTTAACAAGGTCAGCCCGTTTAGACACTTAAAAATAAATAAAAGAACCTTAAAATCAATCCTAAACTTAACCGGCAGCCAGTGAAGTGAGGAGAGCACCGGCGTAATATGCTCCCATTTCTTTGTCCCAGTTTGTAGGCGAGCTGCTGTGTTTTGGACCAGTTGCAGACGGTTGAGCTCTGATTGGCCAATACCAATGTATAGGGAGTTGCAGTAGTCAAGACGTGATGTAATAAAAGCATGAATTACTCTAAATTAAAGATAAATCTATCTATCTATCTATCTATCTATCTATATATCTATCTTCCCATCAGCCTCAGCTGTATTTAGTGTTTAATGCTAATTAGCAAATGCTAGCATGCTAAATGGTGGACATTGTAAATAGACAGTATACCTGCTACCATGTCAGCATACTAGCATTAGTTAGTCAGTACAAAGCTAAACCACAGTGTTGTTTATGTTACTTTACAAGTTTCAGCATCAACTTACAGAGTGGCGTCAGATGATCACAGCCTCTCCAAACATGTGAGCACTGCCACATTGTGCACACACCATCAATATCTTACTGCAAATTCTGCCAGGCTGTAATTTATAGAGCTTTGTCCTGCTCATTGTGTCACTTGATCTGGTGACAGTGGCGGATCTATTTGTGCAGCTCTTTTATCCCCTGTGAAGGCCATGTTATCTCCACGCCAGAGAAAGCAAATGCTCTCCACTTCCTGCAGATTTGCCCAGTGAAGATTTATCTCCTGATGTATGTATTTATATACATACATTTAAATGCACTGTGTGGGTTTTTTCAACATCAAAATCTATATTATACTGTCTTCATTCATTTTCCAGAATGACGTTCCCAATCATTATAGAGAATAAAAAGTGAATGCAACCATAGCAGCTTTTGTTCATTGTTTTCCAACTGCTATTGATTACCACCTGACCCTATCCATTGTTCTGGTTTAGGAGGCCAGAGGAGAAGTCAGTGGTCTGGGATACCCACTAGAGGCTGGGAGTCGGTGGAGCCTGGCCAGGCCTTGCAGGGTTTGATCAGAGCTGGAGCAGGGGATCAGCTGGGGAGCCATCAGGATGGATGCAACGGAGTGAAAGATATACAGAGAGAGTGTGACGAATTCAGATGACAAAGACAGCCTTTGAAAGTTATTTCATCATACACTAATTTGCCCTCTGGTGTTGTAGCAGAGTTAGTCAAGGGCAAATTAACTGATAATGAAGTGCTTAAACTTTGAGGAATTTAAAGAAGACATTAATGGTTTTATTAAGACCTCCTTTAGTTTAGACACAGAAACTGTCCATATGGCTGGAGCCCCAAGGCTCAGTGGGTGACGGGAGTGACCCCCCCAGTGGTTTTTGTCTGCAGAGGGCCTCAAAAATCCAGCAAAGCAGAACTGTTGCCTCAAGCAACAAACTGCATCCCTGAAAGCATTTTGATTGTTTAGTCAGAAATAAATGCAACACAAACTGAGTTACATCAACAAACTTACAAGTTAGATGTGTGTTCTCCTCCTCTTATAGTGTGTTTAACATCTTGCCTTTTCTCTTATACCAACACTAATCCAGTGTTTTCACCTCTATCTTAGCACCTCTTTGGCCTCCAGTACGATACAAAACAGTTTTTTCAGTGCATGCTTATCAGCAGGCTGACGTACCCTCCCCTGAAAACTGACATTGAGACGTCTTTCAGCAGTTCATGTGGTGAGCTAAAAGGTGAAAGCGAGGCTCTACGGTAAGGACAAACAGCTCTGTACTTGTTATTGACATTAAATGTGATTTAGCACATCGTTATGATGCACCATATTGTTTCAAGGACTTCTGGAGTATTCAGTGAAAACATCCACATATTAATATTCTGAGCGTATTAAAAAATAGCTGAACTAAATTACAAAGTAAAAAGAATAATTATCAAAACTTTTTACCAGGTATTATGTAATGAAATCCTGTGTTCTTGTCATGTTGAGTACTTCTTTTTTCTAGTAGAAACTCAATGTTTTTAACACATCTCCCTTTGTACAGTAGGTCTACATGAGATAACCAACAATAGTGAGCTGTATTTCTGTTTCAGTTTTTAATTTTAAATGTAATGTATCAGTAACAGATGAAACCATGGTAATTATTTCTTGTGTATGCTGTTTGTGTGTCTGAAATGAAAGCAGATGGCCTTGGTTTTGGCAGACAGAGCCATTGGGGCCATTATTGGGGCAGCTGCAGCAGATGCAGCAGGTAAGATAAACTGTGTGATGCTGGTACTGGGACTGAGTTAATTACCACAACAGGGCTTTTCACATCACAAACCAATCTACAACTATCTCAATAATTCATACTCCTACTGCATCTTATGTTGCTTCAACTGTTTCATATATTATACAAGTTTATTTCTCACATTGCAGATGAGATACATGTATAGATCTCACATCTGTGGTTAAACATCTTTAAAATGTTTTCTGATGTAATTTAGCTGATTTAGCAACATGAAATTTCAAACACTCTAGCGTTGTTTTCTGACTTGTTGCACAGAAGCATGGCAACATCTGTACATGCTGATAAAGTGAAGAGGCGGTTCCTTAACTTGTGTAAGTCATGTTGACTTTACACATAACATTATGAAAGCACAGTTTCTGCAATAGCAGCAATGCTAAACACAAACTATTCAAAATATATAACTGCATTTGAATATTGCTTATATGGATATGATAGCTTATTGAATTGCGTTGTTGCTGAAATGTGCTGTATAAATACAATGGCCTTGCCTTATTTTTTCATCGCATCATTGTTAACTCACCACATAATGATGCATACCAAGAGGAGTTATCTCAAAATCCTTCTTTTGTTGTGGTAGTACACACGTCTATTTGGCTTTCCATGCTATCTGTTACTGCAGACAGTAAAACTATTCCATGATCCATTATTTTTCTCCCTGTGTGTTTGTGTGTTCCCCACCCATCCAGCCCAGCCCATGCATTGGATCTACAGCCCAGAGAGGCTCAAAGAGATTCTCTCTGATCTGGAGCCCTGTCCTGAGTTTCGGCCTCAGTCAGCAAATCCTTTCTACCGCAGGACGACTGGCGAGCAGACCTGCTATGGAGACCAGGCGTACGTCCTGCTGGAGTCACTGAGCCAGTGTGGAGGTACTGAGGCTCTAACAGACAGATAGAAACTACGTGTTAACATGACCTTCTCAGTGTGTGCTATCATTATCAGAAAGCATATCTTCTCTTTAATCTGTGCAAACCAGTGAGCTAGATAGATGAAAGATGAAACTTCCGAAATGTATACTAAAATAGATACATTAGAGGAATGCAAGGTGCAAATTATGATAAAATATGAGAGATAAAAAAAAATATAAGATAAAAATCTGTCAGTTCTGGCTTTACAGTGCATACCTTCATATAACCTTTGGCACAAAAAAGTATTTTCCTTTCTGAGGACACACCACTTTATATGAATATGTGTAGTATGAGGGATTTTATATCAGTGTCTTTAATCACTAACATGATGTTTTTTTTAAAGATACAGTATGTCATGTGTTGACAGATGTTAATGTGGATGACTTGATCAAGCGCTACTACAAGTTCTTTGGCCCAGGAACGGTGTACGACCTGCCTCTCAATGACCCTTACAGGAAGAAAACAGGTACTGTCCATATTGTGACGTCCATGTGTATCAATCCCTCAACGGGTGTGAGAGCCTCTGTTACTGTCTGATAACACTGAGCATCATGTTTTTCCTACCAGCTGATGGGGAATTCCCGTTCCATGGAAATGAAAATAGTCCGTACACTCAGACTTCTCTTTGGAGCTTTGGATATTTGCTGCTTTTTACTGTCTGGGTGTCATAAAAACACAGCTGCTGTAAATCAGCAGGGCTCTTTTGGGCACAATAAACTGCAGACAGCTTTATGGTCTTAGAATAATATAAGAGGAGCTGTATCATCATGGCACCATGACAGGACAGACAAAAGAGCTCCATCTACAGAAACTTAAACTGCATCAACAGAGAGGAAATGTCTCCTTTCCTCTCTGGCTAGTCATACTTCTCTGGTTGTCTCTTATCTATTATATCTATTAATCAGGATACTCTAGATGAACATAACAGGGTATAAATTTTTCTATATAAAGTAGCTGCTTGTTGCATTTGTTAGGTCCCAAAGCCGTCCTCCCTATCGATGGACCATGGAGAAACGGGAGCCTGAAAGCCTTCATGAGAAATGTGGATGCTGGCAAGGAAGAAACTGGTAAAGCTCAGATTCTAAGAACCTGAAGAGGTCTTCGCAGTTGTTTTGGTGTTTGTGATCTCTGTTTATTTGTTTTTCAGGAAGCGACATGGACTGTCAGATGGACGGTGTCACTAAGCTGGCTCCGGTGGTGGCCATGTACGCTGGCCGACCTGAGATGCTGGAGAAAGTGGAGAAAGCCATACGGGTGACCCAGAACAATGACATGTGTGTGGCTGTAACCCTGGCAGCAGCGAGGTGGGAGACAGAAATGTTCTGACAGAAATGATCAGCTTCTGGTCATGAAGGGAAGCTTAACCTTTGTTTGTCCGTCTAAACTTCTAAGGTTTTTGGAGCATTTCATCGTGAACGGCCCCGATCCCAATGCCCTGGAGGCAGTTCTGGCTCAGCTCAATGATCCAAACAGACAGAACCCTCAGGAGCTGGACCAGGCTGTCATTGGTAAGGCTGCATGGGTTTTAAACTTTAAACCAAAAAACAAACTTTTTTTTAGATTTAAATGCTTTTTTAGATTAGAACATTGAACTTATGGGGAAATTCTTTTTTTCACAGAATTCAGAGTTTGATGAGAAGAGCTCTAAAAGAACTGTCTGTTAAACGTGAAGCTGTACCTAGGCATTGATTAACTTAGCTTAGTATAAAAACTGGAAAGTAGGGCTGTCACAATTAGCATTTTAACAGGATTAATTGGTGTTGATACGTCAACTTCCGCAACGGTAACTCTACTTGGACAAACTGCCCAAAATCCGTTGCCAGAGATGTGCTGGCAGGTCATGAAGCAGAACTCCTTTCAAAAAATCAAGGAAACTAAGAATACAGTCATAACTAATGATCAAACATGCAATAAAATTAGATTAACCATCTATTTTGAATTTGTACAAGCTTCTCCTGTAATTCGGCAAACAAATAATCCACCAACGAGCTTAACTTTGACAGCCAGTGTGGAAACAAATGTGTAAAACCCGCTGTATTATTTGATGGTTCAGGACTGGGAGGATCTTCAAAATAAAGCAGGAAGGATTTTATTTTGCTCTTCTCTGATCTTTCCTTAAAACAAGCAAGTGGAGGTCTTGTGGGAAATGTGGTCAAAACTACAGGATTTGTCTTTCTCAATCAAAATATAATGTTACACAAAAGATATGAGATACATAATGTGTGTTATGACAATGCAACCACAGAGCTTGAACTCTGAACAATGCATTTTTCTCTCTTCCTGTATCTCTGCTGAAGCACACATCCACCAGGTGAAGGACAACCTAGCCAAGACATCCCAACAGCTCATACCTGCTGTGTTCACAAACACATGAGGTAAGGCAGTCGGTAGCAGCAGGATCCAGGTCTGTTGACTTGGCTTGACTTGTACACCCACTCTGTCAGTATATTCGTTTGAAGAGACCTCCAGACTTTGATCTCTTGACTAATGATCTCTTTCCTTTTTATTTTCCCCTTCCCGCTGAGTCGAGTATCTCAGCTTTTATGGGGCTAAAAGGTTGAGATGCTTAATGTACATGCAGGCTGCATCCTTTCTATCTCTTACTGTGTTATTTACCATGTCTGATACATCTGGCTTTGTGTCTAGCTTTGCCTGGTGCGTTCCAGGGAGCGCTTCATGGCGTCCTGAAGCTGAAACAGCTGGATGAAGCAGTCAGGGACACCATGCGCTGTGGGGGATGCACCGCCAGCCGAGCCTCCTTCATAGGAGCCTGTTTTGGGGCGCAGGTACTGTAGGAATATAGCTCTCAGGCATATAAAATAGTCATTAGTCAATGATACTGGTGCTTGTGGGAAATGCAATCAGAAATTATATATATTTTGCTTTGTTTTACACTACTTTTGTTTTCTAGGCACTGATTTTAGGAAAAAATGCTTTTATTTTGTTATGAAAAAACATACTGACTCATAGAGTAAACCACACAGTTATGGTAAGCTAAGTTTATTATAGTTAACACAGTCACAACGTCAACCAGGTCAAAATAATGTGTTAAAAGCAGGCAAAGACATTAAATATACAGTATGAATATATAATTTAGCATCTTGTTGTGTCTGTAACTGTTCAAGACTCAAGATGATTATTGTCAATTTCTTTTTTTTTTTTTTATACAGGTACATTTGTGTGAAAACAGTAAAAAATAAATATGAGAAGATATATAATAAAACCAAATATAATAATAGTAGTAATAATAATAATGATAATAACAAAATCAATACAAAATACACAGTAAACACAGGATTGCATTTTGGACAATATTCTTCACCTTGAATTTATAGCATTTCATATTTTGTCATGAAAATGTACAATATATTATCATTATATAAATGTGGGGTACTCGTGATGAGTTTGACACTGAGCTCAGATATTCGGAGAGCTTTGTGCTGCCTGTGATTCACTCAGCTGTCATCTCTTTATGTGTTTTCAGACTGGTCTCCAGGGAATCCCAGAGTCCTGGAAGAAGAGGACACTCAGATATCCTCTGTTGCTGGAGCTTGCCAAAGATGTAGTCCAAAAAAGTCAACAATTGTAGTTCAGCCTTGATGTTGCCCTGAATACAGTTGTTTTATTACCTATCAAGTATTTATGGAGTGTGTATAATCAAAGACTTTCTCGAGTTGCAGACGCACTGTGACATGACGATACATGACAGTCTCATTCTAAAGTCTGGTGCTGGATGAAACTTGAATCTTTTTGCTCTGTCAAAGCTGCGTCTTGTAAGAATGTGAAAGTCTGTGCATGCTATTTATGTTGTGCTAAGGATAAAATATATTCCTCCTAAGAAATGTCTCAAATAAAGATGTCAGCAATACAAAAGTCTGCATAGTTCCATTAGCTCTTTGCCACAAAGGGGACAGTTGGGATTTCCTAATCTTTGGAAACGTGTTGCCTTGATGAGAAAATAATTTTGCTCAGCAGGTTTTGACTCACTTCTTACCCCTGAGTGCTTTCTGTTATTGTGAAGTGATAGAGCAGATACATGCAGATTCACTACTGGAACAACCAATTCCTCCCTCAAAGGAGTTGTTCTGCCTTCCTGAAAGTGCTGACTTCCATATTCACGTGTTTGAAGCGCCCGCCCCAACAACTCTGAAAGTTAGCCAAGCGTAAAGCGAAGCCAAAGCCTTAATATCTTTGACATACTGTGGTAATAAAAAAATGCAGTGTGTAGGCCACTGTTGGAATCAATTCTCTGTTTTACAGCTTATACTTGTCCAAAAGTGATGAGTATGCAATCACTCCAGCTTGTTTAAATCTGAACCTTTTCAAGGTTAGTACTGTAAATCAATACCTTTTATGTCAACTATTATTATATGGCACCTTGGCAGTGCAATAAGAAACTACTGTATGTGTTTGATGGGAAAAAACAGCATTTTCAGTTGTGTGGCCGTCGTAAGAACAAATGTGTGGATGAAGTTGTGTAGAGAGGATGCAGCTGACGTTGCATTGGTCGCCAACAGAGGGGAAGTCATTTGATTTCTCTCTCTGGCTGACTTCCTCACACACAGCAGGTAGCACGCTCTGTCTGGCATAATCACATCCAGACCTCAAGTGTGTTTTTGTTTTTCCAAAATCTGCTAAAGTCCGCTTCCTCAAGACATTTTCGAAGAAAGGAGGAGAGGGTTGCAGAGGATATTATGTTGTAGAAATATTAGTGTCATTGCAAATGACCTGCATGCACCAGGCCTGCATCATGGTGGTGTAAAACAGACAGCATCCCAGGGGGTGATCTAAATAATCTCTGGTTGTCTTCTATAATATACTTGCTTGCAGAGCACACCAATTTGTCCTTCACTTTCATTTGAATTGCAAAGTTTGGAGTCCAGCCATGACTGCTGTTAATAAGAAAATGCATTACTCATGAGGGCAGATGAACCCTCTCTATCACACCTCCTCCTTCTCTTCTGCTTAGAAGTAATGCATAATGAAATTAAATCTTATGATGCTCCTGTTCATGGGAGGAGGGAGCAGCAGGCTGGAGGCTATTCAGGATTATATTTAAGAAAAAAAATATGTGATTGTATGGTGGTTTTTACATTTGAGTCTTGAATATAGACTTCACAGCTGTAAATAACAGCCGTGAAGAAATCAAAAGGCAACGGTTGTGATGTCCAGGTTTCAGGGCAAATAACAGACTTTATATTTGTGTACTCTAGATTGTGCTACACATGAATTACGATTAGTATTAGGAAAACATTGTGCCTCTACACTCCCACACACCGTGCAACTGTATGGTGTGCCTCGCATTTCTTACAAGCCCAGTGAAGCGGAGTTGTGCAGTTTAATTGTCGTGTGTCGATATACGCATGCGCGGCATCCTTCAGCTGTCAGAGCGGAGAGCTGAACTATCTTGTGTGTGTGTACTATCTTTGTCAGGTTCAACAGCTGGGTGGAACTCCGACAAAAAAAGTTGCTTCAATGACATTTTCCACAGGGATGGCAGTTTGACTGTGAGACAAGCTAGCTGTTGTCTTAAGGGTTTATCCACCTGAGGTGCCATGGACTTTAATGTTAAACGGTTAGCTGCAGACGCCGGCACTTTCCTGAGCCGCGCGGTACAAGTAAGTTTGACCGTCTATTTCATGGAAGTTGTTGCTAATCAACGTTAGCTGCAAGCTAAATCAGTCATGTAGCGTTAGCTAGCATGCTAAACAGCTAACGCTACTCAAGCGTATGCTCCATAGCCTGTTATCATCTGAGATAAATTATTTATCCCGAAAGGTTGACTGCAGTTACCAAAGCGTTTTTAAATAGTAGCCATTACACCATAATCTCTATAATGTTAAACATTTAACGGTTGTTCGCCATAGCCATCTAAGTAGGCCTGTAGTTAGAGCCATCAACATTACCGTTAGCTCGGCAGATAACGTCTGTTTTGTTGATTTTAGACATATAATGTTATACACACCCCCAGGCTAGATGTTATGGGCACACCCTGACTAACCAGATATTTTGTTTTTCCAGTTTACAGAAGAGAAACTTGGCCAGGCTGAAAAGACAGAGTTGGATGCTCATTTGGAAAACCTCCTGGTCAGAGCTGAGAACACAAAGCAATGGACAGAAAGGATTATGAAGCAGACAGAAGTCTTATTGCAGCCCAACCCAAGTAAGACACAAGTGATGAATCTGTGTGAAACTGAGCTGATGTAACAAACTGCAGCATGATGCTGACATACTGAACCCCTTTTCAGAGCAGCATAGGCCAGATACCCTCCCTACGTTCCTCTGTGGGGAGAAAGTCTCCAAGCACCATTTATAGCCATCAACTTAATGACACTATTTTTTTCTATCATCATAATGGTGTCTTTGAACTCAGCATTTGGAAATCATTTATCTCTGCAATATTATCGCAACAAATGATGGGAGTTGTAGTTGTACTTCAAACTTGCTGGTAAGGAGGGTCACATAAAATGCTTAACATCTCTGAGATGGTGTTTGACATACAGCAGTAGGTAGGGTGTCTGACGTCTGTGAGCTCAGCTGTGCGTCCTCCTCCGTTCGCACCAGCATGCCATATTGCTGTAGCACAACAAACAGACAGGCCAGCTGTTGGTTGCAGTCTTGTCTCTATAAACTAAAATTTGTTCTACTTTTTCCTGTGTATCCACAAAATATACCTCAGATATGCTGTCTGCACATCAGTGTTCACCCATGTGATGCAATTACATTTTCTTGTCATGGTTGTCATTATGAAAGCTTCTATTTTATTTACAAGTGTAATGCAGGATGTTTGGACCTACTGTCTGAAAGTCACTTACCAACATTTGGCTCCCTCACTGTAGTCTTGTGACTTTGTAATTAAGTTTTCTTGTTGCTATCTGCAGATGTCCGACTAGAAGAGTTTGTCTACGAGAAACTGGAGAAAAAAGCCCCTACACGAATGAACAACCATGAGCTGCTGGGCCAGTCCATGATTGAGTCAGGAAGTGAATTTGGTCCCGGCACTGCCTATGGTGAGTGATAACACTGAGCGGCTTGACATACTGGGACTTATATTGAACATTTAACCCCTGCTGAATTCTGTTAAAGGTTTGCTGTCACCCTTGCCATCTCATTCCTACTGCTGGTTTCCTTATTCAGTTACAAAGGTTTAGGTTTCAGTTTGCATAAAATGATTGTTCAGTATTGTATCATTATCTAGTAGTCTCTGAGTAAAGGCTTTTTGATAGTCTGAACATCACTCTTCTGTTTATGGTTTTATACAGCACCATCCCCTTCCACAATGTTTCATGCCATTCATCAGTTGCTTCCTTGGTTTTGTGCTACCTTTGAACAAAAGTGCTTTGTGTGTGTCCACAGGCCTCAGTGTCTTGTCCGGACAGAATTATTTAGGTCTTAATTGAGACTGTGGTGCCACATTGTACAGTGTCTTGCCCAGTGTTATATCTGGAGTGAAGCTGTGTTTGTGCTGCTGACTGTTGCAGGAAATGCCCTGATAAAATGTGGTGAGACACAGAAGCAGCTTGGTGGGGCAGAACGGGAATTAATCCAAAGTGCTGCCATCAACTTCCTGACACCTTTCAGAAACTTTCTGGAGGGTGACTTCAAAACCATCCTGGTGAGTCTTCAATCACTTTCAGTTTGCTCAAGAACGTAGATGACCATCAGTCTTGATGACCATCCCTGTCTGTTGTGCTGCCTTAGTCAAATTAAAGTCAAGAAATCATGCTGAACTCTGTCCAGTATCCTCACTGTAGTTCAGAAGTTAGTCTGAAAGATGTTTCATTTTACACTGGTGAGTAATAAAGTGTCTCATTGTTTTGTAAAGTGAATAAATAGATAGGTTTACCTAAAAAAGGAAAAAAGTAGGGCTCAGCAATGTGATTACAGCAGGTCATTACAACCATAATCATTTCAAGCGGCATCCAGCAGCCTTCAGTGTGTGACCCACGTAAAGATATGGACATTCACACACTTTTTTGTTACCAGATGAGTTTTTTGCCGGGAGGAATTTTAAAAGAAGAAATTGAAACAGTGAAGTGGTTCAATGAGGAAACGTTCCTCAGATATTTAGGAGTACCTTCTTCTGTTTTTGACGCTGTGCACCTGTTTGATGTTGACATAGCTTGCACCATTAGACCTTTTATCAAATGCCTTCAAACATCCTGCATATTAAGTGAGAATTTCAACATTATGGTTCATGAGTGGCACGGCAAATGCACAGCACTAATGTCATCTGATAGAAAATGGCACATTTTATTATCTGATGGTTTTATTGTGTTTTGTGTCCAGAAAGAAAGGAAGCTACTGCAGGTCAAACGTTTGGATCTGGATGCAGCCAAAACCAGACTAAAGAAAGCTAGGATGTCTGATGCTCGAGCTGCAGTAAGCACACACACACACACACACACACACACTCACACTCACACCCGCACCCGCATCATCATCATCAAAGCGCCACTAATAGTTTATGTCTTTTGGCCATTTTAATGCTTATTAATGTGAGTGAATTCTGCCTTCTCCACAATCATTAGCCAACTTCCCCTCAGAGGAAGAAAAGCTGTCAGGGCGTGTCCTCCTGTCCCTCTGTCTGAAGTCACACTAGTCATGACGGCCACACCAAGTTACACAACATGAAGCTGATCAGTTCAACTCTTGTGACTTTCATAGAGTCACATGAGCAGCTATGGGAACGTTAGACTTCCCTTTTTCTGAACAGTTTCTTGCTATGGTGTCCCCTTTTCGTCAGACATCTGGGTCAAATCTGAACTTTTTAAATTATTATTAACTTGATCTAATAGAGCGTGATCATGAGCAGTATAAAGGGGTTTGCGTTTAAATACCATGAATACAGGTCAGGCATTTTATGTATTCACTGACTGGGGTTTTTGTAGTGAACATCTGATGTGAGACAGAACAGTTGTGCTGACCTACAAGTTTTCAGTTACAGTTCTAGTTGCAAAAGAAATTCTATATTTCATTCTAACTGGCACATAAAGAGTCTGATCTGTTCAAATTTGCAAAGATTGTCTGTCACGACTCTTCCAAATAAGGCTGTCTTCTGAAGACGATAGCTCTAATGACCTCAGTATTTATTAAATGAGCCAAGACTCAGGCTCATTAATGTGCATCAAGAGTGGAATGATAGAAGAGACAGAAACTCAACGAAGCTGCTGATATCCTGCAACTAGCAGAAGCAAGATCACTGAGCAGTACGATGTCATATCAGACCAGTGGATGGACTTTAAATCACTGGGCAACATCCCAGCAAAGCTATTTGGCTACAGTCTTCACATCATCAAGGGTAAATGAGTGGCTTTTGAGCACAATTTTCCACAAATGCTTAAAGAAACAATCCAGCTGAGACACAGTGAGCCTAATTCCCATCTATTACTTTATTCCCCTTGGCGTATTCGGCGCCACATTATCCCTGTGGCTTCTTAACATGCACATTGAATTAAGCTTTTCCAAATAGCAGGGTTGTGTTGTGGTCCAATTTTGTGTTTAATCCATACAAACAAGCATGTCCTGTCAACAAGAGAACCTAAATACAGAAGGAGTAAATAGTAGTTTCTGCTGGTTAACACCAACACCAGTTCTCCTTTAATCTCTGTCTGATGGATGGGGCTCTAACACAGGGACTGTCACACAGATCGCAGCGAGCCGGAGGTGGTTTGGTGGTGTGAAATATTAATGTGTTACATTTTCGTTGGCCTTGTTGCCTTCAACAGTGTGGTTTTATTAAAGCATGTCACAGTTGGGCTTTGGTAGAAAAAGCACGGAGCATCAGGATGTGTTGTGTTGGCTGCAGCTACGCAGCAGCTGTAGCTCTAACTACTGTGTCACTGTTTTCAAAACGCAAAGCAGCAGATGTGAGCAGAGGAAGTGACAGAGGTGAGTGGAATGTTGGAGCCATCTTTGAACTGAACACACACACACACACACACACACACTCACAGTGTCAACAGCTGCCATCCATAGCTTTCTCTATCACACACTGTCATACCTCCATGGAAAACCTTGAATCCTTGCAGACTAGTCCTACAAGAAGTAAACACTGTCAATGTTTTCTCTAATGTGAGCTGCAGAGAGTTCAGGACAGTACTGCCATTGTCCCGTCTCCCTCGGCTTCAGACCGTATGTTTATTGGACTTTTTTTAGGACGTCTCAACAAGCCATTGTTCCACCGGCCTCATATTGAATCCTTTAGCTCAATGTGAGGAAAGGGAAATGTTTCCCTCAGGACAGAAACATCATGTTTAGTTGTTGTATCCTTGTCTTTCCTTGATGTGCCACTGAACCACGCTCATGTCATTCTAGCATTACTGTCATCTGTTGTGGTTGACTGTTCATTTTTTATGCATTTTATGGACTAACTGGAGGTTTGTGTTGATATTCAGCTTAAATTAATGTGATTATTTTTTTATCAAATAGTTTAAACAATAATTGATGTTTTGTTTTCCCAGGTAATAACACATTATGTACCGTTATGTATGACTCTATATAATTGCAGATACTACAGCACATGAGAGGCCTCCTTTTCAAAAGGAGAATATCAGCAAACCAGTTTGTTAGTCTGAATTCATTCACTCTTATTTTAAACTCTACCTGTTTCAGTCTGTTCACAGTCACATGTCATACAAACAGTTGCATTTGACTTTGCTTCCTGGATCATTGTCTTTTAGGCAACCCAGATGTGTGTGTGTGTGTGTGTGTGTGTGTGTGTGTGTCTGGTGATGTTTTTCTGTTAAAATCTACTTTTGGTTCTTGCTTCTCAGGCAGAGCAGGAGTTGAGGATGACCCAGAGTGAGTTTGACCGGCAGGCTGAGATCACTCGGCTGCTGCTAGAAGGCGTCAGCAGCACCCACGTATGTAGCCGAAAGACTTTTCCTCTGTCAATCATTAAACAAAAAACATTAAGGGATATTATTATAGTGCTGCAGGTTTTTGTCGCAAAGTGTGTGTGAAGAGCTAATATATAAGATAACAACCGTACCTTGTAGAAATAGAATAATGAAGAAATCTGTTCAACATGTTAAGCGTTTGATGGAAACCAAACATCCATCTCCCGTCTGTCTCTGTGCATCACCAGGCACACCACCTACGCTGCTTGAATGACTTTGTGGAGGCTCAGACTACATACTACGCACAGTGTTACCAGTACATGGTGGACCTCCAGAAGCAGCTGGGCAGGTGAAATACCCTCCGTCACTTTTTGTTCCTTTTGTCCTGAATAGCTTCATACAGCTAGTTCACTCTGGTGTCAGACTGGATTAGCCGACACCACAATATTCATCTCAATATTTTCCCGCAGACCCACTTTGCTCATTTCAAACTTAACTGATATCCTCTTAGTGCAGAGAGCAGCCAGCTGGTGCGATCTCTTATTTTTCTTTCTGAATGGGAGAATAACTGTTAGACTCTTAAAAACCCTTCCTGTTGTTATCATTTTGTGTGATAAAATCAAAGCACTGCAAGTTAATGAATGGTTGTGTTTTTCACTTTTCACCTCTCTGTTGAAAAGAGGAAACACTTAATCATGGATGAGGTCACAGAGCTTGATTTAATTCAAAGAAGGAGAGAGAGAGCAGAAAATTTGGCCTGGTGGAGCATGTACTGTATCAGAGAAGAACACTTAATCACCCAGTCATGCTTCGGGTGGCACAGCTTTCTGCAGTGGCCATTGTTTCTCATCTTCCCTCCCTCCCACCAGTTTCCCCTCATCATTCTCCAACAACAACCAATCGTCGGTGTCGGGCGGGGCCAGCATCTCAGTGCCCACCATCCCAGTGTCGGCCTCCCTGCCCAGTGTGTCCGGCGGCCATAGCAGCTCAACAGCATCAGGCGGATTCAATGAATTGCGTAGCTCCAACGGCAGCCGCAAAGCTCGAGTGCTTTACGACTACGATGCTGCGAGCAGCAGCGAGCTTTCCCTGCTGGCTGATGAGGTGAGTCTGGCATTTATCTTCCTGTACAGTTTAAGGACAGAATCTATATTTTTGCTGCCTTTTTCCCCCATGTTGTATAGTTCATTTTCCATTTTTTTCCGTATAACAATCATCATTTTAACTAATAGTCGCTCATGTATGGTAGAGGAACATCAGGCACTCCCTTTCTTGGAAAACTGCTGAGCTGTCAGTTATAAGCCTGTGGTCAACTAACAATGAACCAGCATTACCTCATTAGTTTTAACACTATCGTTCAGGAGCATTTTCCATTCTGCTTTAGCATTTGGTGAGTCAGCTGCATATGGCCCGAGCTGCCTTTGTTAATGATGGGATTTCTAACCAAGCGTTTCTGACATTTGGTGTCTTTAACAAGAAGAAAACATGGGCAGAAGTTAATGGTTGTATCTTTTTTTTTTTTTTCTCAGGTGATCGTAGTCAGCAGCGTCCCAGGCATGGATTCAGACTGGCTGATGGGTGAGCGTGGCAACCAGAGGGGCAAAGTGCCGATCACTTACCTGGAGTTGCTTAACTGAGACCCCCCCTCCCATAACCAGCTGTGATCTCATATTTATACTATAGGGACAGACCTCGCCTTCTCTTCCTGTCAGTCATTTCAGAATGAGTTGTATTTCTCTGAAATGGAGTTTCAGTTTTCAGTTGGCAGACTCAAGCTGGAATGAATACATTTGATTGAAGGGAAAGGAAACGGACCCCCGATCCCTAATTGTGTTTTTATGCAACTGCAGTTCATTTAAAAAAAAAAAAAAAAACTTGCTTCCATGCCTTTGTGTTTGTTGCCAAGTGATTTGCAATATGTGCCAGAACATCTCCCAAACTGTAACTTTTTTTAAAAATATAAATACTTTTTGTTTACAATATATATATCTCAGATGGTGACCTAAATGCTTTTAATGTGAGGGTTTTATTTCTCTCCCCTTACTGCATGCTTTTTCAAGTAGACACTTTTTTTAATACAAGAATGCACTTCAGTTCGAAGTGGAAAGCGATGCTGATTATTAAGTCTTATTTTATAACTGATAATCTTATCAGTAGCTTTTAAGATTATCCAAAGTATGATTTTCTTATATTATTATAATTGTGTGCCAGCTTCATTCACATGGAGCCATGCTGCGCAGAGTTTAACACCTTGTTTCAGTCCATTTGACTGATAAGGCAGAATAAGAGGAGTTGTAACCTTAGGTTGCAGCGACACCAGCAGTATTGAGACTGTCAGTCCAGTTTCCTCTCTTAGTATTAAGCCCTAATACTTCCATTTAACTTATTAACTATTAAAAAAAACAAGCATTTCTATTTTTCTGTTGGAGATTGATTTAACAGAGGAATATCGTTATCTCTGATTAAAGTCTTCATTTAAGCATTGTTCATAAATGCACAAATTTTGATTGTGTGTATTGACTCTTGGATGTCAATGCCTAAAGTAGATTATTTTTTTTTTACATTACTAACATCAGTTTCCCCTAAACCTGCTTTTTAAAGTCCGCATTGAAAAGAAATGTTTTGTTACATTCTGGGAGATACAAGTATATTATTACATGGCTGCTTATTGTTTTGTGTGTAACTGATAAAATAGCATTACAACTGTAAAATAAATATACAATATGATGCATTAAAATAAGAAAGTCTCACTGGTGGGTTTTGGTATTTTGTTGCATTGCTACATTTTCAGTAGTTTTGGAGTGAGAGGTGTTCTTTCTTGAATTCCTGGAGGAACCACTAGATGGCAGAACTTGACCAGTCTCTCTGCGTACTGGGTAACTGGTGCTGTTGGTACTGTAAATACAACCGAAGAAATGTTTTCACTGTGTAATTTGGAAAAATCATGTGAGACTGAGAAATTTAACCAGTTTAAGTCTGCAGTGGTTGCATGAACACCTTTTAAAAGCTGACATATTTGACCCAGTGGTCGTGCTTAATATGCAAACAGTGCATGGAAGAAACAGTTGGATGAAAACTTCTTCTTGATAGATTTTTCATGTTGACACTCGTGTCATTTTGGCTCTCTCCTGACCCATCCCTCAGTGACTCCCTCTGCTCCCAGTGGAGCTTCAGCGCTAGCAGCTGTGGAGTAAAAACACACAAATCCCCAGAAAGTAACGGCAAACAGTGACCCAGTTTGACAGAATGTCTCTCTTTGTGGGTAATTTAAAGGGACACTATGTAATTTTTTAAGTATTTTATTACCTCAAATCAACGTCTTCATTCATAAATAGGTCCTCGTTGGTGTAAAATAACATATGCCAGCAATCTGACTTATCCTCCTGGGTGAAGAATCAGTTATCTGCCTTTACATAGAGCGGGTCGCAAATATGGAAGCTTCCATGTCTTTCTGGTCTATCAAAAACTACGAACTGCTGAGAGGGACATAAAGTACTACCTGCTAGTACTCATAGGACAAAATGCATTTCCGCGTTTTGCAATTCACTTTTCACAGAGAAGCAAAGTGGAGACGCTGGTTTTACTTACCCGGCACAAAACTAAAACCTGCACCACACTTTTGGTCATAGTACAAGACAATACTTATACCGCGCCGAATCCTCATCGCCAAAAAGCATAAAGGGCCATAAAATGACCGGAGCTCCGGGCTGGGGATCTGCGGTGATAGTGGCCGCCCGGGAGTTGACCCATTCTGCTTACCGTAGTTCCAACCAGTTGGAATTGCAACTGCAATTGCAAGTCAAATTTAACCACTAGATGGGAGAAAAAATTGCACAGTGTCTGTTTAAAGAGTTGGGACACTGAAGCCATGATGTGCTTCTCTGTCAGGAGCAGAAATGGTTAAGAGGAAGTGGAGTTTTGCAAACTGCCTGTTGACTAAGAAGCTGCCTGTACATCAGCTTACATGGGACAATATTTTCTTTTTCCAACACACGGCCATCAGCGTCACACATTAACCACTAACCTTTGACCTTAGTAACCTACATTACCCTTCACCAAAGTTGACTATTAAAAGCCCAATGGAGAAAATGTGTAAGATTAAACAGTTTCAATTACAAACTGAGTAAAGACGGGGAAAGTGGTTATTGTCAAACCTCAGCTGTGAGAATAACTTATCAGTTGTACAATATTTAGTGTTCCGGAACCTGACTGACTTTTTCCAAATCTTTCACATCTTTATCTGTCTAAAAATAATCCCACTCACTCAGATAAAGTAAGCCTTTACCAGTTGACATATCAGAAGTGTGATCACTTCACAACAGGCAGAAATGTTTCGTTGACGTCTGCCATGTTAGGCCTCCCTAAAGTTCACTTGATGTTCCGGCAAAGCAAAATGTCAGTCTCTTACGACTTATCCTCAGCTGTCTTGAATGACGGCTTTCATGTCTCCACTACAGAGGATGCTGATACAAAATACTGTGGAAACGACTTCACATCAGCAGTCATGTCAAAACAGTGACTTGTCTGTCTGAGGGCATCATGATGCAAGAAGATAAACTGCTTCTTATCTGATGTGTTTGCTGTGTTGCATTACAACCATTATACTATCTCTATCAAAGTGTCAATACTAAGAAGGTTGAAGTTTTTGTCGCTGCCAGGCTGTGTACCAATGCTGATTGGCAGTTATGCCCAATTACTTGCAATACTGATAATAACCTAATAGCTTCTGCTGCAGTTTGTGTGGAAGTGCAAACATTAGCAAATGTTTGCCATAATAAGATAAGATGGGCTAGGTGGTTAAAAAATTAATCATACTTGCATAGCGACGGGAGGAAATGAGGCCTTTGAAGATGTTTTTTTTCTTCTTAAAACTCGTCTCTCGCAGATCTCGTCTTATGGGACTGCAGTTGGCACCAGAGACAATTGGATCCTCTGGCTCAGGGCCAATGACATTTTTTTGGGTCTACCACTTGACTTTTTTGTTCCATAACCCTCAGGATCTTTTAAGAAGTTTAAAATGACTGTCTTACTGTGTCCAACCTCAGCAGCAATGGCAGACAGAAAATGACACTGAATCCACATTTTTGCAAAGATTTAGGCTTTTAAAGGCGGTGGTCTTCATAAAATGATTTATGAATAATGCAGGGTTATATGATTATTTATTTAAACTCATATTCTGGCCATTTTATATTGAAGTTGTTGGAAAAAATTAACTAAACCAACGCCACCAACGGCTTCAAACTAGGCCTAATGACGCCACTGTATAACAGTATTGTGTCTAAGTACAGCTTGACAGAGCAGTTAACATGGCTGCAGACTCTTGTTTTTCTTTATTATTTATCACAAAAACCCAAATGACATTGTCACTCACACAAACAGTTTATACACACAAACACTTTTCTGCAGATCACACTCAACAAGACAGACCAGCTCACTGACGATGCCACAGCTGTGATATTACAGTTCATCACCAACAGTAGAATTAGTCATGCACATGCCCGCTGTCAGAAAGCAACTAGAAACTTTTGACCACTTCTTGACCACCGCACAAATTTCACTTCTCATCCACATTTGCATTTTTCTGTGAGAAACTGTGACCACCACCACCATTTCAAGAGTAATCCAGTGTAACTCACTTCAAGTTCAGACCCCATAACCACAGCTGGGCTGTTTCACAAAGACAAATCAGCTGCACACGTGTTTACTTCACACTTGACTGGACAGTTGTATAAATCTTATAATATATGCTCCTGACCACCATCTGATCACACATCTGATGTATTTATATACTGTGTTAAGTCAGCTACAAGTTTATCAGTGTTTGGCTGCTGTGTTGTGTGAATGTCCTCAAACCTATTTTACATCGTTGTCTTCTAACTTCTGACCGAATATAGCTGAGTAGTCAGATGAAATTCCTCTTGGTCAACAATTTGTGACCAGTGGCAAAGTGCCTTCCTCAAATGATGATTTCTTGACGACAAGTCTTTCCCAATTCTTTCTTTCTGTGATCAGACTCTAAAGGCATTTCGTCAAGACACTTGCAGCATTTTATCAATCTAGGTCCATTTTTATCTTCCATTAATTTACCCAGATGTCTTTATTGTATATCACCAGCTGTTTTGGACCCCTGAGCACAATATTTGCTGCTACTTTTGCTTCAGAGAATGAATCAAGTCATCATTATTCACACTTCTTATCAATAACATAGTTTTGGCTGCTGCCCTGAGTTGAACCTAAATCCTCCCTGCTCTGCACAAAAACACCAACAATATGATTTGACTTTACGTCTTAAAAGACATGTAAAAGTGATGGTGTTTCTCAGCTTTGACGCAGCTTGTCACGGGTTTCTCTTTTTATGTTCCAACCACCATGACCCTGAGCATCACCACAGCGGTATTCTGGTTACTCTCTGGTTATGCACAGCTAGCACAGTGATCGGCCAGCCTCCTCACTCCGTCGTAAAACACACAAACGTAAAAGCAGAGTGATGATACTGTCCCTTGTTTGTGAGGTTTATTATGATATCTGTCACGCTGGAACGCCATGTGTCTCTTGCATCTGTATCCCCCGATCATGGGAAGGAAACCTCAAACCCCTCCTCGTTGAGGTACTGAACTGGGCAGTTCCTGCACATCTTAGCAAAACAGGAAATTTCATGTTTCCTCTGCTGCTTATAGCAACTGCTTGCATCACACTACTTCTGCATATGTTCATACACACACACACACCAAGTCCCACAAGGACGCAGCCACATTTTTACATCAGGGTATCAGGCTTGGGGTCTGGTTTTGAACCGCACAGCAATGTGAAAAAATTAATTGCCAATATCATCTTGTAGACAGTGAACAACTTTATTACCAAAATACATTCAGTTGCATTTATCAATAGCATACTGTACAAAACATGGTTTTGTACAGGTTTATAAAGTATCAGTAAGATGTGGGCTTCAAACACCTCTTTTTGATTGACTTTTGTAACATATTGGGCTTGTAGGTGAGAAAGACAATAATCAAAATACCCACAAAGGACAGACAGACGGGTACAAAAAGCAGAATGTACCAGATTATAGATTCTCCACCTTTCTCCAAACACAACAATGACTGGAAGTTCTCCACTCTGTGTGTCGTTTGGATGAGATCCTCACATTCAATGTCTGATCGCCCGACCATATTGATTGTCTTTGTTGTTTCAAATGTCCTGAACCATTCAGTTTGGCAGCAATTGAATGGATTTCCTGTGAGGAAAACAGTGTGTAGTTTGGGGGCTAATGCGTTAGCATGACCCAATGGAATAGTGGAGAGTCTGTTGTCCCTCAAATCCAACACTTTCAGGTCAAGATCCAGAAGTGAACGGGGAAGATGGTCAAGAGAGTTCCTTGAAATGTTTAAATACCTTAGACTTTGGAAATGGGAGAAGTCAAAGTTTTGTACGTGAGTGTTGCCTAAACCTAGATGCTGTAATGTTCTGCTCAGACTTTGTATTGCCTCTTGGAAACTGAGTCCAGGGTTGTCAGACAGTTCCAAGTGTGTTAGAGACAACCCAGTGAACGCAGATGATGGAATTTGTTTGAGGTTGCATCCCTTTAGGTAAAGCTGCCGGAGGAATACAATGTTTTTCCAATCCACGCAAGCTGAGGAAGTATCTGCACTGGTGTTATCTTCCTCAGGAGGGCAAATGCCAACGTTGTTATAACTGACATCCACTGACATGAGGCTTGGCAGTGAGGAAAATAATCCAGAGGGTAACCACTCAAGATCGTTCAAGCTAAGGTTAAAGTATGTTAGATTGGCAAGAACGCTCAGCGTACCTCCATCTGCTACGATCTGATTCAGCCTGTTGTTGCTAACGTCCAACTCATACAAGCTACCAGAGAACTGTTCGGATGTAAGATTTAAGGTTTCCAGACAGTTTGTGTGCATTTGAAGTCTAGACAGGGCAGGCATTTTCTGGATGAATCCTTCAGGAAAATACTCCACCTGGTTTCCTCTTAGATCCAAAATCTCTATAGAAGAGATGTCACCGTGAAGGCTGTCATCCCACAGCTGAGCCGTCACGTTGTCCGAATACTTCTTCATATTGTAGAACTCAACAGTTGTGGTCAAGTTTGGGAATGTGCTGTTGTCTGCCAAGTGTTCATAAAAGCTAACACTGTTATGGGATAGGTAAAGATTCCTTAAGTGGCTATGGTTGGGCAAGAAAGGAAAGAAGAGGAGTTTGTTATCTGACAGATCAAGAGTCTCCAGCTGGAAAGTGTCGTTGAGGTCTTGTCTGGAGATGAACCACTCAATGAAGTTGTGGCTGGCGTTGAGGACCATCAGCTGGGTCATGTGGAAGTCTACCAGGCAAAGCAGATAGTTGAAGGCCAAGTTGAGCCGCTGGAGCTTTGGATTTCTGTCGAAGGCACCATCAATCTCATACATGATGTTTCTCTGTAGGTCAAGTTCTTTGAGTTGGTGAAGGTCCCTGAACGAGGTCTCATCCAGTCTCTTCAACAGGTTTCCAGAGAGATTGAGATACTCCAGTGACGACAGATTTTGGAGAAGGCTGGCCGCCATTTCGTCCTCAAGGTAATTCTCAGAGAGATCCAGAACTCTAAGTCTGGGTAGGGTCTTTAATGCGTGGCTGGTTTCCTGGTAGCCAATATGAAGATTGTTATGTGCTAAATTGAGGCTTTCTAGCAATTTTGTGCCTTGAAAAGTGTTTGATTTAAATCTCTCCAAGTTATTGCAAGCTAGGCTCAGGGTGTTTAATGAAGGATAATGGAGGAGAGAGTAGTTCTGTAGTGTTTGGATGTGGTTGTAGTTGAGCTGGAGCTCCTCTAAGCTGGGTGGCAGTCCTGCAGGCACAGAGGAGAGTTTGCCATTGTTACAGAGAGCCGTTCTTTGTATCTGCAGAGGAGAGAAGAGCATATACCTTTAAGTTTGTGGTCCTTTACATTTTTACCTCCCTTATGCAATGTCCACTATGACCTAAAGGTTGAGGTAAATTGTAAGAATTGCCTTAATTTGTGTTGAGTACATGACTAACTAGAAAAGCACTCAGAGAGCGCAGACCTCCGCCAAGGCGGCGGTGGTAACTTTCAATAAAAAGTTGCCACTGGGGGTTATATTTTCACCGGGGCTTGTTTATTTGTGTGTTTGTCCTGAAAATTTCGTCGAAATAAACAAACCCTGGTGAAAACATAACCTCCTTGGCGGAGGTAATCATGGCTTAATATATTGATTCATAAATTATCAGAAAAAAGTTATAATTGTCAGGTTGTGAACAATTTATTTAGCTCTGGGAAGCAGCTACAGCCAGCAGACAAACCTGAGTTATTAAAACCATATTGACATGGAAGAAAGGAAGTCATTTATAAAAGGTACGCCAATGAAATCACTTGATAGAGAACCCCGTCAATATGGTTTTAACATTTTTACTGGCACTTACTCTGTTATCAGAACATCTGATACGCACTGAAGGCAGTATAAGAGTGTTTTGCAATGATGACAGAACATCTTTTATCAAATTAGTTCGTCTCAGATGGTCTGCCAGCAGCCACCTTTCTTCCTAAAACCTGTTTTGCCTTTTACACATAGTTTTCTCCTGCTTATATTTCTATGAAATAAGTTAATGTTGAGAGACATCTTACCAGCTGGCAATGGCTGTGTTGTGGATGACTTGAGATCGGCGTCAGGATACCCCACATAGGTAACAAGCAAAGCATGATGGAATTGAGCCCGTGGACTGGCATTTTAACATCCTCACTGTTGACAAAATGATAGGTAGAAAGAGAGAGGGAGGACGCTGCGTTAGCCATGCTTTTCCTCCTTTTAAAACCTCAGTTATTGTGATTTGCATGTGATGGAGAGCATGGTTTGATTTTGAAACAAGCACAATGTCATAAAATGCAAATGTGAACTGTATGCATGTGAAAAACAACAATCTCTCCACTATAAATGGATTATCGAACTGGGAGAGTTTGACATTAAAGTGTCAGGAAAGTGGAAGGGCACAGTTCTCAATTACCTAGTCATGCCAAAAACTTTAATTCTGCAACTTTTCAAATTAAGTTTTATTATTGAGTCATGTCCTGTTTATGTTAAATGTCAGTTATTAAAGTTATAAAAATGGGTTGATATACACAAGGGTGGTGTCCAGTCCATACTTAATGTCTTTCATGGCGTAGGATGAGTAATGATGTAAATGAGTAATGCTCCTTTTTTTTTTTTTTTTTTTAAATCTGTTTTTTTTTTAACTGAAAACATAGCTGGACATTTTGGTAAAAGTTCCCTAATTTCAGTTCAAACCAGTGTGACGCATATTGAACATATAAACACCTTGTGTTCCTCTTTGGCTTCTACGTCTTTTAATCATTTTATTTCAGTAATATTAGGAGGGTAAGCTGTGTTTGGGGGGCATCATTAATACTCTTCACTATTTAGTTTTTACTCCTTTGTGGAAACTTTTTTTGGTTTTCTAAAATCACAAAACTCAAACTGGTCAAATAAATAGTTTGCATGACTGCCACTTAACTGTTGTGTAGGACATAGACCACATATATACAGTAGTAATATTAATATATGTGAAACCTAAAAAACTTAAACTAAAAAAATGCATTGTTAAACTGAGATTGTGCTATTTGTTTTTTCACTATTGAGTCTAAATAATGGGCAATCCATAACTCAGGAGACATTACTTAAATGCAATACCAAGCAATTTGGCAATACTGACTGATGCAACATTGATAAACGCTGAAAACTAGATTTTTTATGCTGACATTTGTTGTAATAACAACATCTCATATAGTACTAGCAAGGTTTCTAGTGTGCACAGAAACAAGTGAAGACAAAATGTGTTTAAATTCAACTATTGGTAGAAAAAGCATGCAATTTGCCTCTATTAGTGTATTGCATACTGCATATTGCATACCGCAGTAGTAGATCAGTACACAATGCATTTACTTACGCTGGTGGTTAGGTGTGGATTTCCCAAGCCACTGACGGTTGATCCCCTGACCATATCGCTGGTTGACTTGCTGTTGCAGTGTGTGCTCTCATGTGTGAGGTTCAGCTGCCTTCCTCTGCTCTGACTGAAGCACTGATGCTTCTTTTTTTTTTACTATTCACGGAAGCAGGCGAGCAGCGGAAACCAAAAGTCACATGGACAAACTGCAATCAGAAAGAGGCTCTCAGTCCCAGGGCCACAGGAAGGCGAGCGCAGGCTCAACTGCTCTCAACCAGCAGCAAGATTTTTTTTTCTATCATACAAACGCCACGACGATAATGATGTTGCTCAGGCAACTAAGGTTGATAGCACAACTGCAACCACAAAAACCGAACGAGAACACACCCTTAACACCCTCAGCTTGCTCTGATCAGCCAAGCTACAAGAAAGGAAACCACTCAACACAACACACACCCTTCTTGCCTCTTATTCGGCCTGTCGATGCAACAGCCAGTACAAAACACACAGATGTGTGAATGTGAAGTGTTGAAGGGTCACAGTGCTTCTTGGACACATACCACATAACGCAACATGATGGACAGTGTCCTTCAGCACACAGACTGTATCATTATGGCATACATTAAATGGGTAATGGAGAGGTCCTCAGAATTTTCAATTCTTGAGATGTTTGCAACATAGTGAGCTTCGTTTTTTTGTTTCTTAGTGTCCAGCCACTAAATGCACCAGCTCTCTTTTGTCTTCTTGTTAACTTTTTTCTTCTTATAGTCACCCATGGGTGAGAGAATAAGGAATTAGGAATCAGGAAGTGATGATGTTGCCCTTGGAGAATTGATTTGTCAGTAATTCCTTCCTGTTTTCATAAAGGACATCTAAACCTTTCTCTCTTCTGACTCTGTTGCAAGTTTGGATGGGGACAGGATTGTTCAATCCATGACTCCATGTTGAGGTTGAATGACGCTCTTAACACTATTGTTAAACTTAACCATGATCTTTTCTGAAACCTAACTACGTAGTTTTGTTGCCTAATCTTTAGCACGCAATTGTGTTGTCTTATCCTAACCAAATACAGAAATTAAGTTATCTAACCAACTTGTTTCCTGTGAAGAAGTTTATTTTGATAAGTCTAGAGTGGATATTGACACTGGATATTTGTAAGAAAAAAACTAAGAATGCCTTTTTATCTCCACCAAGGAGGTTGTTGTATGTTTTCACCGGGGGTTTTTTTTTATTGTTTTTTTAGTTTGTTGGTTTGCAAAATAACTCAAAAAGTTGTGAATGGATTTTGACGAAATTTTCAGGGTTGGTCAGAAGAGGCCTGACTTAAAACTGATTCATTTTTGGTGGTGATCCGATGCGATTCAACCACCGAAAATTAATCAGCTTTAAGTTAGGCCACTTCCGGCCAATCCTGAAAATTTTATCAAAAACTGTCTATAACTTTTTGAGTTACTTTGCAAACAAACAAACAAGCCCTGGAGAAAACATAACCTCCTTGGTGGCAGGGGTAACTTTAAAAAATAAAAAGTGCGCTCTCCGGGTGCTTTTCTAATTGTAAGTTTTAAAAACTGTTGTATGAGAATATGTTGGACCGTGATAATCTGGGAGGAACCAGAGGAGGGATGCAAAGTTTCTGTGAAGACACAGCAGGTCGGGTGGCGTTAACAGCTGCAACCACCATATGAACACGGTGCAGATTGACTGCCATTACCAGCTATTAGCTAGTAATGGGAACAGACAAACAGGGACTCATGCAATAACATGCACATGTGGGCGGGCCAGCCACATAAACAAAGCATGGACAGTCTGTGAGTACAACACACACAGAGGGAGAGCGACTTCCATTACTCCTCTACATCTTTACACAAATAGATGTTGCAGTGAAATTTTGTGGTGAACAGTTTTTATGAGTAATCCTGTTTTGTTGTTCGTTCTTGTGCATAGACAGTGATGTACACTGTGAGAGAAAGTTTCAATTCTGGTATGTAGGCTGCTCTCATTTGCTATATCTGTATCTCTGTGACCTTGCTGTTATCTTCGTCCTATAGTTACAACATCCTCCCTGCACTGTGCAAAGACACAGACCCTCACACTCGCTCGAACAGCTTGTCTTAATAAACCTCATGCTTTTTTTAATGGATGGCCTCATCAGACCTCTGTTATCTATTAATCTCTTCTTCAACAGTGCATTCTGGGTGAGTAAAACTTAAAGAATGGTTGCCTGATTTGAGTTGTTTTATTTCCGAGAAACACTGAATGCTGCTGAAGGTCATTTAATAGCTTTGTGTGCACCTTCACATGAGTTAGATACTGTAGATCAGCTTGTTCACTTCTAGTTGTACTTCCAGCATGCACTGTCACTGGAGGTATTCTTGTATTCTGAGCACATAGACTTGGTCAAAAGCATCTCTCACACTGGACTTGGTGTGATGTGGTGTGGTGACATGTGCAGCACAAGTGTGACTTCCAGGCTCTATTATTTCTCACTTAACATAATTAGAAATGGTACAGTGTGAAAATTTGCATTCTATTTCTGAGAGTTAAAGGTGTTGGGGTGTAAAATCCCATGGGTGAAGTGGGTGTGGACAACAATAAATACTAGAATAATTATAGTTATAATTATAGGAAGCTTATCACTGTCACAGGTTTAAATTTTCTTGCTGATAGTAAAATTGTTCTAATCCTCTCCTGTTTTGCCAGCTGTACAGTAGATACAGAAATCCTGTCTTGCCCTCTGATATTATATTAAACTATATAATATAATATTATATTATATTAAATTGTTGTTTAACTATAAAGTTCATTCCGCTGCTGCAGGTTAATGAAAACAATTTGCAAACGCCTGCTTGACTCACAGTGAAAACAAAGATGGAGATGGAGATTTCATGCTGCACACCAAAGGATTTTCTGTGCTGTTTGGATATTTGCGTACCATGCACTCGGTCAACAAATAATCTCCATCTCAATTTCTCGAGGACCAATTTCCCTCAATTTTCAGTTAGATACAGATGTTGTTAAAAAGCCTTACCAACTCACATTAGAAACTGCACCAGAGCAAACCATACATTTTTGACAGGATCAATTGAGCATTGTACATTCATAATCCATTCACTTCAACAATATTTAATTTAATACTTTCCACTCCTTTAAATTTCATCATTCAATCTTTTGCAATTATGACTTCTTATAGCCGTTCTTTGAATTTGTATGTGTTATTTTTGTTTTTTTGGTTGTTGCTTTCTTCGATCTTTTTATTAATCTGTTCCCTATTTTTTTTTTAGTTAAGTGCTAATAAAATAAAATATTACTGTCCTCTTGTGGAGATAAGATATATTGCATATTTGAAATTTATATTGCAGATGTAAGCGCATGGGATCCCAGTTATTGCCTTGATAGCATTAAAATGTCGACACATTTGTTCTTGTTATGTTGACACTCATCTATAGTGTCTGTAATTAGCTGGCCTCCATATTTACACTGATTGGTGTGCATACTGATAGACACTGCAGTTAGAAACAAAGTGAGCCTAGCTGGTAGAGTTAAAACGATCACATGGACAGACTGACATTGACAGATGGACAGACATTCAGGGTCAGAACAGGACAGAGTGGCAGGAAACTAGAGATACTGTGTATTAGGAGATACACATACTTAAAGAGAAAGGAACAAATGTGCTGATATGCCAAGCTCTTAGCAATGGCAGCACATTATCAATCATTTATTTATGTGGTAGTCCTCTGAGGTCACACTGCAGCGCAGCAGTGTGTCCAGCGCTGTGATGTCTTTTCCGTTTATTTCCTGTTGATGGTGGTTATGTTTCTGTAGGTGGTGCGCTTCCTTTTTTGTTTGTTAATGCGCATTTTGTGAGTCATGCTGATCTGGTTCAGTATATTTAAAAAAAAAACTGCTGTTGCTGTTCCTGTGTGCATTGAAGGATTGTCTAAATCTACTGTACCCAGCTGAGGTGAATATGTGAGGCCATTCTTTGTCTTTCAGACTGTTCTACTCATGCAGTTTTCCTGTTTTTGACATATCTTTTTGAGGGCCTTTTCCTGTCATTTTACACAGTTTAATAGTGTGTACGAAATAGATAATATGTTCCCTAAAACTCAGTCATTAAAAAGGTGATTGTCAGATGCAGTATGGATTTTGTTGCATGCAAGCCAGCATGCTTTTCATGCTATTCTGACCCACATAATGGTCAGATTAGGAGGTACAGTGGGTCTGATGGTAATCTCTTCAAATTTCTAAATGCCATCTGATCGTAACATTAAGCTTAATATGTAGCTAACTTCCTGTTCACTAAGAGCTCATATTAACTGTAATATGTTTCCTACATTTCTATTGATCCTGGGAAACGATGACTGCTGAGCAGACACTATTTCTCAGTATAGTGCTGATCAGCTCAACACTTACAGTGAGAGCTGAATGGACAGCCTTAACTTGATATGCTTTTCGAGATTCGTCACCCTGTGGAATGTTTGCTATGAACTGCCTTTGTTGCGGCACAATGACTTTATACCTTCAGCAGTCCATCTATATGACGTAAGGTTAATATGAGTATTGGATAATGTGTCATTTGCAGTAATGGCTTTCACTGGACATCAACTAAATGCAGAATCTAGACTTGGCCGCTATGATCCAGAGCTTTATTTAGACAAGCTTTGTGTTTGTAGCCCCCGAAAATAGAAATTCTTGCAGCTGGTTAAGATAACTTTGAATGTGTGATTGGACAGTAAGCACTATCTTTAAGAGTGGCACCATGTAGACTTTATTTTCAGGCCTTATTACCATACAGTATCTGTAGTACCATAGATAAAACCAACAAATAAATAGTGTGTAATACTACGGTATAGCACATTAAAAAGGACACACATTAACATGATACAGCTAAAGTTTCCACCATGACTGGATAGGGATATTAACAGATCAGATGTTAATAGTCAACACGCCAGTATCCATGCACATGCAGGACAGTTGGTCTGCATGTCCTCTACATTGGCAAAACATAACATCAGGTCACATTTATTTGGCATTTAACTATTAAATATGAATCCAGTCATCGATTATAGGTAAACTGTGTTAATCCATGATGAGCTGTTTCCATCAACTCATACAACAGATAGATATTAATAACAACTACTGTTTCACTTGTTAAAAATCATGTCTTAAAGTATCCGCCATGGTTTAGAATAGTTCTGGCCTCATTTAAGGAGACAAAAAATGTCAGTGAATGTTCAGCACAGAGTTAAATAATGTTCCCCTATTCTGTAAATGAAACAGTCCAGCAGCTAAAGTGGACACTTCCACGTTGATACAGAATCATGTTTATGAAAGTTCGCACACATTCCTCTTCCCTGTAGTTTGTCTAAAAAAAAAAAGGTTCCTTTTGATCTGTAGCACAAATGTCAACAGTTCTCTTTGTGGATGTGAATAGTTACTCTGCTTGGAAGAATCATGACCCCTTGGACTCCAACATCTTGTGAATCTGAGCGACGAACACAGTCGGCAGTCTGTTGACAGAAAAAGTGCTGCACTCGCCAGTGGCCTGTTAGTTTGATGGTGGCACAGTTTTCTCTGCGTCTAGCCATCTAAAGGTTTTCCCAGGTACACCATGGTGACTTCAGTGTTGCCGTATACTGCAGAGACAGCAGGGAACAGACAGGCTTTGGGCAGTCCACGAAACGCTATTCCAAGAAACTCAAACCCCCTCTCGAAGGCTAGCGTCTTGTCGTCCATGTCTAGAATCACTCGTATTCTCTCCCCGATCTGTGGACAAACACCAAAACACACAACTGGATTAGAAAGGCAACAGTAAACACACCTCACATAATCTTTTGGATGATCTAAAAATCTGATGAGGGCACAAGTGACACATCTTCCTACCTGATATTTTGGTGCGTTGTTACACTGGGGGAAATTTCCATTGACCTCCCCATTATGAAGCAGGTTGTTGTCGACCAGGTTCCAGCCCCAGCTCTGGTCATCGCTGCCCAGCAGGGCCACGTAGCCTTGGCACTGCATGGACGCCCGCTTCGTTGCGAGGCCTATGACCGCCACGGTGCCAAGAGGGCCTTCCCACCAGATCTCCCAGGCGTGCCTCCCTTCTGAAAAGCCAATCTTGCCACGTGCGCCATCCGTGCTCTGGGCAATAGGGTTGCGGTGAAGGGTGAAGCCGTTCTTCTTCACGTAAACGTTGCGGGAGCAGTCGTGGGAACTTAGAGCATGTTGAAAGGCCTTGAGCTGCAGAGGACGATTAGACAGGGACAACTGTTATTCTGAACTAACATTTGGATACGAAAGATCTGTTATAAATAAATGATTATAGCTCCTATTATAATTTGAGCTAAATGCATCAAAATCTTCCAGTGAAAGACAATCTTTCGTAGACTTCTGATTGAATATTTCTTTCATGTTTTTATGTGGGATTTTTTTTGCAGTGTAGCACGTTAAGTCCTACATGTGCTTCCATTCAGAGACCTAAAAATGGGTGATGCAGAGTCTTGCAATAATAAACAGTAATAGTAACTCATGATTGAACACTGCAATAAAATAATGTGAAATAATGACAACAACACACATTACTTCACCTGGTAATCCTAACCCTATTTAAAAATCTGACAATATAATTCAGATATTCAGAAAACACACACTCATGTGGTGCATTAGGTGTTATGTGTTTATAAAACACTGATCATGAATCACTGGAGTATAATATTGTAGCTGCACCCTGAAGTGTGAGACTGTGAAGGTGTTTGCAGAGCAAAAGTAGCAGATCTTCATGGAATGAGTTACACTATGGTAAACATACTTTTCCCTTGTAGGTGGGCAGGTTGCACAGGATGTCAGAGCGAAGAGCTTCATCGCTCAAAGTCCGGCTGCAGAGGCTGCGCCACACCTCGCTGTTTTCATCCGCTAGGATATTGTTCCAATGCCAGCAGACTAAAGCGCAACGCATCAGGTCGGACAGCTCCAAATAAGAGAAGACATGCTCCAGCACCCGGGCTGGCAACCTCCCGGCCACCCCTGCGCCTCCTGCGGCTGCAGCAGCGTAGGAAGAGCCGGCGGAGCTGCAACTGGCTGCCGCTGCTGCGCCCTGACAGGAGGAACCTCCTCCTCCACCGGCCGCTCCAGACATTATACTCCTGCTCTTCACCGACGCCACCAGTCGACCGAGTAGTTTCACCTTACAGCGTAGAATGACTCCTAATATAAGTTAAATAGCAACATTTTACCTTAAAAATCACATAAAGGTCGCAGTGAAACCACAACAGTATGGACCCTCTGCTCTTCCCAGTTCAATGGCTGAATGGAAACGATGCGTCGAGGTCCTGGAAGAGCAAATTCGCGTTTTGTACTCCTCTTCAATGAACACCGATTTTAATGTGTAGAAGTGTTGTTATCATTACGCTGGATGTAAAATTGTCTGCCTGTCAGTGCGCATGAGTTGTCAGAAATGGGACGCTCTTGATAAAATAAAATAGATTTTTGTGGTCTGCAAGGACCGTGGAGCAGACATAATAATGAGCTCACTGAGGATTAAAAAAAAAACAAAAATTACACTGCAGGATATTTAAATTTTAAACTTTAAATTCTTGTAGCGTCAAAGTAAAATAAAAAACAGCGTAATGAGCTCTAAAAATATTCCAATAAATTTAAATTATCAATAAATATTTTTATCTGACTTTTATTTTAGCGGCCTTCGGAACCGTGAGATTACGATTGTTTTGTGGACATTTTTAGATATAAAATGTTTTATGGTGAATAATTTAAAAAAACATTTTCTGATAAAAAAAAAAAAATTTAATAAAACAGCCATATTTTATATTTGCAGGTCACGTGACGCCACACGGAAGTGACGCGTGTGCTCAAAAGAGTTCAGCAAAGCATCTGGGAGCAAAACAGCAGCTAGCTTAAATACGTTTTCCAGCAGAGGACCAAAGGAGGCGACTAACAGTCGGTCAGAACTGCGAACAGTAAGTTTTTATCGGTTATTCTGTAGATAAGATGTGTTATCTGTGGTGTTGGGACAGGCGTCACTGCACAGCACAGCTGTCTGGATGTCTCCTGTGATCTGCGGCCTGTTGACAAGCTGCCCCCATCTGGCTGCTGTCCGGGGACAGTCCGGTGCTTTAACACGGTCAGACAGGTGATTAGCAGGTCAGTCTGTCCATCGGGGCCAACCTGCAGCTGTAAAACATGCCCAGCTAACGACAGGTTGTGCGGCTGGAAATGCTTATGAGCTCGGTTAGCTAGTGGTAACAAAGCACCGCTACGTTCACCTTTCGAAATTCTTCCACTTAAAGGTTGCCATCTTTATTTTTTTTGCGGGCAACATGACACCTGAAAAACACATCTCTTTACACCTCTGCATCACCGAGGCCGACTAGAAACAAGCTGACCTGCAAACCGCTAAGCATCACTTTGTAAAAATCGAAATAAATATGATTTAACTTATTGTTTCCTGTCTCTACTGTATATTTATGTGAATGTGATCATTACTAAAATCTGTAATCTAGCTCAATTATTGCTGTATCTTTGTATGTTGTCTCCATATAAAACATGGATTACAAAGATTTGTTAAAAACAGATTATAATTCTGTCCAGTTTTTTTTTTTGTCTAGTTTCCACACAAAGTCAGATTATAAAATACTATAAAAGCTACGCAGAAGGTGCTAATGGTCTGCCCACTGGAAATACTGGCGTCCTTGTTTGAGCTTTTAACTGAAGTGTTGTGGAAGTGTGTTTCCTTCTCTGCTTAAATTGTCCTTGAATCAGCACTTGCACAGTGATGTAATGGTATTTGGTCCACTAGAGGGCAGCACACAGTATTGCTTTAACTAATCAGCATCATGATGAGCCTGTCTGTGCTCCCTCTGATTTGATGGCATTTAGAAAGTTAGTTGACTGCTGCATCACAAATCTGTAAAATGAATGAATAAATTATATATGTCTGTGTTTTGCAAAGTATTTTAAAATGCATGTGTATCATGGGGGTATCTTTCAGCTTTTTTATAAGTTGTGAAGTACAACATTATGTATTTAAGATGTCTATGGGATGGACGTGCTCATATCTATTTAAGACAGGAGAGGAATTCAAAGCAAAAAATAAAATAAATAAAATGGACCAGTATGGCATATTATGCAAATTATTATGCATGTTTTTTAAAGTACTTCTCACAAAAGTGTTGGATTTCCCTTGATGAGTGTGTGTGGACGGCACTGTAAAGACAAAGGACTCTGTTTTGACTTTGACCTAGCAAGGTCATCCACTGACAGTCCTCACTGTTCTCCTGCCAAGATAGTATCACATCCCATGTGCATTTTTAATATAATGGGATACTTTTGCTCCTGTCAGTTGATTAATGAATCTGTGCTATGGTCTTTTCATTAATTTTTCAGTTTTTATTTCAGTCAAATACTCTGAAATTCACATTCTATGCTTCTTCCATTGCAGTATCTGTGAGTAGACATCCATTATGAATCCGGTGTACAGCCCTGCAGCAGCAGGGGTCCCCTTTACCAATACTAAGGGCATGGCCTACCCAGGTAATATCATGTGTTGCTGTTTCAGCAAGTATGCACTGCACAGTGAACTATTCCCTAAAACTCAAGAAAACTGAGAAAAGTTTTGTTCTCCTTTTAGCTGGGTTCCCTGTTGGATATGCAGCAGCTGCTCCAGCATACACTCCCAATATCTATGCAGGAGCGAACGCAGCTTTCCCCAGTGGTAAGATGGTTTCACTCTGTGTGTTTGTGCTGAATATAGGATTATATAATGGAGATTTAAAGTACTCTCTGTAGGAAGGATTTCACCTTTTTGTGTTGTATGTAGGTCAGTTTTCTTCGTTCACGCTGACTGACTGGAAGTGAGTCTATGTTGTAATCAGCAGCACTAACTTGAAGTGTCCTCATCCTCACCAGGTTATGCTCCGGGGACTCCTTTCAAAATGTCCTGCTCTCCCAACACTGGGACTGTCCCACCATACTCCTCCTCACCCAACCCCTACCCTGCTGCTGTTTACCCGGTCAGGAGCACCTACCCCCAACAGAACCCCTATGCACAGGTCAGTTAGTTTGTGTTGTTGAAGGTCAACAGATTTTAGCTCTTGGTTCTGCCAGATTGGCCCAAATCTACCTGTCCCTTTATTCATGTAGCATCTGTCAGTTTTCACTTACTTATAACAAAGTTATGTTTAGTTATCTTTACAAACTGTTACATGTTGTTTTGTTCTTTTCATCCTCCAGGCATTAATACCTTCACAACAACAAGGCACTTATTACACACAGCCGCTGTATGCTGCACCGCCTCATGTTATCCATCACACCACAGTGGTCCAGCCAAATGGGATGCCTGCAGCCATGTATGCCCCGCCCATGCCTCCTCCACGCCACAACAGTGTTGCCATGGGGATGGTAGCTGGCACCACCATGGCCATGTCAGCTGGTGAGCATCTATATATTTTTTTAATCATTTATCAGTATCTGTATTTTGTTAAAGGTGCAAAATACAGAAAGGGGGCATTTCTTTTGCTTCTCAATGGCTCTCAACATGGCGACAGCTCATAGCTAATGGAGCTAACAACGCTAACAATAGAGATATCAGTGCTTACCTGTTATGACCCTCTGTATTGAAAATGGGAAGGAAGTAACATAAAAACCAGCTTGGATTGGTGAAAGTTAAAGTATTTATTGTAGGGAAATCAGTGTTTACTTTCAAAATCACAAAGGCAAGTGTTTAAGTAAAGAGACAGAGGAAGTGCTGCTCAAAAGAAAAAAGAAATATAACCAAAAGAGGACTCTAAACTAGAGCTGAGGTTGGCTTAAAAAAAAAAAAACGAACAAAGCACACAAAAAGGGCCTCAGTGGCTAACCACAAGGATGCTAAAAACCAAACAACAAGGTGAGCAACACCTCTTAGGTTAGTGAATTACAAAATTGCACAATGAAAGTCAGTAGAGCCTGGACTGGCACTCATCTGGCAAATAGATCCACCTCCATCCGGCTGAACCCATGGTAGAAACTGGGTATGTACACGGTCACGGGTGGCTGTAACTTTACGTGATGGGGAACAGGTGACGATGCTGTCAGTCTGGACACCATTAGCAGCTGCGCCTGGTTTATGAGAACCTGTTTATGTCAATAAATCAAGGAAAGAAGCTTGGATTACAACACACACACAGGGAGAGCAACTTCATTCTCTGCTCAGCTCAGTACTCCTCCATATCTGTACATGATAAACAGTTGTTTGCTGCTTTTTCCAATTAATTCCTGGTGATGGAAACATGAATGTTCACTTTTATAAATCAGTGTCAATCTGGGCGCCATTCTTTGTTGTGTATTTTAGATGATATATCATACTTGTGTTTAATTTGCTTCTCAGGAACTTTGTTGACAACTCAATCACCAGCGTCAGTTGCCCCTCACCCAGTCACGATGCCCACATATCGGCCTCCTGGCACACCCAGCTACAGCTATGTGCCCCCACAGTGGTGAAGAGATTGAAATGTGAGTTTGATGTTTTTGTATTTGCAGGCTGTAAATAAGTCTGATAGGGGTTTATGATTTGCACACGTCATTTAACATTTGATTTTTGTAAATGTCAGTATTCCCTTCTGTATTCTGCTGTCTAAAACCTCATTTAAAGTTCATATTTCTACATGTTGTTTCCTCTTCAGGTCAGAAGATGGTAGATATGCATTCACACTCTACTCCAGTGTTTTTTGCTATTGGTGACGACCTGCTCTGCCAGTGTCTGCAACCAGTTACTCTTCTTCCAGCATAATGTGAATCTAAAACCTAACTACATAGAAAGAGGCCCATTTGGATAGGAGGGGGTGAAGAATAGGCCCATCCCCATGACCCCCCTCAATGGAATAAGGCTGCATTCCATGTCACACCCCAGCGCCAGCACCTCTACAACCTGCTGCATATCTCACGTCAAACAGCAATGCCTCCATGCAAACTTTTTTTGTGGACTGTCATGCAGGTTTTTCTAGCTTAAACTCGTAAGTGGTTAAAAGGGAGTTTGGAATAGTTTTTTTGTTGTTTCTTTTAATTTGGGGGATACATATGATGTTGAATGCATGTGTATATATAGATATATGAAGTAATGCTAGCGCAATGCTGTGACAGATGCAAAATCAACAAAAGGCACACATCCAAAGGAACTTAAAAAAAAAAAGTAATAATCTGCAATGCTGAATCACCAGTGACCATGTCTTACATGTAAAGAAGACGAGAAATGTTTATTCATGCAAAAATATGCCTGCGCAAACAAGTGCAGACCAAACTGTAACTATTTTCACTGCTTTGTGTTTTGGTAAGTGGAGCTAGGTTTTTATTATTTCTCTCAGTGATGCAGTGTATGCATTTCGTCTTACCATTTTTGTATTTTAGGAAAGATGGGACTTTGAGTTTGTGCCTCTGACTGACGGCCATTCCAACACTTAATCATTCTGAGTGTTTTATTTTTCCTGCTCATGTCAAACCTTTTAGGAAATGAGTACCAACGTTTCCAAAAGTGTGAAGCAGATTTTGTTTCCTGCTTTTCTTGGGTGATATCGATGTTAAAACTACTCACTTATTTTAGCTGGAAGCATTCTTTGTGGGGAACAAGTAGAGAAAATTGTTGGGAACCATTTGCACCCATTTAAAAGAGTGGCTGTTTAGGAACTCTCTGTGTGTGTGTGTGTGTGTGTGTGTGTGTGTGTGTGTGTGTGTGTGTGAGAGTGAGAGAGAGAGAGAGAAAGAGGATTAAAATAGAAACCATTAAAAATGGTGCCATATAGTGCGACACGCCTAGAATACTCGACCTACATCTCACAATAATTAATATGTTCTTAGGTAGGTCTGAAGCACTACTTCGTTAAATCACTGCTAATTGCGGACATGATATTGTTAAACTCCATTTGTGAATAGCACTACTGAAGGAAGGCACTAATTCAAAACAAGATATCTGACCTTTTACATCGCTCGCTGTTTTACCTCAAAGTTCCAGGCTAACCCACCAATATCACTGTTTCAGACATGCTTTTTACGTTTCCTCAGTCACCTCAGTTAAATAATCTGTTTTGTAAATGTTATTTTTGTGATTTGGTTCTTGTTTTGTATTCTAAAGAAAGACCAAAAATAAAAACAATATAAGAATAAGATTGTTTTCATTTGGTACTTCTTCTTCCTCTGTTAAAACTATATAAGTAAAAAGCCCAGCAGCAAAGACGTCCCCTCTACCAAACACAAAACAACCCTCCCACATGAGTAATCAGTCCAAAAAAAATGATTGGTTCATGCCAAGTTCCCCTATCTCAACTGCACACTCGGTCAGTGGTCAGAAAAAAGTTTATTGCTAAGTAAGTTTGCACCAACAAGTATCTTGGTGCATAAACAGTTTTTAATTTTATTTCAATGCTGAGCAATGCAAGTAAAATGTATTATTGTTAAGTCTAAGTCTCAGTTGCTTTGTTTACATAACCTAATTCTGCAAACCATGATCCAGCTATGAACACAATTTAAAATCGATAGTTAATCCAGCCTGGACTGAAAGACAAGGAGGCTCTGGACATGCTGAGAAAATATACCCTTGTTTGGAATCACTATTTATAGTGTAATAATCGGTTTGAGCAGGAGGGGGCGACAAAGACTCAGTAAAAACCGGAAGTAGAAGAAGAAGAGACATCTCAGCATGCACTTCGGCGCGCGATTTTGGATTTTGTGTTGGACTTCACTGACCGAATCAGCTGCATGAAATCGTTACCCCGAGGTTTTTATCAACTCAGTCAACATCTGTGTGTTTCTTTTCACTTATTTCATGTGAGTGTTGTTAATTTTAAGAGGCAGCCATAACTGTCCTGTGACTTAACGTTAACGAACGAGCCTTAACACTGTGGTACTGTTTTGTTAACATTCGAGCGCAGTAATTAGCGTCGAAGTAACTTACTTTAGCTCATAATGGAGAAATTTAATTAAGTCAGTGTTTTGTGTTGTGTGGTATGTGTAAAGTTAAAGCTAATATGAACTTGTTTTCAGTTTCTACATTTAGTGTGTGAAGTGTAACTCCGAGTGGACAGTTAGCGGACGCTAGCTAGTTAGCTATGAGTTTTACTTTTTAATGCTCTCCATAAATTACCTTATATTTATAATACAAGAGCGGTACAAACGTGGGGCGCCTGTTTCAACAGTGAGTGGAGGATGAGCAGCCCGGGAGGAAACACGAGTGGATCACCCAAACCAGCTGACCTCTTTGGAGATTTATGGAGGCAGCTCAGAGAGTGCCACCAGAATGCCCTCCAAGGTAACTCACCAGGTGTATGTGTGCTGACAAAACTCCCTCAGTGGTTCATGTAGTTTATACTGAAGTCAGATGATAAAATAATTGTTAGTTATTTCATATTTACATGTCTTTCACTCTGTTTAACATTTGTTTCCTCCTTTTTTTAAGAACTGGAGGCAAAAGTGAGCAAGTTGAAAAACGAGCGCTACTTGTGAGTTTATTTTATTGATTGTTTTTGTCCATCCTAACACTTTACTTACTTAGCTTTGGATAAACATAATTGCCTCTTATGGTCTTAGCATTATTTGCTCTAGAATTGGTCTTGACTTAGCCTTAACTGCCTGTGGACTTGGTCTTGACTTAAACCTGACTGGACCTGGTCTTGGGCTTCACTTGGACTCAATTACATTCTGCCCTGATACATTTTGTCACTATTAAATCTAATAATGTTGGATGAGTATTTTGGACCCTGGCTTTAGAAACTCATCTGTGCGTCGTTGACTATAGTCTACTGTACCTGTTGCATTTGTTTCCTCCAGAGATGCTCAGAGTCTTGAGGTGTTTCACCTTCGCACTCAGCATCTAAAAGAGCAAAACAAAACCTTGAAGGATGCCGTCAGTCGCCTGGAGGAAAGGTAACTTCCTCTACAGCAGGTTACTTTGTTAAAAACACTACGTATGTTGCAAAGATCAACAACTTATTTTCACTCTTTTCAGGCTCTGTGCAGGAGAATGTGATCGATGTATCACCTTAGAAGAGAACCTAAAAAGTAACCAAAGTCATAATTTGTGCCTCATTGCCAAACTGGGTGAGTTCACTCGTTGTTCTTAAGCCTGTCTTCATGAGAATTCATGTACTGCAATATGTTATGGGTTTATATTGACCACCATTGTACCATAAGATATGGCTGCTGGTATGTTGAAGAAAATAATGTTGTGTACAATGTTTGTAAAATATTTTATGTTGTTTATCCACCAGAGAAAGAGAGGGACAGTCTCGAGGATGAAAACAGAAAACTACATGCTGAACTGCAAAAATTAAAAATGTCCTGGTAAGCTATTTACTTATTACTGTCATGTTTTATTCATCAGCATTTTTTGACATAAATGTTGAAATGAATCAATACATGGCATAACTCTGAATACTGTCGATAAGTCTTTGAGTCAAAACATGCATCAGGGTGGTTTCACTTCTGCTTTGATTGCAAAGAAGTTTGGAGTCTCTATGAGAGGGCAGGTCTACAGCTCCAGTTTAAGGAGCATTCTCAGGAAAGTTCCAGTTCCTGGTTAAGCATTGCAGGTGTTTTTTCTTTAGCTCAGACAACCAGCAGACCTCATCCCCAGAACAAGAAGAGGGCGTCATCCCAGACTCACCAGTCCTGCCAAGCTCACTGCCTGTGGCAAACAAACTGAGGAAACCAAAAGATACTGATAAAATGAAGAATGTTCGCTATGCAGAGTTGCCTCTACCACAGTCCAAGTCTAACAAGTCGCTCTTCAGAGGTCAGTCTGCTTTAAAGTTTCAGACCTTTACTGTTTTCTCAGTGCACCAAGACCTCTAATGTGTTTTGTTCTCCTTTTAAAGTTCTGGATAAGGAGCCGATTGACTCTGTAAAGAACGCTGGGAGAGCTCAAATTCTTGTACCTAACACGTGTGAACTGGAAACATCCCAAGTCTCAGGTATGATTTTACTCCTGTTATAGCTTATATATCTTTTATTTTAATCTAAAAACAAAAGGACTGCTTCTAGATTCTAATGGACTTCTCTCATCTGCTGTTCTGTTCATCTGATTATTTTAGAAATTATGAATTGTTGTAGGATTAGGTTAATTGGTTAATTTAAACTGTCCATAGGTGTGAGTGTGAGTGGTTGTCTGTCTCTATGTGTCCTGTGATGAACTGGAGACTTGTCCAGGGTGTACCCTGCCTTTGACGCTAAGACAGCTGGGATAGGCTCCAGCCCTGCTTCTTACATATTAATAACTACTAATCACTATCAACATGATATGAAGCATCATAGACAGACAGGGATGGGAGATGATCCTAAATTTTGCAGTTATAAAACATCTGACATGACTTATGAGAATTTTAAAGACGGTTGAACGTTTTTAGTTGTCGTCTGCAGAGTTTCTGATTGTAAGATGTTTTAAAGTGTTGTTGGGTGTCTCTTGTTTCAGATGATGTGAATCTAAATCTAGAAGACACCATAGCAGAAACCTGTGGCCTTGAACTTATTGAAAAGCCTTCCATGGTAGGCAGACGCTGGTGTGACGTCTGTTTGAAAGAGAGTAAAACTGATGTAGCTCTTTGGATTGTCTTTTTGATCTATTTCCTTGTTATTTTCCCTCAGAAAAAGACAGCTGCAGGTCAGCAGAGGACCTCAAAGTCTCCCTGGAACTGTGGCTTTCGTTTGAAGTGAGGATGATGACAGTTGAGGCATTAATTTACGACTACTGTGACAGAATATGTTGTAAATTCAGACTATCCCTACCCTATCCTTCAGCTCCCTTCCATGTCTTAAAACAACACATGGACAGCTCTTAGTCAGCAAAACTAAATTAATAATTTGTTCTTTATTTGTCTCCCTGCCTTAAGGCCTTACCAGTCGTCTACTTCGTCAACGCCGCTCCACAGTCCAGACTCGACCACAGAGCGGTCCCCATCACTTCTCCCAGGTTTCAAAAGGTTTTCAGAGGATGGCTCCATTAATAAAGCAAAACGTAAGAAGCAGGAACATGAGCCGGAGGTGCAAGAGGACGGCAAACACTTACAGCCTGAGTCGATCAAACAGACCCCCACACCTTTAAGCAACCCAGGCTTTAAGAATGAGCAGCTGGACAGCAAGGTTAGAGATGTGACAGAATGTGTGACAGCATACATGCAAACAAGAAAAACTGTCCTGGCTGCAACCATACTTTAACCCACAATATTAGAATAGAGTAAGTCCCCTGTATGGTTTAAAATGTCACTTTTTAACATTTAGCAGGTTCAAACTGAACAAAATGGGATTTCCAACCAAAGGCCAAATGTATCCTGTGTAAGTCCAGCTTTCAAGAAGCCAAGTATTAATGGAAGAACAAACAAGGACAGTGTTGTGAAGAAAGGAGTCCTCCAGCAGGACCTGAATGCCTCACATGACCAGCATGGTGGAAGAGATGGTGAGTTTTCTGTACTCGTCTTGCACGGAGCGCATAGTTTTCATTTTCTAATTATAGACTGAATGTTGTACAATTCCAAATATTTCTTGTTGAATTGAATGTGACCATGCTAACTCTGCTTTACCAGCTGAAAGGAGGCCGGAGCCCATGTGGAGCATTGACCCTGCACTTGCCCTCTCCATGTACGACAGCGAGTGTAGAGATGAGGTACAGTCACATGTTGTGTTTTAGCAGTCAAGCTTTATTGCGATGATCTGAAATTCATAGTCAGAAGTACAGATGCCCGGCGAGCAAAGTAAGGAAAGAAAGTTGGATATAAATAGTTTCTTTCCTGTCTCATTCTGCCTGTTTCACAGATGAAACAAGGAACAGATTGTGTCTGATTATGTGTCTGGTTGTCTGTAAGCCACAGGAAAAAGAAGAAGAGTGTCACGGAGAATTGGCAGATTCTGATCGCACTTGGGTCAGTCACAGTTTGCTGCAGGGCCGAGGAGAAAATGTCCAGGACAGAAGGAACAGTGTCTCTGGTGAATAAAAACCACAACTTTACAAATAATTATTTACGGAAACACAAGCTGATAGGTCTTATCTGCAGTGATTACATATCATATCTGTCTGTTTCTCCAGGACTAGCAGAGAAGGCAAATGACAGCTTGGATATGATGTTTGACACAACAGCTTACGGAGAGTACAAGTCGTACAACAGTTCACATTTAGGCCAGAGCCAGCCCTGCAGTGGCGGTGATAATGAAGATGATAATAATCATGATGATGATGACGAGGAAAGAGAAGAGGATGATGGTAGGCTTTAAGATTCCATCATGTAGTTTGCCATTGGATGTTGGCTTTTGAATTTAACTTGTGTTGATTTGTCCTTATTTTTAATCTCACAGATCCTCATGAAAACACCATGAGCCAGAGTAACAGGAACAAAGCACGGTAAGAAACTCCCCAGCAGCCTGACAGCCAGCGGGTTTTGTCTTTTGGGATATTTAATATATAACAATGTATTTCTTCTCTCTTTTGAATCAGACGTCCGACATTTGCACACGTGGCTGTGGTTCGCAAGAAAGACGAGAGAAGAAAACTGAAGGGCACCACCTGCAAGGAGTGTGAAATTGTAAGTATTTGATCATGAAGCTGAGTTACACCAGCATGTTTTATCACTGATGCTATGTTTATCTCCAACAGTATTACGCCCATCTGCCAGAGGACGAGAAGCAAAAAAAGCTGTCTGCCTGCTCGAGGCACCGATTCCTGTATATTCCTCCTTGTACTCCTGAAAACTTCTGGGAAGTTGGGTTCCCATCAACTCAAACGTGCATTGAAAGAGGTAATTCACTGTGTTAACCCTCTATTAACAGTGTTGGTAAATATGAATACATGAAATACACATATAGATACTGAGATATAATTTCCTTGTAGGTTATATCAAGGAAGAGAAGAATCCCCAGGCACATACTCGGAGAAGACGCCCATTAATTGCTTTATTCTCACCCAAACAGCAGGACAGCTCATGAGTTCGCCAATTTATAGAGAAGTTCTTTCTGCACAGATTGTTATAGGCAGCCCACAAAAATAACTGTCTTATTTTCCGGTTTATGTGTCGGTAGAAACTCCAGAGACCCAAGCGTTATGTGCACGAGCACTGAAAAAATAAGTATTTCAAGATATGTCCCTGTTAATATTCTCTAGAACATGTAAATAAAAATGTCTGTGGGGTGATGTTAATGTTATTCCAGTTGTTCCATCATTTGCTTTAAATCATCAAATCCTGCAGCGCTTCATTCAGTGTGATTTAATCGTAATAATAATAATAATTGATCAGAAATATCACTGGGGTTTTCTAAATTACAGCACACAGCAATGACATTATGTACACAAAGATGACTTTATTTGGTCAGCAGATTGTCGGCGCATGAATGAGAAATTACAAAAATAATGTGTAAAAATAAACTACATTTCCTAGAAAATCAATCTCTTTCTGCAGTGCAAGTGATTGGTTAATCTGGAGAGCTGCAGCTCTCTCATCCCAGCTGGGAGTCTCTGTCAGAGTAGACCAGCAGGGCCTCTCCAGCATGACTGATGACCACACTGCAACACACAGGAACAGCATAATAACCCACCTTCATCTGTCACTACTTATTTAAGAAAAAAAGCAGGTGATCTTACCAAGTAAGAGATGGAGCATTAATGTCCATGTAGAAAATAAATGGAGAGAGGGTCATGGCAGTAATCTGCAACAAAAGCAGCAGCTCAAACCAATTTCAAATGGTAAGTTCTCTAATTACAATTAATTTTGTAGCACTACTGCTTCAACTGTAAGATACTATTCAACGTAAATTGGGGAGGAAGAAGTAAAAATATGATACTATATAATCACCTTGGACAAAAAAATCCAGACCCCAAAGTGCTCGAGGGAAAATCCATTTTTGAGCTTAACTGTGGCCAGCAGCAGCAGAAAGCCCAGCAGAGCGCTGTGAAATGAGACCACATGGTGAGTTATCATGCTGAAAACACACAATACTGAAATATTTATTCACTAATTCAACCCTTAATTTGAAAAGATGTGATGTGGCTTTCCTCTTGGAGGAATTTCAAACTCAGAAACTTGTAACACAGATCTATTATGATCATGTATCTCTCACTGTTTTCTCATTTTAAGCAAGGACTGAAAAGTCTCACCTGGCACAGCAACCACAGTGAAACGTGAAGGACTGCAGGGAGGGGAAGTCCAAGGCACCCATGAGGTCACCTGCAAAGCGACACGTATAGATCATATAATCTACTTTTATCTTATGATCAGTATTACCAGCTCATTCCTACCTGTTGGGTGAGCAGCGATGGCCAACAGCAGAACACTAATAAAAGCACAAAAAGCTGAAATTATTTACTGAGAATACCTGAAGCTGCACTCTGATGATTGACATTAACATGTAAAACATGAGGCCTGATGTACCTGCATGCACATATGATATGTATTGATACTTGATTCACGACACAATATTGCAATATATTGTGATATTCTACGTAGATCACTGAGAAATTTAAAATGCAGCTTAAAACACAAGTTACCGCGTTAATATGAATTATTTTTTTACATGTGGAAGTTGCTCTGAATTTACAATTGGCCTGAAACATAACTTTTTTTTGGGGGGGGGATCTATATTTAGACATTAAAAATCAATATTATATCACAAGAAAAAGTATTGTGATATATTGCCATATCAATATTTTTCCCCACCCCCTACTGTCACTAAATAGCTACAGTTATTGAGTAAGAAACTTTCCATCCTTAAACATAACAATCCAGCTATTTAGAATAATTAATTCTTACCTGAACAAATAGTTGACACACTGTTGCTCAAGGTCACTACAATGACATCATCACAAAATATACATTTATTTATTTATGTGGTTCCATCAGCAGAGAGGTTTGATGTTTACATTTTAGTTAAGGAACAGAGGCACAGATTAAACACAAACTATTTCTATTTTTTCTGTTCGGCCTCGCTGTGCTTCCACTTACTGTACCTCAGATTACTGGACTGGTGGTGAACTTGAAACACCCTGTATGCACCTGAAAGAGGACATGATGTTTTCATACTTACATTTATTTCAGGGTTTCCACTCAAGGCCGAACCTCCTGCTTCATCGAACTTCACAGTGCACCATCTGTAAACTGTTAAACTTACCAACACAGAGCAGATGAGCCACAGCCCAAAGGTAACCACTGTAGTCAAACTGCAAAACAAGCAAACATGTAGGTTTAGTCTTCCTCTCAAGTAGAAATTATAGTGTTGTAGTAAAAATCCACCATTTGATGACAATTAATTATTACCTGAGGGTCATGAAGAGGCAGGTTGATGGCTGAGAGCAGCATGAAGCATATGCTACAAGAAGATAGAGTTTATATTTAGACTCATCCCACAGGAAAATTGCTTTTTTAAATTTTTTTTTTAACATGTATCAACATCAGGGTTCCTGCAGTTCCTGGAAAAAGTCTTTCAATGTCTTCAGTTATAATCCAAGTAAGTGAGGTCGTTAATTGTCTTAAAATACCATAAATTTGCTGTAGGTATTAAATTTTCAGATGGTGCATTTAAGCCAATAGGAAAATACGGTCTTTAGCGATTTCCTACAATTTTCACGTATTTGTTCTTCAAAGTTGTGAAATTAAATTTGTAGAAACAAGTTAAGTTATGCCTCCGATTTATATCATTGTTGCAAGTTTTAAAGGGCTGCAAAAATTCTTAAAAAAAATAATTTTGGAGATTAATCGGTTACTGGATTTTTTTTTCCTGCTAAATATTGATATTGGCCTCAAAAACTCCATATTGGTCAGGCCCTGCAATAAATTGACTATTTTTTACCAAATAAATTATTATGACATTTTTGGGTCTTAAATTATATATGTTGAGGTCTTAAAAAGGATTAAATTTGACTTTTAAAACGGTGCAAGAACCCTGAACATACCCAACATTAATATTGCGATAAAGCAACTATGCTCCTTTCATGCAGAACCAAAATGGAGTTTATGTCCTGCAGCCTTTGTGTACAAATTTATCAGGTGACGGAAAAGCACAAACCTGATTAATTTCAGCCACTGTGTCTTCTGTAGATAAAGAGATTAAAGCACATTTCAAAGAGTGAGATATGTCATATGTAAAGCTTATACAGTGTAGAGTATTGCCAAGGTCATGACGTCTTTGTGCTTCATTTTCCTCAGTGTGTTCTGAAGGAGAGCGTGTACAGCTCATCATTTGTACTTATTCACAGACATCAGGCAGTGCAGGCACTCACCTCTCTGTGAACGACCTTCAAGATCATGTAACTGACAACATGAGAGGAATTCTGCAGAGTGAAGAAAAAAGGAATGTCCTACAGAAAAGATAAGGAGTATATATCATACAGTGTTCATCCCATATGTATAGGGCAACAATGTACTAGGTTATTTGAAATGAGAGCGATGGGTTATATGACATACGATGTGCGATAAGGCTCTGGAACCAGCATATATGTTTCCCACAAACAGGAGGGAGCCAGGAAGCCAGGAAAGAGCTGCCGATCTGTAGCACAAGTTACACAACATACATGTGATTATTGGCAGCCACTGAAAATATGAGTATACTTGGATATAACAATCCTAAAATTGCATTTCACAAGTACCTGGTGATGCGGCTCATTTCCACCCATCCAAACTTCCCAGAGAGCAGAAGCAGCACAGCCCCGATTAATGTCTGCCATCTAGAAATATGCATTTTTTTCATGTTAGTGAACAAAGACTGACGCTTTTTCAGGTGTTATGTTGTATTTCATTACTCTGTGAATTTAAATTCTGGAAGCAGTCATAAGCTTTATGTACTGCATGTATTTCTGTCAACATTTTGAATGATTTTAAAGGTCATCTATTGACTTTTAAGACCAGTCAATGTGATAATTTACCGTATTTACCTTTGGCTACTCACCCTTGAAATAAGGTTGGATAAGTAAATTTTAATACTGACAGGACAAACTGAAAAAAAAAGAAAAAAGATATAATTCAGGTCATGGACTTATCATTATCAAACCAGTGAGGTAAACTATACATCTGACACTGAGAGGTGTTTTACCTCTAGCACCAAAGCCCTTTCAAAATTCTGCAAATTTTGTTAGTCTGCAAAGACACTTGTCTGGTTTATCACAGCTGATATATATGTTAATGGCTGGGGTTCACTCTATGATTCGGCACATACTGTACAAAAAAAAATAAAAAATCAGTTTTTACATTTATTCATTTCCTGCAACCGTCCTCTACCAAAATAAAAGCTGAGAGTTTGTTTAATACTAGTAGCAGTAACTTTGGTGGGTCACGTTCATGCCTTATTAGTAACAGTAATTCTGAGACAAGTCTTAAAATATATTGACTTCATGGTTACTGCCCGTGAGGAGGGTTACATTGCAATTTTCTGCAATTTTCACAGGGATAAAGCACGGTCTCTACACGGGTAAATTTACAATAACTCAGACAGAGCTTTCCTGTAGACTGCGAAATAAGAAATACGTAATTTACCAGCTGTAAGACTCTGGCTAAAAGTGATTTTTTATAATAGAAATAGTGTAGTTCTAACTTTGAGTTAACGCCAGTTTAAATATCACATCATCTCTCACTCACCTTATTCGTGAAATACGATACAACGAAAACGACACTAAAAACGAGGCCAGTGATGTGTTTCCTCCACTGCATGTTGACCTGCCGACACGCTGCAGCAGGGACATTTTTCCTGAAAACTAGTATTAAAGTGAAACCATTGATGTCTTTTTCAAACTGGGGGCAGTTCAGGAAACTTCCCTCAGTGCCTGAGGTGACACGTCGAGACGTTGCGAAACAAAGATCGCCTATATTCAATATAATGACTCACGTTTTGTTTCTTTCTATTGGGTATGTTTTTATTTATGAATGTTAATACGCATTTTTCTCAAATGTGACGATGTATTTATTATGTATTACGTTTGTATACATTTTATCTAGCCATAATTATCAGTTTAATTTCTGCAGCAACTGACATACACAAAATGTAGCTCAAAGTGACTTACTAGTCAAAGAGCAGCTAATTTAAAGTTAAGTTAAATGTCATTTTTATGTAGTTGAATAATTTAAATACAAAAAAATGTATCCACAAAACTTTAAGGAAGGTGAAAAAGTATCACTTTAGTCAACGTCATAAAAATAATATCATAAAATAATAATATATGTTAATATGATTGTGATTTAATTTTTGTTATGTTACCAGTGGCACCTTCTAAGTCTTGAAATATATTTTAAAGCAAATGTTACAGGCCAGTATAGTAGATTTATATGTACACATATACTGTATAGAACTACTATGAATTGTTAGAACATTTTCCATTATTTTATGACATTTTTAGAGGAAACAATCGAGGAGAAATATCTTATATTTCTGCTGCATTGATTTTAGCCATTTAACAGTCTGTTCCTCATGAGTTACAGTGCTAAGGAATAAGGAATAAAATATGTATTAATGAATGAATAAATCAAAATTTGTTTAGGTATTTAGATTTTGCAACTACAAATACCATTACCATTTCCATAACATTAAACCATGGATGGAAAAAAATGGTATGTCAAAAACGCATCAGAGTGAACCCTCTTCTTTCCTTTGTCAGTGGATCGTTTGTCTCAGCCAGTCACGTGGTGTGCAGCAAGCTTCCGTGTTTACAGAGATGAGAGCGGACAGGAGGATGGTGAGCAGCCATGGCGTTTTTAAAGACACAAGGACGAGCTAAAGAGAGGTTTGTGCTGCTTCCTCTTGTTAACGTAACATTATATCAGGTAACTGTGCGGGTTTTAGTCTCAGTTCAGCGGCGGCTGTGTGGTTGAATCCCGTCCAGCTGGGCCACTCTGCTAATTAGAGCTCTCCTGTCAGCTGTGAGATCCTCTGCTGTTATTGAAGTAGCCTCGGCCTGTGGCTACCTGCTGCTAATAACACAATAAAGCAGTCTACTCATTGTAAAACTACAAAATACACAATGTCATGCCTGTTTGAACTCATAACGTCTGTTTGAAATCCTGGTATGACTTACTTCAGCTAATATAAAGTCATCAGGATGCTATTTCTGACCAATCAGGAGCACCAGTATTTATGTGTCCTGCAGTTTATATGAGTAACCCTCCATTATGCGCCATATAGCAGCCAAATGGAAATAGTAGTATGCTATTGATTAATCTTGGTGAGTTATATGTCCCTCATTAACTACAGGAGTCATCTCTAAGAGCTTTTACATAATCTAAAGGGGGGTGTTGGGTTTCTAATTGGACTGTTAAGTGCAGTTTTACTGGACTTTGATGCTTGAAGACTGCTGGTTAAAGCGTCCCTTTTTTAAAGTAAAATGCTGTCACAGGATTTTGTGATGAGGAATCTCGACTCGAGATTAGTTATGTAAATATTATATATAATATATGTTATATATCTTAATGTATTGTGGCTGCAATCAACAGTTATTTTCATTGTGTATTAATGTGTTGATTATTGCCTTGATTAATAGATTGGTTGTTTGGTCTGTAAAATGTTAGAAAATGGTGAAAAATTATTATCACAGCTCTAGATGATGTCCTCAAATGTCTTATTTTGTCCACAGTTAAAACAATATTATTTTTACTTAGAGGAGTAAATAAAATAGAATGTATTCACGTTAGAAAAGCTGGAATCACAAGTTTGACTTTTTAATCTTAAAAATACTCAAAGCATTTAACTGATTATCAAAATAGTAGCAGCTCTAGTGAGTTTCCCATCAATTTACAGCACTGATTTTGAAGATGAATATCAAAAAGAATGTCTTTTCTTTCTATATGTGTATTCGTTTATGTGAAGGAAGGAAGTGAGACTGTCTCACACTTCAAACCAGTGATGTGGTTTTCAAGAAATATTACTAGTAAGCAGAATATTTCACACTGGAGGAAGCTGCCGGACTTTAACCTAAATTCATAGATTTTCTGTATTGTATTTTCTGTAACTGTGACATTATTTATTTTACTGTTGCCTGAATGATTTATCATAATAATAATGTATTTTCTGTGTTTTTCCACAGATCACTATTTAAAGTATAGGACTGTTGTTGTTTATTGTTACACTGAGCTTATTATTTATGTAAAACGTGTTTTTCTCTGTCCCTCTCCTCTATTGTTGTTTTCCCTCTAGATTTTCTCTCCTGTTGCTGGATTTGGAGGAATATTATTTTGAGCAGCACACTGCATACCACGTGACAACCAGCTCAAAAAAAGAGAGGTGATTTAAATTGTTAATAATAATAATTTTAATGCTTCATTCTGTAAATGACTATGACTGTAGTTTTTCACCTAATTTTCAGCACGAGTTCTTTTTGTCTCAGCCTGCCTGTCTTTATATGTGATAATCCTGATCACTATGCTGTGATAGAAACTCAATATTTTGTTTTAAAAAGACAAAATGCATTAACGTTTAGATATGCTTCTGGTTCTTTCATTGCTTATCAGGGTTTGCAGGTACTGATGTTTAGTCAAAGTCTGCGGCAGCTGTTCAAACATCTTGTCCTGTTAGGAAAGCTTGAGCAAACCTAAAAAAAAAACATAAGCATCTCAGAACAAGATTATTTAGATATTTGGTTTTATGTCGTATCCGAGCGGCTGGAATGTGTGTCCGTTAAAGGATGGCTTTATGTGAACAGTTCATCCCTCTGACATGTGATATGAGCTGTACAGTGACACTTATTGTGTTTCTCCTCCTTGAGTCATTAGTGTGATTCTGCCTCTAACAGTCACTGCTTTCCACATTATCCCAGAGATCTGCTGCATTGATTTACAGCACAAAACAACATGAGAACATTTGTTCATAATTTGGGTTCTATAAGCTTGAATTAATTCTATTTTTAACAAGCCAGCATTTATCCTTGTTAAATATTTTATTTATTTGCATTATTCTTCATTGCTGTCATAATAGTGTTTCATTCACAGTGCTAACAAGCTAACAGTAGCTATTTTCCTTCTAGAAAAGTCCGAGGCTCATTTAAGGTCTGTTCCAGATCTGTCATATTTGATCCAGAGGATGCTGCAGAGCCAATTTTAAAGGTTGTTTTTTATATTTTTTATGTTTTAACTCTTGCTACAAGATTAAACATTGTTTTTTTTTTAAGCAATCAGGAAATGTTGGAAAATATTTGGGTGACAATGTTATATCCTCTAATAATGTACTTTTATAAAGCTGAAGATTTAAGGACTAAATGTGGATGTAGTTACAAAGTGTTTTGCAGGACCGTACAGTATATTGTTCATTGTGTGTCTTCTCTAAACTAGAAGCAGTAACCAGGTCATTTTTAATGATGATGATTATTAACAATTATTTGTCTGTTCCTGCAGATTCCTCTCAGAGACTGTAAGAAGATTGATTTTGTGGAGAGAGAGAACAATCCCTTCAATGAGTGAGCATGCTTTCTTCATTAGTTCACTGCTCATCTTCTTTCACTTCCAGTCAAACTGGTTTGATCACTGAAAAGTAAATGTTGGATCATACTGAGTGTGATTTGTCGGCTGTGGTTCGTTAGTGAACTCATTCAGTTTTACGTCGCTATAGTCGCTTTTTCTGGGAATGTGTCCCACTTTTATGTCTTCCTCTTAGATGTGTGCTCACATCCTGACACCTGCTGTATTTTTATAGAGGTTGATGCGAGGCCTCAGGAAGAGCTGGAGAACTTTATACTCAAAGTCTAGCTTTTTTTTTATTGCCTCATACATGCATAACTGTATAACTTTAACAGAAATGACTGGGGACTCTCCCGCGATACTTTCTAGTTATCTTTAAACATCAACAGTTGATGCCCAGAAACGTCCCGAACACAAAGAAAATACAAGTCACAAGTGATCATTGAGTCTATACATATTTTTGGAGGAAAGTCTGACTCATTCTGCCTTTTTTAACCAAGTCAAAAACAGCATCCACCTGTATGTTATCACTTAATTATCACTTAAAACTGTGCTGCTTGTTTCTGAATGAAATGCCTTAATAGTTTACATTTTTATGCTGATAAACAAAATTCCCAAAATCAGTGCTTTAATTTTGGATTTAGATTTGGTTTCAACTTTGCCTTAAAAATAATAAGTGACTTTTTGTGTTTTAACATCTTTGTGTTTTCCTCACAGGCCGAGGCCGTCTGCCATCTCTATTTCCTGTGCACAGGTGAGTCATTATTAAAATAAAGGGATCATTTAAAAGTTTAATAATGTAATAATTTGTTGTTTCGTTTTTTTTCTCTTTGTTTGACCAGATTAACGATCTTTAATTGTTCACTTTAATTTCAGGTTATTTACATCAAAGAGAGCAATGTCATAGCACCTTACAGAAATGACAGGGTGAGTCGTCTGAAATGCTGCAGGGTTCCTCTCATGTTTAAATACCAGGAGCTGTTTGTGTTTTTTATGTGTCTGTCTGTTGTATGAAATTGCATTCACGCATATCTGTGCATTATGGTTTGATTTTAATTTGTTCTGCTTGAAAACATGTGGCGGGTTAAAGAGCTGCTGAGTTTATCTGTGAATGTGTGAAACGGTGACAGATAAAATGTGGATTTGAGCTGTTTGCAGACTTTGACTCAGTGTTTTCCAGATGTCACATTTTGACTGTGAGGTTGGGTTTTTTATGCTTAAGTCTGCTTAAGATGGTTGCTAACAAGTGGATAAATGAGACGACTAAATGCCGACACGTCTGACTAATTGTGTTCATGTGAATGTGGTAGAATAGAATAACTTTATTGAGCCCAACCTGGGAAATTATGTTGCAGCAACAGCAGGAAATGTAAATACAGTTTTTAAAAAAGCAACAGAAAAGTATTACTATTTACAATTAAAGTACGATACAGAAGCACAGTATTAAAAGTCTAAAATGTATATGCAGATAAATAATTATGGCTCGTGGTGATATTTGTAATGCAAATAAACAGTGAGGTGCAGTGAACACTGTTATATCATAACATCAGGATAGAACCTAGTTCATTTGTGATGATCTCGCTGAACAAAACGTAACAGTATATTTTTTTTTTTTGCCACAGAAAAAAAATACAGAAAGAGTTTTGTAGTGATTATGAATTATTATAATAAAATCATTATAATAAAAAATATCTCATCTCTTTAGCAGGGGGCAAAGAAAGTGACTTTTCAGTTGGAGGGTTGGAGTAAAACAGAAGACGTTGTTCAAACGTTACTTCAGGTACGTAGATACTTTCAGACAGCAGTGGTTTAATAAACAGCTGTTCACTCAGGAATACATGAAACCGGATATTTGCTGCAGTGGTGTGTTTTTGTGTTTGTGTTGCTCTGCTCATTTTGACTCTGGTGAACTTCGTAGCTCCACAGGGCGTCATGTCTGGAAAAGCTTGGAGACCAGACGGCAATGGTGAGTCAGTCTGTACTGAAGGTTCAAGTCAGTGCACAGTGGGCCTCTAAAGACTGAAAGAGCTTTATCTTCCACATAATTTTACATCCTCCAGTGCATTTCTTTTTGTATTTGTTGGTAACCACCATAGAGTCATCTGTGATCAAACACTCAGTTCTTGTGTTTTCCTAGATT